>JAODKM010000020.1:23278636-23293010 GCA_026780845.1 Petrocephalus sullivani
CATCTTCTGTACCAGGATACTATTCAATCCCCTGCAGATGGACTACACGACGCACCTGTAGAAGTTTTCAGGGATTGTAGCTGACATCCAAACCTTCCTCGGATGCCTGAGGAAGAAAGGACACTGTTGGACCATCCTGATAGCACCTGCAGTGAAGTTAATACTGAGGGTGACTCGAAGGGATTAAAACCGGCTGATCTTTTCTATAGCTCCCCCCACCAGTTAAGATGGAGTGTGACCTGCCGCCAGTTTCTTGGAGTCCTCTTATGTTCCTGTCTGCTTGCTTTTCCTTCTTCCAATCCCAAGGGGTAGCATGTATCAAGCTAAAAACTTGACAGAGAATTTTCTGGCAGATGCCCCCAGAAGAAACTTCTGTTGAGCAAAAACATGGGGAAGGCACTTGCCTGGTGGATCCGCTACTGCAGGCTGACAGGTGGCCTCTGTTACAGCACACGACTGATGGAGCTTCTGCCCGAAACAGGCGGCGGGCGGACAAACGTTAGCTTTACGGCGCATTCCCTAATCCGCCACAAACGGAGTGAGCAAATTCTTCAGTGCACACAGATGTGTAAGAATTGCTACAAACTTTTTACAGGCTTTTAAGTATCTTAAAAGAAAAACACCCGCTGGGTATGAGTCAGATTGCTTTTGTTGGATTTTTTTCTGGAAACAACCAACTCTGGAGACCATTAAATTCCTTAGTGACTAACTTTAATGCACCATGGATAAAACAATAAAAGAATGTCATTCATTGGTCAAATTTGCACACACTCAAATCTGTGAGAAGTGTGTTTGTTTCAGTATCTCGGCTCCACAAAGTTAAAGTGTTCTTAGCATCTACAGCCAAGAATACATCCCCTTATTTTTTGTATGACTGTCTTTGCCTAAGCCTAAGAAACCTGATGATGTCATAAGAAAATGAAGTCAGTCCATGTCGAAAGTCACAAAGGGTGTTTCTCAATATGCATACTTGACTGTACTTGTGTACATATTATATGTCATCTTCCATTGCTGAAGGCCAGTTCCAGAACGCTAAAAATCCCTGGGTGTCATTCTTCCCCGTCCAAAATATAATGGAAGAATCAGTTGCATCCTTGCCATGCATCCCAGGATTCGTCGCACCCCAAGTTTGTTCGTGGGAGGCAAGTTAGTAAGACCGGTCTTGCCAAGACCTCAAGTATGGTCTTTGTGTTCTTGGTATCGAGAAACACCAAAAGTGTGGAGGCTAGTGAGCACAAGTGAGGGAGAAATACAAGGAGCCGCACATGTAAAAGCAGGGTAACCGCACAAGGGTGAGATTGTAACATAAAAAATACATGCTCTCCCACACTTTTCCATCTAGTTCACCTGTGGGGGTTTTCGGGGGTAGGGGTAGCGGTTTGCCGAATGAGGTTCGGTAAATCACGCATAGGCCGACGTACGGCACTCTTTCACTTTTGTCCTCCAAGTCCCTAATGGGGGGGCGCTTTTTTCAGCCAACACGCATCACTGATTCTTAGTTTTCAGTTAAAATAGTCATTATTTTAAAGCAGAATCCCCTGTTTTCACCTACAGGTCACGTGAAGGACGAACGCACAAATTATTATCTGGCTCTATATGCTCCGCATGTCTAATACCTAGTGGTTGGTCATTTTCAGTGAATACTAAAGAGAGCTGCAGCCGTACTGTCCGTACCTGACAGTTAAAAGGAGCTGTAGGAGTTTTGGTAACTTTCAGTAAAAAATTCATTTGAAAGACATTTGCCATGTGAACAAGAAAAGTAAAATTATACTGAAATGAACTAGCAGTAAACTATACAAAATGCACACATATATTTCCATGTGGAAAGGATAAGAAGTACCACATACTGAACATATACATGAATCATAATTTATTTTTAGCAAAGTCTAGTTTATTTCATCGCAAAGTCGTGTGTGTCCGTGTGGTGAACTTCCCAGACCTGGATTTCGCCTCCCGCTCATTTATTCTCATTTAGAATCAGGACCGGGTTTTAAATAGAAGCCAGCCTAAGGAATAAGCTCGAAAGATATTTTCATTCACTCACAGGCTCACAACTTCCTAAGCTTCGTCTGTCACTTTTCTTTCTTAAATAGCATCTGTTACGATTGTCACAGCCAGCTCAGTGTGATGTGACAGCTTGTCCCCGATGGGGTTCGCAGTCACAAGTGAATGTAAATATGTAAATCGATGAAAATATGTATCGATGGAAATATGTAAATATACAGCACCGTGCAGGAGTCTTAGGTAGACAGAGACAGTGACGCTTAAATGATCTTCATGCTATGATACAGGAGTCATTTAAAGTGTGTCGGCTTTACTGTTTCAAAACCTCTCCTCGGTAACCATCCAATATTCACGTGTTGTTTAAGTCGACCAGTGTTGCCAACTATTCCCAACAGTCGCTAGATGATGTCATACGATAATTTGCGTATTAATGACGTCATCATATTGCGTTCCTGTTCAGCCAACAGAAACACATTGTGTTCGCTTTTCTCCTACTCTGTATCCAATACTCATATAGGCTACTGTATTTTAACGCAGTTCAAAGTATTTTATTTATTATCTGTTCTATTTATGTTTATTTACATTGTTGCTAGTCGCTTTTTGAAAAAAAGTCGCTAAAGGGGTCTTAACTACTCACACATCTTGCTTGGCAAAGAAAGTATACACTTACTACCCAGATAAATTCCATTAAACATTTCCTCTGACTGCCTAAATCTCCTGCATCTTGCATTGCTGTGGTATGAATGTTTAGACAGAATAAAATGTTGAAAATATGTAAGGCGCCCGTATGAATTTCATGTATAAAGCCGCAAATCAGAGGTCACATGGAATGGTGGGATACAAGGATAACATCAAGGTGAACAGGGAGAAAGCAGACCAAATTAACGTGGAGATGAAGCTAACCTAAGGCATGGGTCTGTACCTGCCACCAAAAAGGTGAGTCACCTGCAAAACATTGTGGCATTTCAAGTTGTGACAAAGAGTGTAAGAAAAAAAAGTACAAACTGATAGAAATTGTATGAAAAAAAACATTTTCTAGCTTTTGTCATAAAATAGGAAATTGTTCATATCAAACTACATTGCAAGTGTTATTTCCCTGTTATGATTAGTATGCCCTGAGGTCTTTGAGACGGTTTACTACTCAACATGCCTGGTGGAATGTTCTGAAATAAGTCTGGGATGCAGGCTTCCAAGCATTTATCCAGACTCCTTTAAACTCATCACCTCCTCCGTGCGGTAAATTCAGTAACTCGCGCCCAAGGCGGGATGCTGAGAGTATATTTTGCGGGAAACTTGATGATCCGTTTGTACAGAGCAGTCCGCGGATCCATACAAGACTGATTATCCTACCGGGCGGGAGAAAGTCTTCACTGTAGACTCCCCGTAGGCTCACACTGCTGCAGCATACACGAATCTAATAAAAAATTAAAGACAAATTTAGCACAAGCAAGACTAAAAAAGTGTGTTTCATTTCCTGAAATGAAGGATGTATGTTCTTGAGATAACCTGTGTGTATACCAGTAGTAATGATGCTTTAAGGAGACATTCTGTGTCGCTAATGAATTATATGCAGGGTTCAGCAGGTAAGACACCAGGCTGCCAGTTATAACTGAAGAAGGTTAGTTATTTAAGAAGGATTTAGAATTACATATTATACTGTTATACATTGACATTTGCACCCTGAGATCTGAGCATTGTCTCTGAAGAAAAACGAGTCAGGTTTACAGATTCTGGAAGACCAAGGTGCAGTCTATAAGAAGTCTGAACTGTGAGCATAACCATGACCAACCTTTATTATTCTGCATCATTTAAAAGCTTTATGTATCTGGATAAGAAAACACCAGATGATGTAAAATGGCAAAAAAGATCTAAGAAAATAAATTGGTAGCTAATTTCAAGGAGAAAAAGAAAGAAGCAGGCATTTAAGCTTGGGGAGCAGGGTGTCACAGGGCAAGCGTGGCATGGTGCAGGCAGAACTAAGGTGACAATCTACTTGTGGCTCTGACACAAAACAAGAGGTTTATTGGGAGTATAAAGTATACTGTAACTGGGGGAACTACCAACTACACAGACCACGAGGGGTCACCTGCTGGCCAAAAGGGGAGGAGATACAAAGGGAAGGCTTGGATGGGCACTGACCCTGAAACAGGGGGTATGAAAACAGCACACATTGCTACTTGGTTCTAGGCTTGTTTTAGAATTATTTTTCAGACAAAAAAAACACAGAATAAACAAAAATTTATTATATTCAGGTAACCCTGAGAAGTTCGATCCTTGTTACTTCTAAGATGGATGCTTTAGTGTTTTTGAGATGGAATGTTAAACTCACCGTTATAGTCAAGGCTCAGTTTTCCTTCCCTATACTGCATGGAGCAGTTCATATATAAAATGGAAAGAATTTTTTTATTTTATATATATATATATATATATATATATTTCCCCCCCCCCCCACATTTTTTGTGTATTTGCTATACTTGTGAGGTCCTTTGGTCCTCACAAGTATAACAAAACCTGTGTGTGTGTGTGTGTGTATGTATGTATATACTGTGTATATATGCATATACACACATACACACTAATGGCCAAAATTGTGGAAACACTTCCAGTTTTTAGAGACTGCAGAACCTGCTTCGGTTATTTAATCATCTAATGTATATTTGCAAAATTAATGTATATATATATATACACACACACATACATATATTAGTGGTTTACAATGAATAATGTGAACAGTCCTACTGAAAAAGATCTTTCTTGCTTAGTGTTTAAGTGTTAACGTCATACGTTATTTTTCCCAGAAGCATTGCTGTAAATTCAGTTGAAAATCAGAATCCATGTGGCATTACTGGACATATTTGAATTACCAAAACAAAGTGGCAAGTACCACTACCACTAAACTATCACCCCGTGAGCCCAAAGTGAATTTACTACCCCTACAGAGAGGAGTCCTCCATCACTCAGCAGGATTTGCAGTGAGATCCAGGCAGAGGCTTGGCCCACAGCTGGTGGGATCTAGTGAAGAATGACTCTGCAGGAGACTGCCCTGTTCCATGGGGGACGGGATGGGGCACTGCATTTGAGAGATCTACCGCCGCATCTGATTATTTCATTGTTTGTAACTAGACAAAGTAGTAAATCAGGAACGTGGGCAGTGTATGGCTCACTGGGCTCGACCACAATGCCTGCGATCGGGACGGCGCTGGTTCAAATCCTGGGGTCGAGAGGAATAGCCACACAGTGGGGCCCTTGAGCGAGGCTCCTGGCCCTTTGAAATGCTCTGGGGTGCCAGATAAACAGCTTTGCCGTCACCGGGGCGTCTCTCCGCTAAGGGAGCAAGATGAGAAGTGTGACACGAGACAAGAAATTTAACCAATAACATTTTGCATTAAACTGTGATCCAAGCTCATTTTTAAAAATGTCTTTATTACCAAAATACAATGGCAAAAGGTGAAACGAGGACAAGCCTACAGAAGCCAAGGGTATGAGCCGAAACACAAATGTACACAGAAGCCAGGTTACCAGGAAAAGCAAAATCAGTCCAATCTCTGCGTCTCTGGCATTAAGGCATGCAGCTTGGTGTGCCCAAACCAGTAAGACACAAAACTTTTCATCTACGCTGCAGTGGGGAATTTAAAAAGAAAAATTATATATAGCCTTCTCCTTCCTTACACTTTGGCCAAAAAAAATTATAGTCTTTATAACGATCATCAGGTTTTTACAAGATGTTTTAAAAATATAGACATCTTTAAAAAACATTTTGAAATATTATACACAAGTGTAAGATTTCAAAATAAGCAATTCTGTATAAACCCCCATACCGATATCTGCTATTCATTAAAGAGGGTGCTTAAGATGGAATACTGATGACACCATGGTCTCCAAGAAAGGCCTCTCACAGGGGGCCAACCATGGCCCCACCCACCCTACCCACGTAGCATGTTTAGGCCAGATCATCGGGAGGAGAAGGCACACGAAGGGCCCGGACAGCTTTGCCAGGTCTACGGATGCCAGAGAGGACGTTTGCAACACTGCACATCTCCAGGATCAGCTGGCTCTCCCATTGGTCAGCTGAAGGATGGCACCAAGGGAAAGATTGGGGTGGGGCTTATGAAAGGGGGTGGGGCCTATCATTGGCTGTGCTTGCTTATTAACACAAACAGGCACGGTGCTTCATATAAACAACCACCTTTCTCCAGGATGATTTAAAAATTCACATCAAATCTAAAACCTGGCAAACATGGACCAGATAATATAACGACAGTGAGGCAAAGAAGAGCCCAAAAGAACAGGGCCCAGGATAGCTTGGAGGTATTCTGATTTTTGGCCCAGTCATTAGCAGACTGCCATATGCAAGTCCTGTCACTGACTCACACATACTGACGGCTGGTTGATAATAGAGACAGACTGATCCACGCACTTTAAACTCAAAAGCACATGACAGATTCCACAACAAAGTACCTATGGTCACCAGACACATACAATGTCCTTATAAATATGCCACAGCCTCATTAAATAATTAGGGACTGCGCAAAAAAAATACTACTACTACAGGTCTGGTGCCATAAAGTTCTGCTTTTTTTCAATACTGTGTACAATACTAACTAAACCATCAGATGCTGTTCTATGCACAGACTGTGCTGGGTAGGGGTGGTCACACTCATACAGTTGTTGTAGAAACGACTCAAAGCCCGGGAAAATTAAGTGCTTAAAAGTCAGAGTCTGACACGTGAAGAACATTACCAGCTGAAACCGAGACATTCAAATCCACCGTCAAGGCTGCACTGAGCTGTAATGGTATTATCAGGTCATTAACCTGTATTAAAAAACAAAATTAGACACAGGAACAACAGTGTTTAAATGCAAACTGTGTCCAATGCTTCTCACTCAGACACTCTGAATTGTAAATTAGGAAGAACAATAATCTAAGATCTAAATTAGAGACAGGAACAGAGATATGGTAATCGCTGCATCTTTCATGCAGTCCAGAGTACAGGTCATACTTTATAATTGGTTTCAGCTGATGCTAAGGTAAAAGTACAGAGATCTTGAATGAAATTCTCTACATATGACTGTAGCGCTGTGTGACTGTAAAGCTCATTTTACAGAGGTAGCCAAAAGACAAGCCCTTGGTGATGCCTTCATGACCCCTTCACCCAAAAAGTCAGTTGAGAGAAAAAGAATATCGAAATATTCTTCATGACACAAGGCAGAAAACATTGCATGTACACCCATGTCTGTGAAAGAAATGGTTCATTTGTACAAATAGATACAATGACAACATGTCAAATGTCGGACAATAAATGCACAGCTGAGCATCAGAGAATTAATTATAAATATACAATACAAATGTCAGTTACAACTGTCAAAGAAAAAGGGAAAAAAATGACTTTGGAGAAAGCTGAGAATCATTCTTATGTCAGTCATGGTTATCACATGGATAAATTACGAGCGATGTCAGGATCTCAGCCAGCAGAGGGCAGCCTAACAGTTACGGGGATCGAAATCCCTCCACATAATGAATGGAGAAAAGTCACTGGAGGATACAGCTACCAAGTGTAGGTAGCCATAAGTGCTCACTTCCTTAAACGGCTACACTTCGGGAGTCTCTTGACCAAAACCCAACAGCAGGGGGTGAGATGTGATGCACTAAATTAATGCAGTTTCAGCCATTAAATGAGAGGCTGTAAATGATACATTGCAGTGATTTAGCTAGCTCAGCACTTCCTGTTGCCTGTTTATGCATCAATACAGGAAGAGCATTTTCTCATTAAAAAATCCCCTTGCTTTTAAGGTTAGTACATAGGTGGTGAGAAAGTACATATTGATGTATTTGGTGACACTTCTTTCAAGACAAAAAAGAACCCACCCTGAATTACGATTCCCAGTCGGCTGAACCCACAGTATCACGGTTTGTTCATTAAGTGAACATTTTTGTCCTCCTGTGTCCATCTCCGACAGGAGGGATATGTCAAGAGAAGGGCTTTCACTTCTAAAGGATCATTTAATAGCACCAGAGAGAACATCATATGAAAAGCTTCTCTGTTGACATAGCTAACGGAAAACTATGTGCATAAATATAAATTAAATAAATATCATCATGACTACAAACAGTAAAAACATTACACAGTAGCAAGGTATTTTACAGCCGTGTGTGAAAATGTGTGAACCCCAAACTATAAATATAGTCAATATTACAGTGATTTCAACCAAAGCTGCCAAATAAAATGTTAAGCTATGCCTATACCCTTTTAGGGCTGAATACCATTACCAAGCAAGCATTTGTTTGCGGAGGTATATAATGTCTTTACCATAACCAAATTCAGGTCTCATTCGATACTGAATGCTGATTTAAGCAAGTATTAATAAAGAACTGAAATAAAATTCAACTTAATGTTTAACTTGGGACCGCTGTACTAGTCAAATTTAAGCAATATAAAAAATTTTAAATATTTCTACTTTTTTTGTGCAGAGATTATAACATCTCATTTTTTCACTCATTTAGACCCTTCATATGAAAGTGGAAACACAAAGTAGGTACATCTATCAAAATAGTTTAAATGTGAATGGCTGTTTAGGTGGAGCGGATTTTGCATGGTGAACAGAAGGGGAAGAACTAAGACAGGCTGTTTTTGCAAAACGCATTGGGGAGGGGGGTCCCAAATCCAGGGGCATGTTACTCCATGGACAAGTGATTAGGGGCCCTTCAAGCCCTAACAGGGTGTCCCGTAGTCTTCATTGTGGACGAAGAGTAAAAAACTGGAGAGCAGCGGGGGATGCAGTGCACCTCACTGGCATGCAGGGGACGTGGCGGTTTGTGCTCCCGGCAGCTCCTTGCTCAGGATGATGCTGATAATCTCTCCCTCATGCTCTTTCATGTGCTCCATAAGCCGCTCCTTGCTGGCTGACTCGAAGCCACAGATGCAGCAGCAGAAGAGGAGGACGCAGTGCTCAGCGCCCAGCCTTCTAGCGGGCTTCTCGGCGGGAGCTCCGGGCACGCCGGCCGGGGCTGGCGGGCTCGACGTTTCCATATCGGGGCTGTGCTTGACGGGGGCGTCCGGGGCTGCGCCCATTTGCTCCTCCATGGCCTCCGTAACCGACGAGGCCTTGTGAGGAGCCCCAGATAACCTGTGGGCGGGACACGGAGGTGAGCGGCTCCTGTTCACATGGCCGCGAGGGAGGCGATGGCGGGCGACACTCACCGGCCGCTCTGTGACATAGCCTCGTTGATGGCCCTGTTCACCTGCTCGTAGTTGTAGTTCTGGTCGCCCGCATGCTTCCACATGTGTGACTTGAGGGACGGGGGGTGACTGCACACGTAGCCGCAGAGAGAGCACCTGCAGGGACACGCGGAGGCACTGCATTATGCCTGGGGAGGAGGGGCACGCCGCGGCACTGCATTATGCCAGGGGAGGAGGGGCACGCCACGGCACTGCATTACGCCTGGGGAGGAGGGGAGGAGGGGTACGCCGCGGCACTGCATTACGCCTGGGGAGGAGGGGCACGCCGCGGCACTGCATTATGCCAGGGGAGGAGGGGAGTAGGGGCACGCCACGGCACTGCATTACGCCAGGGGAGGAGGGGCACGCCACGGCACTGCATTACGCCTGGGGAGGAGGGGAACGCCGCGGCACTGCATTACTCCTGGGGAGGAGGGGCACGCCACGGCACTGCATTACGCCTGGGGAGGAGGGGCATGCCGCGGCACTGCATTATGCCTGGGTAGGAGGGGAGGAGGGGCACTGCATTATGCCTGGGTAGGAGGAGAGGAGGGAGAGCACCTGTAGGGACACGCCGCGGCACTGCATTACGCCTGGGGAGGAGGGGCAGCATGGCGCGAGCAGATACCCATATGCTAATAGCGCAGCTGCTTATAATAAACCCAACCAGAAAGTGAACAAGGAACTGAATCAGAAAAGGCAGAATTGGAGGTAGCTATGGACCAAAGACCACAAAGAGAAATTAGATCAACCAAGCTTAGACACATGTCCTCCTGATATCCAGCAATTCATTTTTGTCCTTAGTAGAAGATTGTTTTTGCTTATCTACATATCATTCTGCCAAGTCCTGCTGTTCCTTAAAGGGCTTTAAGACGACATCACACTTGCAGGGGTGTGACCTTGCCAGCTTCCTTTGCCTGACAAATCAAAATTTTCATCAATACTAAAAACTTCAGTTTCCCCCCCGTCCCTGAAGAGGATACATGTATCCTATACATGTATACATGTATTTAATGATTGCCATTTATTTAGAAGATCCATTTATTCAGATGGTCCATGGAGCAGGTGGGGGTAGGGGTCATGCTCAAAAGCCCAACTGTGACATCACTCTGCTACCCAAGGGATTTGAGCTGGAAACCTTCGCCGATCATGGGCACTTTCCAGACCGCACGCCAACCCTTGAGGACTGGTGGAGTGAAGCTGAAATCGGTCTAGTTTAATTCTGAGAACATCCAGGTATCTCTGGCTGATAATGAGCCGCGAGGAGCAGAGTTACGGCTTGCGTTCGGGTGCTAACCCCGCAAAGCCTCCCCGGGGTCCGAAGTTTTCTCTGGCTTCACGGAAGCTCTCCTGCTGTGAGCTGCAGTGCACAGTCAGTTTAACAAATGTTCGAATGGATGCGAAAGTCCCCAGGGAAAAACCAGCCAGAAAGGGGCCGCAGATTAACGGCTGATGTCAAATCCCGGAACGTGCTTATTGCCGTCACCTAGGGATCCGCTTCGCTGCCATTTTGGGATGCTTATGGCTAATATCCAGAATTTGAATGTTGGGCACGCAAAGGCTTCCTTAGATACATGATTTTAATAAATATAAATGTACAAATATTATCGATGTTCTGCAAAAGTAGGCATAAAATAATGATGATGTATTTGGCACTACTTCTTCACTTAAACTCATAAATAGCACAAACTTTGCAATATATGCAAAAAAGTCTGAAAGTCCAAAAAGGGGGCAGTACCAACACCATCCCAAACATGAGTACAAAAATGTCATTCCTTTCCCAGAACTACTGGTTCTGCTCCAATAAAACCATACTGTGAATAATCATGGACCAAATGGACCCATGTTCATCCAAACTCGTGCAGTTCCTGATACGCACCAGATAGATCCACTCCTATCCCAGAATTTGCAGATCTGCCACAGCCCCTTGCAGTTAGTTCCTCACCTGGACCTACTGGCCTGGCCCTGACTCGACACACCCTGCCTCACCTGTACTGCTCCATCAGCTGCACGGCCTGGTGCTCCTGCGGATGCTTCCTCATGTGGCTCTTTAAGCTGTTCATGTTGGTGGTGGCAAAGTCACAGCTGCAGCACCTGCAGGGTGGATCCAGCAGGGGGCGTCAAAGCCCAGTTGCTCTGTCTATTCGGAGCCCCACAGAGACTCACTCAAAAAGGCATTCAGACCCGCAAACGTGCCCGAGTTAACAAATCAAAGGTAAACCCGACACCACCACCCGATGTTCAAATTCAAAAAACAGGAAAAACGTATTTCTGCTGGAAGACACTTCACTTCAATTGCCCGTTTGTATTTCGTGCCTGTTTTTATCAGACGACGACAAAAGATGATCTGACATTCACGGCAAACAAAGAAACATCCACAGGAACAACTCGAATGCGTTTTCGTTTAAAAAAAAATTACTGATGCAATTGAGAGAGTTGACAGCTGAGGGTGTTTTGCACCGGGAGAGTTCTGGCAGGCATCTGTTTACACGCCCTACGTGTGTATATGCGTGCATGCATGTCTCGAGGGTGCAGTTCTGTCGAACGCGGTTTTCTGGGAAGCCCCGGACAAAGCTTCCCGAGCCTTTGATGTGCGCATCGGATGCTGGAGCGTGCCGAATGCAGCGGACGGCGAACGCTTGGATGAAAGAGATGGAGGCGCCAGGAAAAGAGGCCGGCTTTGCACGCCTGCAGGCTGCGAGGACAGTTTAAAGGCCTGGCAGCTCCATCTCGATGGTAGGCAAAGCGTCTCTCTAAGCCGCCCGCTGCAAACCACTAACTATGGAAAAGGTGTACGGCATCGGCAGGCTCCACAAGCACAGACATGGGGAGCATGGCAGCAGATAAAGCAGGGCCTGCTCTGACACAGAAATTATCCACACTGATAAGGACGTGTCAGGCCAGCTCTGCTTCTCCTGTGGTTTTTACACCAGTCGCCTGGGCTCCACTTATCTACTATCTCGAGATAAGGTGTGAAGAAAACACAAGAGACCAAGAAGAGTCAAAGAGGTCAAGACTGCCTTAAAAGATTTGTTTTTTTTTTTTTACACTAAAGTTTATCTGGTTTTCTCAGTCAGGTTGAGGGTAACTTAAAGGCCGGCTGGTACACACACACACACACACACACCTGTACGGCTTGTCCGAGTTGTGGATCCTCCGGTGGTTCCGGACGCCGACGTACGTGGGGCTGGTATAGTCACAGACGTCGCACTTGTAGAGCTTCTGGAGGGCTCGAGAGGAGACCCGGCAGGAATCTGGAGGAGACGTGCGAGAGGGAGAACACTCAAGCCAGCAGCTAGAGCAGCAGTAACCTTTCCAACTGCAGCTGTTGACCATTACAAAGTCCTGGGTCGTCTCAGTAAAATTTCACTGACTGGGGGATCTTGTTAACATTAAGAAACCATGAGAGAGAGCTGAGAAACCCTGATCTAATGTAGCCAACTAAATCCTGCTCTGATGCGGCATTAATTGGGAACGGTACACCACGTGCTGGGAGTCGCGACACACCCACTCAACCCCGGAGTCCCCCCGGCCGCCCTCCCCACCTGGTAGTGGGTATATGAATAGTCAGCCCCCCTCCTGGCCCTCGTACTCCAGAAGGCGCTGAAATTCCATACTCTGAACTTACAGCTGCTTCTCCATTCTGTCCATGCACGCCACCCCAAGTCAGCGTGAGCGGGCGAGCATAAAACCCAAACACTCAAAGGGCATTTTATTGCAGGGTGCAGGTAATACAGCATGGTATCAAACCAACAAACCGTGGACATGGCAAGATGGAAGATTGTAGGAAAATGCTGAACTAGACTTTTATTCCAATAAAACTTTCCTAAATGGATTACCTCTAGTGACTTTTATTGCAAACTATCCCCAGAAGCAAAGACTGATGGGAATTTTCATCCTAAAGTGCTAGTGATCACGGAAAGTAGTAGCGAATGATCGTTACAACTGCCGTCTTAAAACTTTTATCAGCTTTTACTTTTAATCAAAAGTAAAGAGTCAGCTTGATGGCTAGATTTAATTTTCAAGTTTCTCTTTCTTAGTCTGTAAACACAAGTAGGCCTACACAAACAGTAAGAACACTGCCTGAAATAAATGTGCCTGGATACAGAATTAAATTCATCCAACAGCCATCCAAGAGCCAAAAGCTTTTAGCATGTTAGGGGGTACAGCTGATAAGACAGATGGCAATCCTCCCAAAGTTTTGAGAGACAATGGTAAGAAGAAGAAAAAAAAGTTGAGCGGTCCAGAGACTTTGCACTACTTGAAACTAACTACTGTATTTATCACATACCTTGTATTCATTCTCTGTCCTTGTTACGCCCTGCTAGTTGTCTGTTGTCATTGTGTCCAGCAGTAGTGAGCTGTGCCAACAAATATTTCCAGCAGGCCTGGTCATTTGGCAATAAAGGGTCTGATTCTGATAAAGACCTAGACTCGTAACCAGTTGGGTGCCAAGAGCTATGAGGGGCCCCTGATTGTCTAGCATTTCACCATCAGCATAACCCCCTGCTTTGGTAACGGTGACAGACAGATTCTGAAGTGGTTTAAAACAATGATGTGACAGCACATGGAGCCTTGATGCACCCCTTATATGTTCAGGTATTTCTCTTAAAACGCAGGGCTTCCTGCGTGCGAAGTGCTCACCGTTCTCTGCAGGATTCCCCTTGGTTCCCTCAGTGCTGGTGGCACTCTCGGTGACTGGCGTCAGGGTTGCTACAGCATGCCTGAGCCCGTGCTGGTCACGCTCGTGACTCCTCAACTGACTCTGTAGGGCATCAACACCAGAACGGAGAGTGTGAGGCGATGGCAAAGACTGAGGAATCGATACTTAACTTAAACATGAAACTTAAAATATTTTTACAATGTTGTCATATCGCTATCATCTTTACAAGATCAAAAGATCGTAAAATGAACCGTCAACTCTGGGACCATCTATATTGATACAAGTGCAGTGAGGCAACGGTACAGCCTGGAGTATCGATGCGGGTGCAGGGAGTGTGAGACGGCGGTACAGCCTGGAGTATCGATACAGGTGCAGGGAGTGTGAGACGGCGGTACAGCCTGGAGTATCAATACGGTGCAGGGAGTGTGAGACGGCGGTACAGCCTGGAGTATCGATACAGGTGCAGGGAGTGTGAGACGGCGGTACAGCC
>JAODKM010000020.1:23301563-23321759 GCA_026780845.1 Petrocephalus sullivani
TCTCTATTTTGTTCCCTTACAACCTGGAATTTAAATGGATTTTCAATTTGATTTTAAGTGATGGACCTACAAAAAACCTACTGATTAATTAAGTTAAAACAGACAAAAACTTGTTTTAAATAATTCTAAAAAAGTTTAAACTGAAAAGTGATGCATGCATATATTTTCACCCTCTTTGCTTTGAAATCCCAACCACTACCTTAAAAAGCCACTTAATCATTAAATAAGATCCACCTGTGAGCAGTCTAAGTGTCAAATCATCTCAGTATATATACACCTGATCTGAGAGCCCCCAGAGTCAACGCCAGTGCAATACTCCTAAGTGAGGGCTACCACCGAGCAGGTGACAGCATGAAGACCAAAGAACTCCACACAGGTCAGGGACAGAGTTGTAGAGAAGTATAGATCAGGCTTGGGTTATAAAAATATCCCAAACCCTGAACATCCCAAGGATCACCATTAAATCCATTATTAGAAAATGGAACGATTATGGCACTACAGCAAACCTGCCAAGAAAGGGTTGTCCACCAAAACTCACAGACCGGGAAAGGAGGGCATTAATCAGGAGGGCCAAGAAGAAGCCTGCCTACCAGGCAGACCGTTTGAAAATTGCCAAAAGGCCTATTGGAGACTCCCCAAACATGTGGGATAAGGTGCTGTGGTCAGATGAGACTGAAATAGAACTTTTTGGCCATCAAGCACGACGCCATGTCTGGCGCAAACCTAACACCTCTCATCATGCTGAGAACACTATCCCCACTGTGAAGCATGGTGGGGGCAGCATCATGCTGTGGGGATGTTTTTCATCAACAGGGGCTGGGAAACTGGTTAGAATTGAAGGAACGATGGATGGCTCAAAATATAGAGAAATTCTTGAAGGAAACCTGTTTGAGTATTCCAGAGATTTGAGACTGGGACAGAGGTTCACCTTCCAGCAGGACAATGACCCTAAACACACTGTTAAAGCAGCACTCCAGTGGTTTAAAGAGAAACGGGTAAATGTCCTGGAATAGCCCAGTCAAAGCCCAGACCTCAATCCAATGGAGAATCTCTGGTATGATATAAAGATTGCTGCACACAAGCGGCGCCCATCCAACTTGAAGGAGCTGGAGCAGTTTGGCCATGAAGAATGGGCCAAAATACCAGTGTCTAGATGTGTAAAGCTTGTGGAGATGTACCCGAAGAGACTTGTCACTGTAGCTGCTGCAATACGTGGCTGTGTGGAGGGGGGGAGTAGTTATGCATGCTCGTGTTTTTTTGTTACACAATAAGAAAATTATTTGCATCTGCAAAGTGGTAATTGTGTTGTATAGATTAAAAGATACTACCCCCCACCCCAAAAAAAAATCTTTTTAAATATCAGGTTGTAAGGGAACAAGATAGAGAGAATGCCAAACGGGGTGAATACTTTTGCAAGGCATTGTACTACGACCCAGGGTATGCTAATGCCTAAAGATGCAGTTTAAACTTAGATTTAAAACTGTCTATATAGGAAGTAGACCTAACTGACAGGGGAAGACTTCCAAAGTGTGGGCGCGAGCAAAGAAAAGGCCTGATCTCCCTTTATGTTACTTGCCCACATTCATAGGGAGTCTGTGCTGGTGGGACTGTTGCTATGTTTTCATGCTGAACACACTGGGAGGGCCTTCACATCTGCTGCTGATTACAGAAACTGATACCTGGGTGTTTCTACACGGAGGGAGAAATGTCTGCCCTGGATGCAACACCGATCAAAGTGCAGTGCCTGTATGCATGCTGGGAGATGCATGAGAGTTATACCTACAGTGAGCATGATGTGGAAAAGTTTAACCAGAAAAGCTGATAGCATCTTTTAGGCATTACCTACTTTGTTGAGATGTACGACAAAGGTGGTTTTGCAATGCACTGGTGTGATCGATGTGCTGCATGCTACTGTATCAGAATCTGCATCAAAATCAGTTTATTTTCAAGTTTGTTTACTTGTGAGTAATTTGTCACGGTGAGATGCTCTCAGGCACATGACAGCACAATGACAACAAACAAAAACAAACTAAATCATGGCACAAAAAAAAAATAAAATTGACTATGACAATGCAATGGATTATAATAAAAAAAATTCTCAGTGCTGGTGGAAGCCCAGGTGGCAACCAAGGTAAGCCCCCCCCCCCCCCCAGAAGATGGTGCTCCAGGCATCATCCCTTAGCCTATTTAGAGTGCCTATGAATTACCATGTGTCATCTGTTGCTGACCTTGGCTCCTTCTTTTTCCCCCCTAAGAACAGTTTCTTTCATTGTTCAGATAAATCCAGCCGATATGATCGAGGACAATAGGTTTTTTACATTTCTGTAGTGCAAAATAAATTTTGCAAATATTACATATGTAATGCTTTCATAATTTTTTTTTTATATAGTGATATTTTATTTGTGGGGGAAAAGTTCATTAGCATGGTCAAGGATTACTCAAGGAGATTTAGACATTTCCATGAGAGTAATTCATCGTTTCACCTCCAGGCGGCAGTGTTTACTTACGAGTCAACTGCTGTGCCTGGGAGGTGGTCAGTAGCTGAGTTTACTTTGTTATTCTAGAGGCCCTTTTATATATTCCTATAGATGAGAGGCTAGGCCTGGGAAGCTACCCCCCTGCACACATCTGTATAGCACAACAGGAAATGAACACTGTATTGTTCTTATGGGAAATCGGTGTGTTGAACCTGATCATGTGACTATTGCTGTTCTGCGGCCACCAAGGGACAGCTATTGCATTGTGGGTCTTTAGGCATTAAGGAACTATATATGCTTCCTATTTGCCTTGGAAAACATATAAAATGTCTAAACCAGTTTATTTGCTGCCCTCCCCAATAGCACCACCATTTGAAATACAATGCACCTCCTTCCATTTTCTTATACAGGGATTCTTTGTCGGTGATTTTATCCCCTGCCAAACTCTCAGTGGTGCATTTCCTCTTTCCTCACAGGTTGATGTGACTTTCTGTGAATGTGTGAGCAGAAGGATTTTATTATTGATATAAACCAGGTCCACATTGGGCCACTAACAGTGAAACCTCAATTCCATGTGTTTACTAACACTGTATAAATCATGCTGGCAGAACACTGAAACATTCAGCATTATTTATTATAACAATTAATACTAACAATTATGTTGGAGGAGAAAAATGTTCTATAGATTATTATCAATATTTAGCCACCCATACAATATAAAATCTCAAAATATTTTGTGTTTGAATTTAGTTAATAAAATGTGTTTTATAAAGGGCACAGTACCTGTTTTATAAAGGGTACAGAGCCCACATTTCAATATTTTCTTTTAATATTCCCACGTTTGTGGTAGATTTTGAGGGGTAAAATTTCTACCACAACAAGGTCCAGAAAGGTATGTTGAAAAAGTCCCCGTTTGCCTCTGCATTTGTCTTCAGTTGCTCAAGCTTGCGACTCTTTGCCTCGTCGTTTGTTAAATAAATTGCTTATTGATCTGTGACCAGTCGGACAGAAATAAATAAATTCATTAACAAACAAGAGTGCACTAATTCTGTTTGCAGGTACCATTAGCATTATGCGATTATTC
The DNA here is from genome assembly GCA_026780845.1 of Petrocephalus sullivani. NCBI lineage: Eukaryota > Metazoa > Chordata > Actinopteri > Osteoglossiformes > Mormyridae > Petrocephalus > Petrocephalus sullivani. Next base: position 23,305,125 of record JAODKM010000020.1, read on the forward strand.
GATTTCATGCTTAACCCTCGTGATTTTTCAGATGTTAATGATAAGAGGCCGGGCAATATCTGCATAAAACCTCAGCTTGTATTCAAAGGCAACTTGAACTTACCTTCCAGTGGTGGAAGTTAGCCACTCTGGTTATTCTACTTTACTATTTGCTACTAATTATGCGTAATATCACCTCCCTAGGCAACATCCATAGGGCTCAGTATATTATTGTCTTAGTAAATATTTGCTTTAAATCTTTTGCCGGTGCCCTCAGCTTACGGCTTACCCAGAAAGCCAGGAGAGTCTTTTCCTGCAAATTTAGGTACTGTGACGAAAGTGCATTTTGATCACATGCAAGCAGATTATATTTTTATATCTATACTAATAATTTCATAGCACAGGTATGAAGTAATGTAAAAAACTGCCCATAAAGGAGGAGAATGACAATGAGATTATTACAGATGGGTTGGATGTGAAATGCACGTCAGAAATGAGTGACGAAATTGTGGCATAACTGAAAATATTCACAGAATTCTCCATAAGATAAAATAATGAACTCTTGGAACAGGATCGTCCAACTCATAAACCTTTATTTATAGCAACTTATTGGCCAATTTTTCAAATTAACAACTTGCTACAAAGAAGATTTATGTCTAATGTAAACCACATTTATTACATTTGCTTAAAGTATTTTGCTAAGCACATTTTTCATCCAGAAAATAATTTTATAAATTATGCTTCATGGCAAAATGCTCAAGATTAACAATGTATAGTCTGTTTTTGTTTTGATAATTTAAAGATGCTGTAAAATAGATATTAGAAAGAGAGCGTTTTATATTCTAATGTCACATTTCCCTAATGTATAGAAATAAAGATGCTAAATATCACACCATAAAGGGGACGTTATCTCTGATGTTGCAAAGTCATAATAATGATCCCAATATCTCTTCCATTAAAACAGGCCCTGTTATGACTGCCAGACATTTCAAGAGTTGTACTTAACAAAATTAGCTCAAGGTATATTCAGGTGTCTTCGTGTCTTCATCTGGACTAATTAACCATAGATTGATTTTTGTATGATTTAAAACGTGATGTACCGCGCTGATGGTTAAAATCTAGTATATTCCTTACAGTTTTTCAGAACTTGGCAGGCACTCAGCTATTCAGTATACAGATGTGTGCTATAATCCTTCAATATTAAAACGGGAGGGTCGTGTCAAAATGCATAAATGTGGATGTTTTTTTGACAAGGCATTTACACCTGTCATGCAAACAAATATCTCAGTCAGGACATCTTTCTCAGCATTTAAAGCACTCAAAGTTGTTATCACTGCTGTGAGGCACAGGAACTAATGCTCTCTTTATTATTTGAATAATTAATAACGAATATGCATACAAACACTTAAAATGTGCGATACACTATTGTGCACCTTGAAACTCGACGAGCAGCATTTAAATATTTATTAGCTCATTTAAAACATAGCTGAAAACATCACTCACAAGCTGGGGTTATACTGATAGGTAATTAGATTCAAGGCCTTTTCAGTGGGGCTGGATTCTACAATGTGGTCATACTATTGTAAACTAGTTTATAATTAGCTGCAATGGTAGAATATGTTAGCAAGGCCTGTCCAGGGTGCTAGTGTTATCTGAAACAAATTCCATTCTGTCTGCGGGCAGAATGCACAACTGCAGAACTCACGTCTTCTCTGGCGTGAGAGGTGCTCCTCCAACACAGGGGGTCTCACAGTTTGGAGTTAACATCATTACAAATATACAGTCAATGCGATTTTCTTGTAGAAAACACCAATTGTGTATTTTTGACGGATAAAAGCTCATACTCATACCTTTTTAAACACAGTCGGATGTGCTTGAGGTATGAGGGACAACTGTTTAAGGTTCCTGTGATGTAAATCGAGGCACATACCTGTTATGAAGAAAATAAGATACACCATTGGAATTTGTAAGGGTAATTCGTCCACAGCCTGCATGTTGGCGGCCCTCCTGAGAGAAGAGAGAAGGAGAGAAGAGACGTTTGGCTCAGAAAGGGACATCAGACATTCGGGGAGTTTAATGTGATCGAATAAATATTTAATTCTTGTTTGCTTGTGGGTAGTCTTCAGAACAAATTAATCTCCAGGGGGAACGGGGAGCCTGATAGAAATCTTTAAATATGCCCACATAGCCTCTTATTCTATATAAAAATCTTTATGCATATTATGTGTAAGAACCTCATTCATTTTGTGTTACTATAAAGGCCACCGCAAGGCTCACCTAAGAAGCTACAGCTTTATATAAACTGCTTCTGTGATCCGTTACACTGTTACATCTGAATTTTCTATAAATACATGGGTGCTGGTGTCCAGCTTTGCCTGTTCTTTCAAAGGTCTTTGCTTTGTTACTTAGGTGAGCAATAAAAACAGTTTGACTGTCTCGGGTTGGAAGAAACAGATGTTTATTCTCCTAAAGTCTTCCTAATGCACCAAGGAGCCCTTGTGAGATATATTTACAGAGCAGTTCAACACACAATCAGGAGGTGTTTGTCCTCGAGTGAGAAAAACTGTGTTTTCAGCAATATTCTGTGGTTCTGGATAAAAGTACTGACTGATTATCCCCAGAAAGAACAATTTGCGCTAATTTCATCACGACTGAAAAATGGCGAGATGTTCCACATGCCACGGATAGTGTTGTGCTGGTAAAGTTTTCAGGAAAAATTAATGCAATTAACTTGCCCTTAGGTGCAAAGCTGAGTCCTGCATGTGACATTGCAATTCTTTTATCTGCACAGAAAGGAAAATAAAAAATAATTTTATTTGTGTGTTGCCTCCCCCCCCTCGATGAGGCATTTTCTTTCAGTGGATGTATAACCTTTGTTTCGAAGACCCAACCATGCACTGGTCATAGTGACCTTGGCCACTTAAAAGAGCAATGCCCACACCACCAAACTGAAATTAATGTGGTACACTGAAGTGTTTAGGTAGACCAGACCGGAATGTTCTGAAGATGCCTTTAAACAAAGTCGAGTATAAGCGTGGAAGGCAGTCATTGCTATCAGCCTGGCGTGAGAATGAGCTGGAACAAATAATTCATGCAAACCCAGTTCTGCACCAATTTAGCTGCACTTAAAATCACAATCAGAACTAACTTTATTGCCAGTATGTACAAACATGCCGGAATTGTTTGCACCACAGAGTACCAAAATTTCCAGAAGACCATTATACAGAAAAATCTTAAGACAATAAAGTAACATAGTACAAGAAACTTAAATTAACTACTGCAACAACCAACAATTGATTGTTCGTTGTAGTTCGTTGCAATGATATTGCACATATACCATGTCAGAAAAGGGCAGGAGGGGAATTGTCCCTGGGTGAATGGTTTGCACTTGCGAGGATCACAATGCAGTGATTGTTCATTGTCATACAGTCTTCCACACTGTTACACCCCTTTTTGTTTCTTTTCTTAACCAAGTAATAAGCTGCAGCTGTAGATGTACATAGAGATCTCTGCGGTCGGCTCAGTGATGGGGGACCGAGTGCACGGATTGGAGACGTCAGATTGATTAGTAACTCTGTACAATTACGGTACTCGGATTCCTCATCCTGTGAGCCATCTCATAAACATAGTGGGACAGAATGGCCGTTATTTTAGCTCCAGACAGACAGACGTCGCCTCTGTGCTGAAATTGACCTGAGACTTGACCTGATTCTGTATTTTTTTGATGGATACACACACACCGAAAGTGACGATTGTCTCCATAATTTTATATTATGTTGAATGAAGTTTCGTTGGCAGAACAGAATGGCACATTTCGTATAACCTTTATATAGACTGACTTTTTAGTACACCAAGAAATGGAATTTAAATACCCTTGGTATTGTATGGCTAACACAGTTTCCCCTCCTCTGTTCGTTAACTTTCTCAGCCTAAGATTAGCTTTTTTTTTTAAGGAAATATCTTGATTTTTTAAATTAGACTCCAAATAGAAAGGTATAATTACACTCTAGGAGACATAATATATAGGCCACAATTTAACTGTGAGGTTTAAGTTTCATTAGTGTTTAATTACAGTGGTTGCAAACTATTATCCTTTGTCAAGTATTACTAAAGGACTCCATTAACCATTAGCAATCAGCACCGGCCAATCAGGAAACAGCACATAGACACACTACTGCGGAATACTGATCTTGGAGCATGGAAAGCAGGCTTCAGTTTTGCAGTGACATACAAAGATTTACTATAGGGAGAGCACTGTAAACGTGCAAGATATCGGATAACAGCCACCCCCATATCGGATAATTCTCCTGTGACAGTGGCATCGTTTACACTATAAACTATGAGGCACTTTGTGAAAAATGTTACAATTGCACACTTGTCAAATGGGATTTAGCAGAGTTGACTTTGTGTAAGTGGATAGGACCCAAATAACCGGCAAATTGGTTTGTGTCCTTGTGTAGGGGTATGTGTGTGTGACTGTAGATCACAGTACGAAACACAGAAGCGAGCTATACAAAGTACCATCCCAAAAATAGTATAAATTAATTGGCAAATCAGTAGAGTGGATCTGCCTTATAAGTAATTAGTTTTTGGATTATTGCTGAGGTAAGACTTTATTTTAAAACTAATTTTTCACATGAAGCAGAAGTTGAAAAGGTAACCAAACCTTTATTTTAATGATGCTGATAGGCCATTAAGCATTAAAGGAATTTCGCTTCTAATAATTCTGGAAACTCTCTGCTGATCTTGTAGGGTTCTCAACATTTAACATTTAAACCATTAAGCTGACAGTCATGACAACACCGTATGAGAGAGTTTGATATGGGCAGAGTCCCTATGAATTGAATATCTGTTCAAATGTGGCATCTTCTGTGAAAAAAACGTTGAAGGGACCACGGCCAGCATGCTGACCCTTGCCTCTATCTCCAAGGTTGTTTTGGACAAGATGATTTTTGTTGACTGCAGTCTACATCAGTTATAAGTCTTTAAGGTCCATTAAGGTGGCAAATCCCTCTGTCCGTAGGGTTTAAGGTTAGTAATGTCTGGACCTGGGCAGATGAGGAGATCTCTGTAGACAGATAAAGGGCAGGAGATGAGACCTGTCAGTTGTGTCAGAAGGAAGGATGCTTGACTTGGCTGTGGAAGATTGCGGGAATGAACAGTGACGTTGTTGAGGTCCAGATTGTCAGCACCGTGAAGCCTAGGCTTTGTGTTTACTGCTGTGTGAGTACTGTCGGAGGATGGTGGTCATGGTGGAGGGGGGCCACTCTATGCCTGGGGGCGACAGATCTGATGAAGTTGACACACAAGCCCATCCCCTGTCAGCAGTGCAGTGAAGTGGCATGTAGCTGGCTTTATTGATATGGTATGTGCCCACTTGTGACGGCACAAACCTCAGAGTGCTGCCCCCTTGAGGGACGGGCTGGTATGAAGGCTAATCAGGGAACAAGGACGTTGTTTAGCTAGCGAGTTGATCAGGGAGAATGGACATTTGTATGGTTGGAGTGAGATCAGAGATGTCCTGATTCAACACTCTTCTCTGGGGGATCGGTGACTTATGCGCTTATCACAATGGTGCATGTTCCATAGATTCCCTCAGTGTTTGTACATATTGATCCATTTTGTTAAGCAGTTTATAGAACCCCATGGCTGATGTCCCATGTATAATATTATTTTACACACTCTAAGCACTAAAAAGTCCACCAACTTATTTTCTTTCAAATATTCTTACAAGCATACACAAAAAAACAATAACAACAAAAAGGTTCATACTACAGATGGTTTTACACAAATATGCACTTGTGAATTGAGGACTGCCACATTGAAATGCATCACTTGATGGCATATATTCTCAAAGTTATTATGCATTTGAGAATGAAATCAAGCACCGGATATTTTATAAAACTGAATATTACACCTGGAGATTTTTGAAGCTTGACAATGAGAATTGTGGGTCATTATAATAAAACATGATGCTTCTTTTTAAGCAGAACCTAGGTGATATATTTAATAGAATTCGATTCTTGCCTTTAAAATGCAGTGTGAAGAAAATATGTCCAGCGATAATTACAATCTTATACATAGCATAATTTCACGAATGAATCGAACAGTTGTGTCTCGAAGACTGTAATGAACACACTGAGTGTTTCAGAAACAATGCAGTGAATTAGTGAAGTCTACTGATAAATGATATTCCTACGTATTTATTGTTATACAGTAAAGTGCAACTAGGCATTTAAGCACAGATACAGATTGAACATGGGGGAATCCTGATGCATTCCTGAGGCCTAATGGTCCAAATTGCGGTGAATTATATGTTTATATGTGAGTAGTTATAAATCCCTGAATTAACTCACATTCCCAGCTTCTTAGGTGCAGCAATGAAGAGCTATAACAAATGCGTGTTTGTCATCACAGGAAAATAACAGTCGAAAAGTGAGCACACTAACTGAGTAATTTAAGGGCGGAAGCCCACATACACCCAGATTCATTCTCTTTTGGAGTCTGAGATCCCTGTACGTAAAAGAATTTGAGCTCTATTTTTGATGTGGCAATGCCCAAGTCTACCTACAGAGGGCACCATTAACCATAGCTGAGATTTATTGTTATGGAAGTATGTGGTTGCGCTCTCTGTATATGGGCTGTGTTTTCTCCTCTCTCAAATGGCCTGTTGGCTTATGTATTGAACGAGGTTTCTAAACTTCTACTGAGACCTGCAAATTTTCAAATGCAATGCACAAATCCCTTTTTTAAAGTATTAAGCGCAGGTCTGTGGGAACTCTCTCAAGTCAGAAAGGTATCACATTGAACAAGCTAATATTGCTATGTCCTTTGCTTGAGGATCCTCCTGTTCAGCCAGGCCAAAGAAACCTCGCTTTCCATGTTATCACTTCCATTGATCTCATGTTTGCTGGCGCCCAGAATTGCAGACTGGGATCTTGGCTGAACCATATTTCCTCATTGGAATGTTAACACTGCGGAGCCTAATTTGGCAGATTCGCTGCCACACTAACAGCAGTGGGGCTGGCAGAGGGCTGAGAAGAATGCTGCTCTAATCAGTCAGCCAATGGCAGGACGCAGCGGCAGCTCAGAATGAAAGAGAGGAAGACAGGGAAGCATTTACGTGCCACATTACCAGGATCGGTAAACGTTCCCCAGGCTGAGTATCCTCTGTCAATGGAAGTGCGCACTCCTGGCCTGGGTGCTGAAGTCTCACACACGCTCAGGCATCTGCTTTTGGCTGTTATCCTTTAACCTTAATGTGATGGATGATGTTCCTCAGCATGCCTGCATTATTGTTGTGGTGTTTGTGTGTGGATTATGTTTACATTACATTTTTGGTGACCAAATGCCCCATATTTCGATGTTGTGGGCGCCATTTTGCAGGTCCCCACAAAAAACTAAAAATGCCAAAAGTCTTATATTTGGTTTGCTTAATTATGGTTAAGGTTAGGGCTGGGTAGGGGTTAGGGTAGTCATGCTAGGATTAGAGTTTCCCCCGTAGAAATGAAAGCAAAGTCCCCACAAAGATATAATTACAAACGTGTGTGAGTGTGTGTGAGGGTCTTCACGCTGAACTTCCACTACCAGTGCACTGACTGCGTTTGGGTGTTTCCAGTTTCACATTCCGCTGGATCTCCGGAAGATTCTGGAACTTAATTTGTCAAGGCCCTGCCAGAGAACCGCTGGAGGGGTGGGGTGGGGAGTAGTCAGCTTTGTTTAAAATGTGCATTTCACTGTTCATAACACTCATGTCGAGATTATCCTGGAAGATGGGCGAACAAACGAGGCGTCAGTCACACGGCTACAGAAACACATACTGCCGTACTGCCCATGCTCTCCCTGGCCTAAAAGAATGAACGTCCATCTTTCATAACCATCTGCCTAATGCAGGGTCCCGGTGAGCCTGCAGGCCATCCTGGGAGCAGAAGGCAGGGAACACCCTGGATCGGATGCTTATAGACACAGGGAAAAAATACTGTAATGAATTCTTTAGCTTCTGCTTCTTACGCTCCTAAAAGACTGACGCATCTATGTAGTCGAGCGCAAAGCTTGGGGTCAGAATACAGGGTCAGTCATTCATCCAGCGCCCTGGAGCACTTTGCAGGCTTATAGTCCTTGCTCAAGGGCCCAAGAGCGATATGAGCACTCTGCTGGCTGCTGGATTCCAACCAGCAACCTCCCGATCAAGTGTATAAAGAACTCACCTGCAGAGACCCTGCACCAGCTAAGCTTTTGGAGGGGGTGGGCTATACCCGGCTATATTCTGAGATCAGGCAATCAGTACAGTAAATTGGTCTCAGTTTCCTTATTTGACTATTTAGTGATGCAGTCTAACACGGCTCTGTATAAGTCTTAATAGATCATTAACAGTAATAATGGGACTGGACTAATATTTTAATGTGTTTAAAGTGTATTCTTCCTGCGGTGATTGTATAGAAGGAAAGAACTGGGGTGTTTCGCAACTCAGTCCTCGGGGAACCCCGGACAGTCCACATTTTTGCTTCCTCTCAGCTCCCAGCGTGCCTGTACCAGGTATTCGATGTTCTTGATTGGCTGGGAGCTGGGAGGGTGCAAAAACATGCACTGTCCGGGGTTCCCCGAGGACTGGGGTGGGAAACGCTGGTCTAGGCCCGAGTCCTGGCTAGGTAATGCTAGTTTATTTAAATGAAACATAGAGCAACTGAAAAGTAATATTCTAAGTATAATAAGTAATATTACATGAAAGTCTAGTTAAAAATTCCTGAAGTTATGCCTTGAGAATGCAGGGTGTCACGATGCAACGGTGGTTAGCACTGTCGCTGCACACCTCTGGGACCTCTGAGGTTGATTGGAGTAGCTGCAGCATTAAACTTACGCTGTGACCTATTGTGATTATTTGGATTTTTAGTTATGATTTTCAGAAACGGCTTCTCAGTCTCCTCAGTATGTTCAGCACAGGCATGTGGTCACATTTAAAACCCCCTCGATGAAGCACATGGTCAGTTCGTAAAATGACAAGTTTTAACTCCCCCCCCCCCATTGAAATTTCACTGACAGGCAATAAATTAATGATAATTTCAGGCAGGCTATAGTTCTGATGTCTGACAGGTACTGTACGACCTGCTAATCAAATGCACTAAATTAATTGATCATCAGCAAGTGTGGCCACCTCTATAAAAGCAGAAGTTTGGGCAGATTGCTGCTCTGGAGCATTCAGGTGTGTGTTAACACAATGCCAAGGAGGAAGGACATCAGCAGTGATCTTAGAGAAGCAATTGTTGCTGGGAAGGGTTATAAGGCCATTTCCAAGCAATTTGAAGTCCATCATTCTACAGTGAGAAAGATTATTCACAAGTGGAAAACATTCCAGACAGTTGCCAGTCTTCCCAGGAGTGGACGTCCCAGCAAATTCACCCCAAGGTCAGACCATATGATGCTTGGAGAAATTGCAAAAGGCCGAAGAGCTACATCTCAGACTCTACAGGCCTCAGTTAGCATGTTAAATGGTAAAGTTAATGGCAGTACAATTATAAAAAGACTGAACAAGTAAGGGTGGTTTGTAAGGGTGGCTAAGAAGAAGCCTCTTCTCGCTGAAAGAACTCAGCAGCGCTGCTTAGGTTTGCAAGACTTCTAGAACAATGGGCTTTGGGTAGACGAGACTAAAGTGAAGATGTTAGGCCAATGTCAAAGCCATCTGTCCAACAGCTAAAACTTAACTGAATTTGGGTCATGCAACAGGACAATGATCCAAAGCACACCAGCCAGTCTACAGCAGAATGGCAGAAAAAGAAAATAATTAAGGTGTTGCTATGGCTCAGTCACAGTCCAAACCTCAACCCGAGTGAAATGCGGTGTTGGGACCTTAAGAGCTGTGCACAAAAGAACCCCCAGAAACCTCAATGAACTGGAGCAATGTCACAAAGAAGAGTACGTCAAACAGAAACTGATTGCTTCAAGATATTGCTGCTGCTAAAGGTGGTCCTACAAGCTGTTCCATTGTGCGGTGTACTTAGTTTTCAGTTTTGTTAAATAAATAATGACACTTTGGAGTCTATTTTGTGTTGTTTTACACCTGAGGTTAGATTTAAATAATTTTAGAACCGAGTATGATTATTTTTATGATGTCCTGATACGTAGATGCCATGGAATTGAATGAGGTTGTACTTTCTTTATCACATGACTGTATTAGAGGCTGGGTTAAGAGACCACCCTGCTCTAATTATTTCCTATGTTGCATTCAGAATTTCCGATAGTGAATATACTACAGTAAGACAAAATGCAAATACAGCATGTGCTGTCGATGGGTGATGAACCAGGGCTTCATGGCCTAAGGTGCCCACATCCCCTTCGTGGTGTGCCCTTATAACTGGCCTCCCTGCGTGTCACACTGATGAGAGCAGGGTGATGCTTTCTTTGGTGCCCTGGCTTGGGGTTCATCATAAGCCATGTGCCACCTGCACCAGGCGTATTAAATTACCCTCCCAGATGAAGAATTAGGTGAGTCATTGGGACCTTCTTTCTTCCCCCTTATCAAAAAAATGGATATTGTGATGAAATCAGATGAAACACCCGATGCAGGACACACCTCAGGTCATCTGGAAGCAAGTAGAGAGAAATGTTATAGTGGATGGTGGACTTAAAGGGACTGGTAGATTTTCTCAGGTTCCCTTTAAGTGCCAATATTAATCTGGTGGCAAAAAATAACATTCAACCTAATCAACTACCTTTTGTGTTGGTTGTGTGAAAGATGCCATTGTTTTGCCTCTGGAGGTTTCATTAGAGCTGCTGTCGAGGGTATCGCATTGACAAAGTTGAAAAATGATTTATCTCCGGCCATGTGCTGACACCCTCATCTGTGTGCTCTCCCACCGCTGGAAAAGGAAGGGATCACATTTGTTTTTGGTTATTTGACATGCTCCAGAATGACTTGTCTAATGAGCTGAACCTCTTCCATGATAATGCTTCCACATTTCTTATGGTCATTAATTAGAGCTGTCAAAACTTTTTTTTCCATAAAGTGGTTGAATGAAACACCATTAATTTAATATATATCATACAAATATACATTATAAATTAATTATTTTATATCAGAATCATTATAGCGGTTGTCATTTATGAAAACTTTTGTTATTTTTGCAACATCAGTACTCTCCCTTGTGTTTCGTTAAATATTTATTCAAATTAAATAAAAATGTTTTCAATGGAAGAGGTATTTGATAAAATACAATCAGTCTTCTTTCATATGCTGAAATGAAAAAATATTTCTTGGCAGTATTTATTTGTTTTTGACGCTCAGAGGAGAGGAATAAAAATTTTAACTGGAAATTTTGGGAATCAGTTATAATTTTGAAAATGCTAAATCCACACACAGCCATGTAAAACTTCTCTTTGTGCTTTTGTGATTATGTCTTTCTGTGTATTATTAAAAAAACATTTTCTCATTGTGTGAAATAACATTATATGAAAAAACATCAGTAGCTTTGAGAGAAAACAACTAAATGACACCTTTGTCTGTTGATGCAAACTAAGATACCGAATGACACTGCAAACAAGCACACTTACACTTACACTTACACTTACACACACTCGGACACAATCACAGAGATACTTCGTTGTATGCAGAAGAGCTGAAAAGAGCGATTTGCTTGCTGGGGATCTCCGGCTCCTTGTTGCCATGGCGCGCGGTTGCCGTGCGATGCCGTGCGATGCCGTGTGGCCTAACACCGCGTGTCACTGCTGATTTTGATGAATGGGCGTAAATCTGCCCCCTTGCTCACCGTGCCACAATTCACAACAAATGCACCTCCTGTCGCGACCGTTGTACGATCATTTGAATAATTTGGAGTTAATCATTCGCGTGTCCCAGTCCCTGATAGGAGGGCGAGGCCTTGTGGGTGAGCACGGAACTGGGACTTTAATCGCTGTGCCACGAGCAGAGAGACAAATGGGCCTGATCGGCAGAATCCAAATCTATGCCTCCGATGCAAAACTCTAATTAATTTTGTGCAGTGTTTCAGAATTGATTATAGTCATTTCTATTTTTAATTTTTCTTCTGTTTCTTGGGCAACCACTCCTCCCGGCGCTTTGTTAGTCATTAAAGGCCATGTGTGATTCCTACCATCTGTGTGTCTGTGTGTATGAGCAGGCAGGAACTATATACTTATATTTTCTACCCAATATGTATGGTGTGGCTCATATCACACGATCGGTGCCGGAATTCCCGACGTCGGGCTGGTCCAGATGAAGTAAATACCCCTTAGAAGTAGCCAGAGCAGAATCTGATTTTAATTTATGTGCAGTACCTGCCAAGCTTTGCTTCTAGGATATGGTTTGTATCACTTAGAGAACCTGACACTTGGAAATTGAGCAAAATGAATGTGTATGATTACGCCATTGTCAAATACCTCATGTATAACAATTTTCTGTTTTTAATTGTACATCCCTCGGGGGACCCTCTGTTTATGTGTTTATTTATTTATTTTTGTTACCAGCAAAAGGCAGGGAAAGAAAGAATGTTTTTTTTTATATAATTGTTTGTTTAATAAACAGCAATAAAAACCAATCACCCGCATTTTCCTTGCTACACGGTCCCATTTTATTCTGAAGCCTCTTCGTCCTGCTTTATATTAACAGAAGAGATATTGAGCATTTTGCTAATAAATATTTCAGCTTGCTTATGAAGGGCTAACGCTGTCACATTAATATGGAATTATAATTCTTCCAAGATTCATTATAATTTCATGGCTGTAATGACAGCAAGGCAGTGGAACATTTGCAGGCTTTTCACAGGACATTTATCCGGTACATCTTCCTGAAGGACACCTGCTTTTTCTTTTTTTATGGGATGGAGTGTTCTCTCTTAATGGGAGATCAGCCTCGAAGCACAGCTGGGAGACCAGAGCTAAGAACATCAGAACCTCAGCATTCCTTGAACCTCACTCCTTTGGGATTTTTTGCTGTACTTTCTCAGGATACTCTGTGTATGTGTGTTTAAGAGGGAAATTCAGTATGCTTCTTACAGACGCCGCAATTAGGAATTAACTGCACCACTCTAATGGTCCTAATGCAAATAATTCTCCTGTCCCTTTAAGTATTGTTTGTGGAGTAAGCATGACCAGGTGCGTATACAGGGGCAGGGCCACGGGGGCACTGGCCTCAGCTGAAAGCTGATTGGGGCCCAGAGTGCCTCCTCCCCTGTCACTCACTGATTTAATACATATCATTCGCTAATGATAAGATTGCCTTCTCTGTATGAATTATGGCCTCTCTTATGACCCCCCCCCCCCCACCTTAAAAAAATCCTAGAATCAACCTAGGGCATGACACATCAAATAGGTCAACATTTTGGAGCACTTTGAACTTCTAAGGCTTCGTTTTAAATAAGCGGAGTCTCACTGACGTGAAGCTTGCCTGGCTGACACTGTCACCACACAGAAATGACGACATGTGCTTGTCGCTATGTGTGGTCCCTTAACAGGCAGCAGTGGCCGCACACCCGTCTCATTTTGATTTAGCGACTCGGCACAGTTTGTTGTTGTGTGATGAACGGCCATAACAAGTGAACAGAATGACAGATTTATGGGGCGGCCTGCTACATCTCAGTTGATTCTGTGCATTATATATATATATATATATCTGCATACACACACACACACACACATATCTGTAACACACCATCTATAATCCGGTACTCAAGAAATCTACAAAGAGACACAGCAGCAAAGGAGTCCAGTCTTCATCTCAGGTCAATGGATTATTTGCTCATATTTAACAATAGAATCTGGGGCATCAGAAGCATTTTGAATGTGGGGGGGGGGACACAGCGCTGGGTGAACTAATATTTTATGTTAAATGTGGGAGGGGGTCCAAACGATAATTATGAAATGTGAGGGGGACACGTCCCCCTACGATTTACTGGCGGCGACGCCCATGAATAGAATACATGCCCATGAACAGCACACACAATACAAGGAACACGTATTTCAACGACACCTACTTGTTGGAGGGCTATAAGAACACTGGTTTGGTTCCCAAAACTCTCCTCTGCCATTCCATTTGCTTGTTAAATTTAACCACCAGCTCACTGACTTAGTTAGTTCATTTGATGAAGTACTGAACAGCCAAACATAGTATGCCAGAGGTTGAGTCAAGAAATGCATTGGGATATTGCATAGTGGCTGCAAATACTGGACTGATTTTCTGTGAGAGTTTGAAAAAGCTGACAGACCTAAAATCATAGTTCCACACCAACATGATCATTTAAACATGATTTTCTTTGAAAGACTGTTGCACAGTACCTTATTTCTAAATGGACGAATGTAGTTTCCAAGTGAGAAAGGTTCTCAGAAGATTTGGGTAAGAAGTTGTTTTTTTTTGACTGTTTTCTTTCTGCTCCCCAGAGGAGCCTGTGCAGATTGGGTGTCTGTATGTTGGTGTGTCAGGACACCATGCATTCCCATCACACACACGCCTTTCTACAAAACTTCCCCTGACAGCTCCCTGTCCGATTATATGAGCACTTTATGGGCATAAATATTTATGGAGCTGTGCTTTACTTGGGATGTTGGCCTTACAGCGCAGTGCCTCTGATGAGAGGTTACTGTACTGTGTCATACAGTGGGTGGTGTTTCAGAGGTGGGCCGTACGGGACAGAGCTCTGGTGGGTGCTGTGTCTGATTTCTTAGAATTACTTCTGCCTTGTCAGAATGTCTGCATAGTAGGCTGAGTGAGGCAGATTTGTTTTACAATATTTACAAAATAATTTCAAATTTATTTTCGAGAGTCGCAGACTGTAGTTTTATAGGTTGACATTTTCACTCAACTGCAAATAATTGACATTTACCACTCTTTTCACCTATATTTTAATAATAAAAAAAATCATTAAATCGGGTACCAAAAAAGAACAAAGTCTCAAACTTGTAATGGATTAAATACAGAAGGTTTAAAACAAGTTAACAACAAATTAATTTCATATTGTAGTTACTTAGCAGATTATCTTATTCAGAAGGCAGCTAGGGCATAGTCCCTACCAGTATTGTGGGAGTGCCATATATGGGGGGTTCAAGGCTGATTTGGTCCCTACAAATGTTTCAATCAAACCATCACCCTCCAAAGGCAAAAAACATACATTTTTGAATAACTATCTATTACAACATAGGTTTTCTGAACAGCAAACCTGTACTGGCATGAAACTACAAGCTTCTGTTTTAGGGCTGTAACAAACATCCAAAGTCACCCTGCCCCCCCTCAAAAAATATCATAAGGTTGCCAAATTCATTTATTTAACTTTTTTATTATAGGATTTTGTTTTTAAACATTGTCTGTGTACTTATCCTAAATATGTAATGTATGAAACCGAAAGTAATAAATATGTTTACTATAGGGAACATGTGAAGCATTAATCGCCAAATCTTAAATATATTAAATGAAGATTACCATTATCTGCATTCTGTTAATACAAATTTCAATGGTTTGAATTGTTGACAAAATAATAAAGAGTTACTTATTCCAAGTTTCGCTTTTTAATATCTGGTGTGTTGCAGTAGCCATCCTGCTCGCAGCCTGGGGACACACAGCTCCATTCTGCTCACACGTCTGGTGAGCCAATCGCCCCACTACCTGCAGGAAAGCTGGTGGGGGGGCTCTGACTGGCCAGGAAGGTCATCCTCCAGCTCTCACGTGAGGGAGTCAGGCGTTAAAACAGGGAGCCTAGTGTGCAGCCGGGGCCAAAATCAGTCACAAACAATAGCAAGAAAGGCGTGAATCACAGACAGCTGCCTGCTTGCAGAAGGGAAACTTCAATATTTCAACGTCGGGATGATAAATGGGGCAGACAAGCAGAGCTGAGTCAGCATGCGTATGCAACAGTCAGAGATACTGTTTGTGCCTGTAGGTGTGAGGTAGTGTACAGAAAGTTTTCATGAGATATATGTAGGGGTCCTCCATAAGGACTATTCAAGAGCATTTTACTACATCATAAACATGCTTATTTCTGTTACTAGTCTTCCTTTTAGGCAGGATTTTGGCAGGGCAAAATCTACTCACTGGGTCCCTGACCACTAATATCTCTACTCAATTGCATGCAAATAAGTAAATAAATAAAAACACTTCGGATTTGAGACAGTTAACACGTTGTTAGAAATGGTCTTGGCGCCATTACCTGGACTCCTGAGTAACTGGTTGATGTGTTAGCGGCTAGGCTAACGCTGGCGTGGAGGCGGAGCTTGGTAATGGCCGCTTCTCACCCTTCTGCAGCCCTCCCATTCTCCTCATGCTCTTTATGGCCAGTGCACCGGTTATAGAATTTATGACGTACTGAGTAACTCCCGCGGTTCAATATACACAGCAGCAGTGTGTGCCGCCACTCAAACCACCCATGTGCGTGGGGCCCCCAAGGTTTGGTGGCTCCCTGTTGCCCACAAACAGTCACTGTACTAAATCATAAATAAACACATTCCTTATTTAGGAGATGCTGAAGCAACATGTTCTGCTAGCCAGCCGGCTAGACTTTGATTTTATAACTACAACAAATTTACAAATTTACAAATTTACAACAAATTAGAGCCTCAAAAAACAGCAAGTCAGTTGTCTGTCCCTATAAACCTGTCTCCTGATAGGTTGACTCACAGGTGTCGCTCCTTAGTTTATAGGATTTGGCATTTTAACCTAGTAGT
>JAODKM010000020.1:23331258-23345535 GCA_026780845.1 Petrocephalus sullivani
TGCTGCTTTCCAGAAGACAACAAAAATGGCCAGTCTTACCTGTGTACTCCCCAATGTGTCCGCGGTGCCTGTGTGAGCCGGAGGAGCCCTCGCGTCTGCTGTCAGAAACACTCTGAGAAAGACACCGGCGGTATGACCAGTGGGCCCGGTGAGCCGGAGGGGTCAGCTTTCCGGGGGGGTAGACAGCGGTGTGGCAGTGATGTTCTGGTGACAACCTGTCAGGCCTTTCAAGAGCACCAAGCCGCACTGTCATTACGCCTGATGGAGGCGGCGGGAGGGCCGGGAAAGAGTGCCACCGATTCCCAAACTTCACGCAACATTTCACTGCACCTTCGCTCTGTTTTCAAATAAAAAACATATATGTGCATTTCATGATGACTTCTGCCAATCCAGGAGCACTCGCGCTGTATAATGTAGGGCATTAATGAGAAATATCTCTGTCCAAAGCTTTATGGTGTTACCCAAGGCTTAGAATTTGCCTGTTATTGGTCTCGAATCTGAGGTGACCATAGACTTAGGCTCAGGAAGTGAAAAGGAAGAGTCTGTATCGATCTGCTTTTAAAGATCTGTGCCTAAGAGAGACTGAGACTAAGAAAATCTGAATGAAAATTTTAAGATTAACCTCAGGTGCCAAAATCCTGTCATGGACAACAAGCAAATTTCATCCCCCAATTGGATTTCCTTTGTTGATTTTTCACCCTGTCTGTCCTTTCCTTCAGCAATACAGTTCTCACTGTGTTCGTAACCAAAGACATTTAAAAGTACAATAAAGCATGTCCTGACACGTTAAACCTCCTTATTTAGCTGGATGATGAAGGACAAAAAATAGAATTTGTTCTCTGCAGTTAAATCAAATAGCTTGGGGATGTGAAAGTACTTTCCCCAACCCCCATTTTCTGTGTCAAGGACCTGGGATCCATTGTCCAGTTCCGGAACCTTCTCATCAGCGGCCTTTGGAGGGAGACAGCAATCTGGAAGATTGCTCTGAGGACAATGGCTGGTGCCCCCTGGGTGTACAATCAGGGGACGCTCCCCTGGAACACTCACACCTCAGCCCATTTGCTTTTTATATCTGCAAGTCCTACTTCTCAGACATAACACAAAGACAAATAAGAGAATAAATAAGGCCGTTAAAAGGGAAGGAAGTCCATTTTGAAAGCTGCAGTGAAGTCAAACATTGTGGCGCCGTTTCCCCATCATTACCTGCTGCAGTTAATGCATGTAGTATTTAGCAGTGATGAGTACTGACTGGGTGGCCTCGGTTTGCTCTGTAAATTAAAATGAGGGATCCGACTGTAGAATAAATGCTCATAAAACCATATATTTTTTTAAGAAATGTTTGAAAATATTCACTAATAGTAAAACAACAACAACAACAACTACTACTACTACGAACAACAACAAAAACAACAACAACAATAATAATAATTATAATAATGTGTCCATATTCAAGACATTGCCAGCAAATAATTTATACGATTTCAAGATTATCTCTAGCCAGGTATTAGGATTTGAAATAAAGAACAAGGGAGAGAGAGAACATTGTGAGAGCTGGAGAATGACTCCAATCCGCCTCCCTGATCAATACTGGAGACCGAAGACCTTGATTGGCATCCATCAGTCTGGAGCGCCTGTCTCCTCTCGCTCCAGCGCGCCTCCCATGCCCTCCTGAGGAGGTGGGGGAGGCCGCCCTTGACAGCAGCCATGGCACGACATGCCTGTCTGTGGCTCGCTGTCCGTCAGGCCCGGTCCCAGCAGTGGGACAGGCGCGCTGTCAGTGGGATGCACCGGGGTGGCGGCAGGGAGACGGTGACTGAGTGCAGGATGCGTAAAGCAAACAGCAGCGGCTGGGAGCAACAGAGGCGCCCGGCGGGGGGAGGGGGTCTTAAACTCCTCACACTCATTCTATCACTTACACCATCACTACAAACTTTGGCTCGGCACGGTCTACCATGTGCACACCAGAATAACTGCTTCAATGTAGCTGCTGCCTGCCAGCTAAACAACACAGGAAAGAATCTGACTCACACTAGTCGGAAAGTATAAACACATCAGACAATCCTCACTCATGGTATGTTGTAGACCAGGGAGGACACTACAGCACAGAGGAGGCAGGTTGGATGGGTAGACTTCACTCCTCGACAGGTTTTGGGTACGCAGGGACCCCATTAGTCTAGATATTTCAAATATATTTAAAATGTACTTAATACTAACATCTTAAGTGATAAAGATTGAAAATAGGATTTTCAATTTTGAGAATAGGATGTTTACAGTCAGGTTGGTTGAAAGTAAGCACTACCAACTTTTCCAGGTCCTGTCTGAGTTTGCCTGAATCTTTCAAACCTTAATTAATTTAAACTTGGACCCTGTTTTTCTTGATAGATGTTTATCCATCATTGTCTGTGTGGCATGAAACCGCTTTTCATATCCATCCCCATAATGATGAAATAATGTTAGATTTCATGTAAATCATTTCCTGCTTCTTTTCAACGCCGCCATAAATTTCACACAAGTGTGTCTGCACAGCCCCTCTTTTCAAACAGGAAGGTGCCACCTGCTTCACATTTTTATAGTAAAACCCAATTGAAATTACCTTTGTGGTGAGTGTGGTAAAAAATGGATAGAATGGCCATTTAGGCGGGAAGAGGAGAGGAGAGAGGTAGGTCTCGCTTATTTCCCCAGGTTGTTTCATCATTTAGGCTTCACAGAACAGCAAATAATGAGTTCCTTGTCTTTCGGATGCACAGATCACAGCCAGATAAATTCCCCTATTCACATAGTGCTTGATGGTCTCACTGCTCCGTCTCCATCCTGATTGGAATCCGTAGCGGTACCATTTGTGCCGCCGTAAACAAAATTTCGCAGTCTGTTTAATCTATGGAGAGCAGTGGACACTGTTTGGTCCCAATCACTTAGGGCCATCAAAGAAATGACTGATAATTTGGGGACAACACTGCGAGAATTGTTTCTGTAGGTAGGGCAGGCGGCTGGGGAAAACGGGGGGAGCGTATTCTGCACTCTGTAGAAAGGGTGCAGGCGAGATGGGGTCACTGGCAAGTAAATTGACTGATCAATGTTTGCGGGCTGCTGGCAGGCACAGCTGGGGACACCTAAGAGCCGTCCCTAGAGCCAGGCCCAGCTCTAATGAGCGAAGGCCATCTGCAGCCCGACACCAAAGGGGCAGTCAGCCCTGGTGCCTGGGCTCACCGTAGAGCGGCACTGAGCGGCTGTACGGCAAAGTGGCAAAAGCGGCTCACTGCAGTAACAATCCAGGAGCTAGCAGATGAGTATCTGTAGGTTGGGGGGGTTTATTTTGTTGCTGAGTATCACTTGGGGAACAGATGTTAAACTGAAAGTGTCTTTTATATGTTCTTTGTTTGGTCACAATTAAACACACTTCTAGATTTTATTATATTTATTATACTGTATATGTATATGTTATTTGCTTTTAGTTTTAAGTGCTTAATGCATGCTTCTTAGACTTTCATATTACCTTTCATTTTATATAGCATTGTGCTGGATTTCAGCGAACTACAGAAATAAAATGTAAAGTTAATATAAAATGACAGTAAATGGTATGACAGGGGAGAAATGCCACAATGCAGTAATTATCTGAAATAAAATGTTTAAGTGAGGCCTTCACTTCTGAGGAATGTTTGATTGATTTGATGGATGAGCTTGACACCCACACACCACTGCAGGTGGGGGGTAATGTCCCAGCAGAGGGCGGGATCACAGCGACCGTCTCATCTCTCTGACCACAGGCTTTCAAAAACACATCACGCTCAATCAAGCTTTACTTTCATTAAATTTCAGCTATTATTGCTGTCAGCGACTGCTGTAGTGTCTGTTTTTTATTTAATAACTTGAAAGAAAATATCTTGATTTTTTAAAGCATGCAGGTTCTATTTTTTTATATCATCATATCTTGAAAGCAAAAAAGAAATCTCTAATATCCATCAAACATTAAATGTGAATATTTAATTGTACAGAAAAGGGTGGCAGCTCAGACTAGGCACGGTGAAAAAGTATTCTGTATTCAGCTTTGCAGAGACAATACCCCTGCATTTTTACTGTTTTTTTTTTTCTGAAAAAGCTACATAAGAGCGCATTTTCGGTGTTATGGACCCAGGGAGGTTTCTGCCCGCGCGTCTTCATCGAAGTGTCGTCCTGAATTATTTGGGCCCTGTCTCAATCAGCAGTTGCTGTAATAAAGCCAGTGGCCTCGGGATGGTGGGACGACACATCTGTGCTGGTATTACAGGAACGGCTGCCACCTCCCCCATGGAGGGCAATTAGGGGGGCCACCGGTGACCGGGGGGGGCGGTCGGAGTGTTGCGTCGCGGTCTGCCAGCGCCAGGCGCTTCATAATCACCCCTCCGATCCATGGAGGAAACGCATCACAACTGTGCCAAGTTATAGAATTGACTATGTCTAGAAATTTTTCTCTTTAAGAGTGAGATATGGGGGTTGGGTTGGGGGGGGGGCATAGCATTCACAAACACCCTGTACATTGTGTGTGCTGCTACAGCCTCACCCTTGCATCGCTTGGTCATCACTTTATTCCTTATAAACAGCACTACTGCCGCCATGACATCCTTATTACGGCTATCTTAAAACAAATTACGCATCGCTTTGGGCGAAGAACACTAAACTGACTTTAGTGAACAGAAATGAACTGAAAAACAAAACAAAAAGATCAAGAGTTCAGGAGCAGGGCGGACTATATCTTTTAACTTAATACAGTGGAGATTTACACTTATTCATATTATATGTTTCTTATCGTATTATACAATAAGCTACTATTTCTTGACCAGTGCTATCTTCTCAGAGCTCATACTGTTATGCCCCCGGGGCGAAGCTCGATGTGATATTCAGCGAATCGAACGCATTTGTTTGTACAGCCTCTCTTTGATTGGGCCCAGCTGACCTCCCTGTTTGTGCCATACCTGCCCTACGCACAGACCTCGGCGTGAACCCTAACCGGTCACACCAAATGTTATGTGCTTGCCCTTTCTGGATTCGCCCTGCAAAAAAACGTAAAGACCATCTGTGCACGTGCTGTTTACTTCCCCCAGTTTGAGCCGGATTGGATCAATAGACCTCAAACAATGCGGAGATAAAAATGAAAGTGGTGTGTTGCCAATTGTTTTCAAAGCAAACAGAATCAAAGCAAAGTAAACTGCTGGGTTTGATAAGATGCGGTCGGTATACGACAAATGCGAAACAAGGCTGCATGCTAAACGACAGTGAGAAATGAAATACTAATTGCTCTGAATTAAATGTGAAAGAAGTTTCTTCTGCGTTAAAGGCAAGAGAGGACTTTACAGGTTAATGCAAAGTATCTGTCCGTGATTCACATCCATGGGTTCATATGCAGGACTGATGCTAATAATGTAGGCATTCAGAGGGTACACAGAGAACACAGCATACTCATTTTACTCATACCAATCATTACCAAGGCTGATATATTTATATACATTCATGAAGCTGACTTGAGTCATATCCTTGTCAGAAATTTAAAGCAAAATTTATATGCCATTGTGTGATAAATTCATTTTCCGGCTAAAATGCTGAGATGGGATTTCCAAGCCATGTCTTAGAATATTTTTCATTATCATACAATACCGTATTGTTCTGAAAATCTATTCACCTATTTTCACCCACTGCTTATCCTATTATGGTTATCCTACTTTAGGTAGATGTTCTTATTTGTTACCTCTTTCTTAAGACTGTCTTTTAACATTAATTATATCAATAGCCACAGTCAAATATGTTCCAAACAGATGTTAACAATTGCAGTCTTTAAAATATGTGTGAGGAGTAATGCGTGTGTGTGTATGTATTTATACATATTCAGATTTTGCATACTTACATTCCAAATATGAAATATTATGTGTATGATACACATGGGAATAGCTAGACATTCTGGCCCCCCTGACAAAATATCGCCTTAGCCCCCCCACCCGATTATATATAGAATTCCATATATTCAAATATAATCTCCATATAATCTCAAACAAGCAGCCGACAGAAGACAGAGTTAGTGCCGTGCAGTAAGGATCCTCTCTGTGCTCTGCTGATATGCAGCACATGTAAACAAAGTACACAGCAAGGCGAGGTGCTGACCAGGCACACGTAAAAGGTCAATACGAGCTGCAAGGCGTGTAGTTATTAGGATTCACTAAGACTATTGTTACCTGTTACTATTTAGTGATAATAACACTGACCAGTAACCTCAGCTGCCATGGGATTTGAAAGTAAGAAGAATAAGATGACTGTCAGCCATGTGTATGTGGTTATGTGCAAGGCGGATATTTTAGAAACTGTGATTTATACACATGGTCAAAAAACTGCATTTATGAACTGCAATTGACAAAAACTGACAAGCATAATTATTCAAAGGTATAGTCCTTGGATTAACTTGGCATGTATTAAAAGAAAAATCTTATGCTATGCTTGTAATCAGAGTCCCAGTAATTACTGAGTAAGATGTTGACACCTGACAAAAACAGCACCACAACATTTTATCCTCAGACTCTTGCTAAATTAAATGGCAATACGTGGGCACCCCAAAGTTTGAAAAACACACTTCAATTTAATTAATCATTTTTATTTTTTTGTTCAGAAAAAATGCCTTTCTCCAGTAGTATGCATAATAACCTACAACTGATGATTCCTTAAGTTAAGAATTACTCATGCAAATTGTATAATAATTAATCTAAAGTGCACTTTTGAATGTGTGTTTACGCTAGCTGAATGTGTGATACAACAAGGTATAGTGAGAGTATATCATGTGAATGCTTTGTGTAGAAGTAAATGCAGAAAAAGGCGTGTTATAAATCTTTGCGTATTTTTTACACTCTGTTTCCATACAAAGGAAGAAAATTGTCTGGTAACAAATAAAGCATTTTTGCCATTCCGGTTGAATGGATTTAATGTCAGCATTATTTACTCATACCTGTATGATCCCATGCGAATAACATTCCGATAGAGGATATTAAAAATGTATGATTAACCTGAGATGCATTATACATGATTAAGAATAAGTAATTTATAATAAGCACCATTAAAACCACTACCTAACACCACTTTTACTCTCATTAATATGGTATTTTTAAAATCAATTCGAAATTAGACAAAAAAGATCTGAAAAATTTGCTGCATTATGTTCAGAAAGAGCGAAACACAATTACACATGAAAAATACACAGACAATTGAAATCACACAGCTAATTTTAATTTTAAATATACCAGAAGTGGAACGAGAACCAGCTTTCTGCCATATTCACCTGGCACCTGGAAGTCACCTTGGACCCTGATTCTAGCTCACCCTCCGTTTGGAAACACCACAGATACTCACACTGCTTGTAATGAGTTTAATTCTGCAAAGCATTGCTTCATTAAGGATTTTAGCACAATTGTGCCTTCACACCAGTAGGGGGAACAGTGTCCAAAGAAACAGAATAATAACATGCAAACAGGAGTCTTATTTCTGAAGGCAAATGCTCCTTTGCAAAGTTTATTTTTCTTGGCTTCAACAACTTGAAAAAACAAAATCTTCTTTTGTTTACATCGCATTGTTGCTTCTCTCTTCTCTCAACCGCTTATTTGCGTCTCAGATTACAGATATGGCTTGTCTGTGTGTTTTAACATATCCGTGGGTGACTTCAGATAAAACGGAAATGACATCAGGGAACGGATGTCACTTTGAGTGTCTTAATCTTCATGCGGCATCTAAACACGGGGCCCAAAGACTCCTAAATGTACTGACCTTCTCTATCTATGCAGATATAATAAAAAAAAAACAACAAATACTAAACAGTGCTGTATCCTCCTGTATCAGCACTTTCAGCGTTTGCTCATTCCCTGCCTTCCTGCTCACTTGACAAACCATGCAGAGATCATATTAGCACGCAAACTGACACCATTCTCTAAAAGGGTTCAATAATTTGCTTGTTATACACCAGTGTAATTAGTGTTGCCCGTTCATATTAATTAGCGCAGAGTGTTTCATCTTATTAATTTATTAATGAGAGAAAAACTCCTGGGCTATGCGTAGGAATTTCCAGAAGTTAATTTAGCCGTTGCCACGCGTCCCGCTTGTGCGTGCATTCAGTGCGCAATATGAGCATCGCGTCAAAGTCGCAAAGCCATTCATTAAACATTTTATGCAAATCGTGTTTGTTTATGAACAAATTACTGGACAGGATGCGCAAAAAACAGGTGCTAAACTGTGAAAGCACACTAAATGATGTGGTACCAAAAGAATTAATTAATGGTTTAGCAGTAATTAGATGCAGTAATTTCTGTGATTAGCTGTTGAAAAGGACATGCATTGTAATGAGTTGCAGTCGCAGAGATAGGCTCACAGCCGCTCACGTGCAGATGAGCTGCTTACGTTCATTTTGGGGGGTTTTCTCCTTTAAAAACTGCTGACGCTGCTGGGCCGGTTTCAAATAAACTGTGTAGAGTCATATTTTTGATCCCTTCCCCCATAACTTACTTATTTATTTGTGTGTGTTTGGAAAAGCCCCTTTCCCTCAAAGCAAAATAAAAGCTTATACATGAAACACTTTTAAATTTAGAGGAAACTAGATATTAGAAGCCAGAGATGATTTTTTTTTGCATATTATCAAAAGCATAAATGCATAATTAATTTCTGCAGATGGAGTATATTTTAGCAGAGAGAGCGGAATGCTGAACAGTGTGGATGATTAAAATTCATATTCACCTTTTTCTTCTGCATATAGCCTCAATGGTCAGCTGATAAAAATGTGATTCAGCATTGTTTATATACTTTGTGTATGCTTTGTGTTTCCATACCTCATTGACAACTAAGAGGTACAGCATTTCCATAATTCATACAAATATATAAATATATTCATATATATAATTAATATATATATATGTAAGTTATGACTTCTTTGTAGTTTGTTAGGCCTCAGTGACCAACTGCAAATCCAGGGAATGATTTCGGTTGGACAGCTCATTCATGGGGGGAGGTGGGTCCCACCCTTACTGGGAAAAAGTGAGCAAAGCACCGCTTCACAGGAAGTGGTTTAGGATGCGTTGATCTTTCGTGTCCCAGATTTTCTCATTTCTCCTATCGGGAGACCAGTGGTGAGATTATGCCGCAAACTGTGGGTCAATCTATACCAATGCTCCATTTGTCAGGGGAGACAAACTGAAAGGCTCACAACTGAAGGAAATAAGCATCACAAATAGGGAGCAGCACACACTCTTAACAAAGCAACCACCGATAATCAAAAGACATCGCCAGATTTGGTGGGCCCTAATCAAAAGTAAGAAAAACTTAAAAAAAAAAAAAAAAAAGAATGATGGTCATCTTTTAAGTGTGAAATTATAATTAATATAATTCTAATCATAATGATTATGCACAGGGAAACTGGGCGGATTTAAAAGACTTTGATGGAGACAATGAAAACTGATTAAAACACTGGGGCTTTTAGAAAAATACTGAAAAGGGGTATTTGAATATATAAAACTTTAAAGGACTTACATTATGATGATCCTCGGAGGATATAACAAAAAAAAGAAAATCCAAAAATAAATTCCTCAGGCTTCCTCACCATCAAAGAGAACAGAAAAATAGACTCCAGCGAATTTGTTTTCTTTCCCAAATTACAAAGGCTTTATGCATAGCTATTTTTCGCTTGTAAATATTACAGATCAATCGATGAATAATAAAATTAAAATTACCCCAAGGTGTCAATATATATACAAAAAAAAAACAATTAAAGCTAATTTATTGCTTTAAGTACATGGAAACTAGAGAATTAGTCTCGTGCGTATATCTCTGTAACTGTGTAATTGTTAATACTTTGTTTGAATGATACGTCATGAAGCTGGGAAATTCCTGATCACAAAAGGTTTCTTCAACAAAATATCGCTTAATTTCCCTTTTAATTTGCTCGATGCAGTCTGTGGGGGCAAGATGGTCCACGATATAGATGTAGGTGAGCCTGTTCTACAGCGTTTTTATCGTGCGTCACCTGAGAACCAGAAGTTTGAGGTTAAATACCTTTTGGACAATGGGCTGGCCTAATTATCTCAGTCTGGTTGGGCATCACCATGTCTATTCGTCTGCTAGCCTGATAACACCTTTTGGTTTTGTACTGATTATTGGAAGGTTCATGAAGTTCTGACTCATATCCCTTGCCACGAATGGAGGATTGTGTTGACTATTTTGGTTCGGCTAGGTTTGTGAGTAAAGTGGACTTGCTTAAGGGTTACTATCAAGTGCCTTTGTTGCCTAGAGCCCAGGAAATATCTGCTTTTATCACTTCTTTTGGTCTATTTTCCTATACGGTGATGAGCTTTGGCCTTGGGAATGTGCCAGCCACTTTCAAAGGCTTATGAACGGCATCGTCTCTGGGCTGGAGCGATGTGCAGTTCATCTAGATGATGTAGTCATCTATAGTGACACGTGGGCTCAACATCTCCAATGCATCCGTGTACTGTTTGAGCACTTAAGGGAGGCCTTAGGTAACATACTTAGGTAAGGTAGTGGGACAAGGTCAGGTCAAACCAGTGCAGGCGAAAGTACTTGCTACTGACCAGTTCCCAACACCATCCGGTAAGGGAGAACTCCAGCGGTTCTTAGGGATGGTTGGGTATTATAGGAGCTTCTGCTCTAATTTTTTCAACTGTGGTAACGCCCTTGACAGATTTGTTGAAAGCACAGGCCAGTTTTGATTGGACTCTTGCTTGCCAGAGGGTTTTTGACCCGGTTAAATGGCTGTTGTGTTCTGCTCCAGACCTAGGAGCTCCTCGCCAAGACCACCGGTTTCAGATTCAGGTGGATGCTAGCCAGGTGGGAGCTGGTGCGGTTTTGCTGCAGATACATGATGATGGGGGGAGTCGGCCGGTAAGTTTCTTTTCTAAAAAGTTCAACAAACACCAGTTGAACCATTCATTTATAGAAAAGGAGGCTCTTGAATTGGTTTGTGCTTTGCAACACTTTGAGGTGAATGTGGGAGGGAGTGTGAGGCCTGTGGTGGTTTATTCTGACCATCTCCTAACTTTTACATTGATTGCAGTCCCCAAACCAACGGTTAATGCTCTGGGCCTTATATCTACAGCCCTACAACTTGGAAATTCGACACATCCAGGGCACTGATAACATTATGACTGATGCTCTGTCCAGTGCTCCACTTGAAGAAAACCTGAGGTGGGGTCTCCTGCCGAGACTCTTTTCCTTTCCATCTCCTTAATGTTAGCTTCTCTGGCATTGGGATTTCTGGGGCATGGAAATGGGTTTTGGGGTCCATGGAAGGAACTCTTGGCTATTTGGGCCTCTTGACCTTTTTAGGGTTAGGGTTAGGATTAGGGGGTTAGGGTTAGGGTTGGGGCATTGTTGCGGTTTTTATGGTTGTGTAGCTGTCCAGTTTGGTAGTGTTTTGGCTACGGTTGTTGGGGGATTTCAGAGACGCCTTTATGGGGCTCCTGTTATAAGGTGGAGGATGTTATGGCCCTGCTAGGTCTCTGCGTGTTTTTTTTGATTAGGTGTGGGAACTGTGGGCAGAGCCAGCAGACAGGTGTGGTTGATCACCTGGTGATTCTTCCCATGGGATCAGTGCCCATATATGAGCCTCAGCTTGGGAAGAAAGGAGGGGGGAACTGAGCTGCTGCGATTGTGGCTGCTACTGCTGGCTCCTGGCTTGCACGATATCTACTGCGAATATTGTTACCTTCCCTTATATAGCCATTTTGACTGGTACAATTCCTATTTTTTAATAAAAACTTTTTGCTCGCTGATCCACGTATGGGCTTCCCTCCTTTATGTTGCTGAGCTTTGAGCCAAGCTCGTAACAGTGGGTTTCTTTCCTACAGACATAATCTTACTTTGCCATCATATGGAGCTTTTGTTCCTAACCTCTTTTACAGCAGTGTAATAACTGAAACCATGTGTTTGCTTGCCTGTTCCGGAGGATGTGTGTCATGTCTTTCAGGAAGCCATGCGTCTCCTATGACACACAGTACCTTAAAACCACTCACTTACTTTAACCCTCCATTTCCACAGATCAAATAATTCTGTTCGTGTGACTAAAACGAACTCCTGTCCTTTAGACAAAACAAGAAGACTGCTGGAAGCCTGGGAGATAAGAGTGGTGAGAATCAAAACCTTGTGATGAAAGTGATATTCTTATCTTGTGAGTAAATCATTCAGGGACTGATGGTGGGACGGTGAGGCAGTTTTGATGATGCGAGTTCGGACAGGATCTATAAAGGCATTTTGACTGTAATCATGGAGCCTGATATTCTGCTGTCACTATTGTGTCGATGACAGTTCTGTCACATTTCAGACTGCCAGACTTTACTCATCTGCCTTTGCATTTATGACCGATATATAAAGTGTGATAAGCACAACATTTACAAAACATAAACAGCAGCAAATGATTAAGTCCGGCCTGCTTTTTCAATGCTGGTGAAGTCCCGTGGGAATAAAACCAGAGAAGTATAGGACTGAGTCCTGAAAGGATAATTAGAACATGTCTGTAATGCGTGGCTCAGTAGGTTCGACTGCTCTGCTAGGTTGAATGTTTTCTGAATACTATAATAATCTGAAAGGTTTCAATAAAATATACAGCAGCATTAAAACTAATATTAGAAGCTTTTGTTTTGATCTGAAGTTTGCAGTTTGAGAGTGGGCTTCAAGAAGGCAGTACTAGGATGTGTTTGTGACTTAAGTTCGGCGGACAGTAGTTCATTTTTATGACTTTTTGTGTTATATAAAAAGTAAATCAAGCATGTGTTGTTGTCTTTTTTTGGGGGGATTTAAGTGTAGAGGAAAAGCTCAACCCTTAATTGGATATCTAACACGCTCAAGAGTAACACTGCAAAAATGAACACATTGCTGTTCATAATGACCCCGATAAGAGAAAATTGTCAATGGTGAAAACTGACTTCATTAAAACACAAAAATGTCTACAGAAGAAGTCATGTTGAACTTAGGCGGAAACTTCCAGCAGACGCTGTAAACAAGCACATGACCTATATGATATATGGGCAACAGCGTTGTATGAACCAATGATATGTCAGAGAGTGTATTTTTAAATGTAAGAGTTTAAAAAATGTATATGGAACACCCAGGAGAAACGCATTAAACATATTCCCTTAAGGAGGTATGAAAAGTGGAGCTCATTTAAAAGCAAATATTTTTAAAAAGTAATATTGGAGCAATTCAACTTAATTAGCACTGAAATACAACTTTGCATGGTTGGTAGCCTGTCAATAATTACAAAAAAATACGCAGGCTGAGAGTTATCTTTTGAGAATAGCACTTATGAGCATTTTAATGCAAAAAATACAACTGAAAAAAAAGTTCCCACACACTTTTTAAATCTCCTTACATTTAGCTAAGATTATTTTTATTTATGAATTGCTCATGATCTGAAAAACTCTACTTCGCCAGCTATTCAAATTAGCCTTTTGTTTACATTCGTTATTTACGAAGTCTGTCTAAAGGATACAATGATGACCACCCTGTACCCATAATGTGTTAAGTGGAGATGAAGGAGGGCTGCAAGATCGTGGTGGAGACGTGGGAGGGAAGTTTTCTCCATGTCAAAGCTTGCTGCAGAAGCTTTTGGACCAATGTCAAATAAACTTCAGAGGATTGACATAAACCAGAGAATTGCTGACTGTCAAAAGTGGAATGTGTGGTTGGACTGATATGCGAACGGATAATGCTAATAGCTACATGACCAGGCCTTGTCAAGTAGATGTTTAATCATCCAATTACAGAAAGATGAAAATGATTGAAAGTGGGGCTATATTACAATATGTTTACACTTTTCCCGTAGGACTGACTGCGAAGTGCTTAAGTTCCTGCTTTCTGTTAGAAAAGTTTCAGGTGGAAGGTTAATAGCTAGGCCCAAAAGCAAAGATTTAGCCTTTGTTTGTCACTTATGTTTCGCCGTGGGACGGGAAAGAATCAAACACCTATAAATAACATTTAAAGAGGACAGTGTTAGGACCAAAGCTAACGGCCTTTCTATTTGCCGGTCCGTACTTGTTCTCTGTGGCTCATGGTGACCTCTGGTACAGCACGGGGCTTTCTCTTTCACTGAAGGCTAACTCTGCTGCCTCCGCTTCCCCGATTATCCTGAAGCCTGTCAGCTTTTCACGCCTCTCCCCACCCTTCTGCTCTTTCTCCCTAATAGACGTGAAACACTCCAGTCAATAATATTTTACTTGTCTTCCCCTAGCCGCATGCCCTCCCCCCCCCACCTCCCACCCCCCACATACTCCC
>JAODKM010000020.1:23345635-23356771 GCA_026780845.1 Petrocephalus sullivani
CCCCGATCGGTTTTGTCGGGTTTTGGTGTGAGAGAGTCAGCGTGGAGTTTCACATCTGAAAGTTCAGCCAAATGTTATCATCCGCAGAGACGTTGCTAAGAGAATGGCTCTGTGGAGCCCTAGACCCAAGCCAATAACAGCGCGCCATTTGTTGATAACATCAGCAGCTGTCAAATATCCCAGCAATAGCAGTTGTCTTGTAAACCTAAACACCTGTATTCGCTCAGTCCCCCTATTGTTATGCCTATCCCCCACCATCACTCATATCATTTTGATTTACCTGTCAACACGACCTGCCAGGATCCCTCAGTGCCAGGGACGCGATTTATAAACTGAAAAGAAGTGCTTTAAAAGTTTGGCATGGTTTGAAAGGCAGACGAAAGCCAGCAGTGCATGTCCCTGGAGCGGAAAAACGGGGGCCTGTCCTCTCTGCTGCTCGTCTTTTATGATGGACCGCTGCCACTAGAAGATGGACACTGGGGTCTGTGGGCACTGGGAAAGAGCTGTACTTATCCTCTGGCTGGGGGGATATCACAGACAGCTGTCAGGGTACTGAACGCCTTTCCACCGTGAGCAAAAACATTCTCGTGTTGCATCGAGATCAAGTCTTCTGCCGGCACTAGTTTATTTGGTGGGGGTTGAGAAGGAACACAATGTCCACTGCTGCTTAAATCACTAAGCCAGATGCAGAAAATGCCAGCAAAGTAAAAAAACAGAACGGCCACCATGGTTTCAGATTAGGCCTTAGTTACCGTGGCTTTTCTCTCACTGTCCGTAGGGACCCATCATACCCATGTCATTCAGGATCACCTCTACCAGCTAACCTCACTTTGTGTGCCATTGCTGATCCCTCATGTGTCCCGAATGCTCTTACTATTGCGGTTTGTCTTTTGATTGAATAGTTCCATTTGGTTCTTGCTATGTTAAACATTCGTTTGCTCCTATACTCCTGACACTTAATACTAGGCATCCATTGGGAGCTGAGCCTCACTGCACTAGTTGATTTCTTGAATCTGCAAAATAAATAAATGAAAATGCTTTGGGTGGTGTGGACCCAGAAGATGACCAGAAAGGGCCCTGCTTAAGGATCCATGAGACACAACCTACCTACTCAGCCCTGGCATTTATCTAACAGCAAAGTCTCTTGATCAGCAAAGACCAGCTATATGAAAGAATAGAAACTGTAAGTTGCTTTGTAACAAAACATTCCATCCAAGCAACTGAATGCGAGCCCCTATTTAATAAAATCCCTGCAATAACTGGAAACCCACTTTGCAGCTAGGATTCACGTTAGCCATTAATTCAAATCATCATCGTTAATGCTCACGTAGCCATCACTGATTGCAGGTCCAAGAACGGTCCAGGCCATCCAGCCTCACAAAGGTTCTTTAACGCGAACGTGGACAGCACTTCTCAGCAGAACAATGTGGGTGTGTCTCTATGTCTTTAACAGAGACTGTCAGGGGCGATAAATGGCGCCGCACTGCCAGTAAAACCGAAAACCTACTGTCAAACATTCCTTAGAGCCGCGAGTCGTTTGCCCGCCCTCCCCGATGTAGTAATGGGAGCCTTTGCAGAAGTTAGCACATCAGCTGTCCCTGCTTGTCCACATGTGTGCTCATGGTCCGTCAACAGCGTGAAGGAGTGCCTTCGTCCCTCACCTCTTCACATGCAGCTGCTCTTCTCCAGGTTCAAACAGACATAACGTGTTCCCTAGCTACGTACCGGAACTATTTTGGATAGGTACCCTTTTGTGTGGATTAAGTGTTTTGTCTGAGTGTGTTCAGCTATGGCTATGACTGCTTATTAAGTTATACGCTTCGAATAGCTCCCATGCCCTATTTGCCTCCTTTTTTTAACCCTTGCTCTGTCAGGCAGTAAGATAGGCACAAAACAATCTACAGGAAACACCCTTCGAAAAGGCTGGAATCTAATACTGCATTAATTTATACAAATACTGTCTCCATTCTAAACACACGTTTGTTCCTGTGTCACCTGTGCACCTGTTACACACTATAACAACATAAACCTTAGGGAATGAAGCACTGAATTCATGGCTGACCACCAGCCTCGAATGCTTTATTGCAGTATCGCCGTCTGCTTGCACAGGGGAAAATTCTGCCCAAACAATTATATATAAGATCACACGTCTAGACTGAAGTGTTCCTTCAAGAATTTCAACCGTGTAAGCAGTTTATTTCTTAACACACAGTTCATATTGTTTTAGGACACGCCATATATCTGCCAGCGATGTCACAAAATACGGCTTTAATACCACATTATACACAGTGGGGGACACAGGAAATAGTTCCTGCTTTTATTATTTCCTGCAGAGGAAACTGTGTAAAGCAAACCACCCAATATTTTTGCAATTTTTCCTGCTGCTATCTTCTCAAATACTTCCATTCTCATAATATTTTGCTTTATAGACTGGGTGTATAATATATATATATATATATATATAGAGAGAGAGAGAGAGAGAGAGCTCTCAGATGGTGCGGAAGTGCAGTCTGATTCTGGGATAGATAGATACTTCTCGGCTGCCAGGCACTTAAATAACAATTGCAATAAAAAAGAAGGACACGACAAATGTTACTGCTGACTTGTCATTTCAAGGCAGGTAGTGATTGGCTCCGAGAACGATGTCACATGACACCCACATGATGCCAATGCAGCAATAAGGAAGAAGTGGGTCCATTTCGGAAGTCAGACACAGCATTGAATGTCGAGACGGCGATCAGGCGCATTTGTGCTCATTACCATCAAGCAGAGTGCCTGACCTCGATTGCACCAGAAAGATCCAGCAGTATGAATTAGCACAGGTAAAACTGTGCAAAATGTATGCCATTTTGCATAAGGAACTCTGCTAGATCAATAAATTATTTAATGATGTTATGGACTCTCCATCTAAGGAGTGGGGTAAAATTAAAGTTTTTATTAATATTAATATTTTATTAATATTAAAGAATTTTCCTAAACAAAGTGGGATATTTCTCCCAACAAAATAACCTATTGATTGCACAAAATAACTTATTAATAAATTATTATGATATTTAAGTGACTGTAAACATTCAAAATATTAGTGTAAAGCACTCAGTATTTACTGGTATGCCTCACGTTCAAGGGAAAATAGGAGAAGTGTGTCCCTAAACGCTAAATTGTTGTCAAGTGGCTGAAGGACCCATGGTACTACTGGAGACCTGAATCCTGTTAGTATCAGTGCTGCAATTTAAAATGTCACATGAGGTGTGACTTATTTAGAGTACTCCAAGGACGCACAGCCGGATTCGGTGGACAGGATAGCTCATTTTCACTGAATTGTTACTCCCCGTCTCTGGGTAGTTAACAGCCCGGTCGATGCTGACTCCTTGAGCAATAACAAAATGGCTTTGACAAGCTCATCTCGAGTCAGCCACTACTACAGATATACACATTGATTTCCTCGGCCTTGTGTGAGCCATTTACCTATTCAGTGGGCCAGTTAAGAAAGCCTCCTCTCCCCCCGCCCCTCACCAGGAGTAATGATGGCTGTAAGTAGGTTAGAGCCTGCTTGAGAATGTCTTAATATAATTTATCTTTGAGACTCTCCTTCTTTGCTGACCAAAGGGTGTCTAAGACCGAGAGAAGTAAAGTAGGTAGTATGGGAATATCTGTGATCTTAACTAATCTCCTCATCAGATGTTCTGAGTCTCTGGGAAACTCTTATTATGCAGATTATTAGATTCGGCTCCCTTGGTACATGGTGGTTTAGTGGGTAGTGCTGTTGTCTCACACCTCTAGGGTTGGGGCTTTGAATTCTGTGTGTGTGTGTGTGTGTGTGTAGTTTATTCTACCAATGGCCTGGGGGTTTCCTCCCTCAGTCCGATGGCATGCAGTCAGGCTAATTGTATTGCCGTGTTTCTGTGTATGTGTTGAGGATGTATCCCGGCCCAGTGATGTGTGGGACAGGCTTCTACCCCACCTCCACCCAACCCAAGACATGGACCAAGACACAGAACAGGCTGCTGGACAGCATGTCACTCCCTGCCACCAATGATAGCGAAAGTTATGGAATTTGGAAAAAAAAAAAAACAAACCTTTGAAAGATACTCCGGTGTTCTGACTGTTTGCTCTTTCAGTCAAAAACATTGTTAAACCCCTTGATTTTATAACAGTCACATTATTCAAGCTCAAAAAAGAAAAGAAATACAAGAAAAAGACCAGAAGCCATATAAAATCATAAGCAGTTCTAAAAAGGATGAAAGATAATCGGCCTTGATTGCATATTTAAATCCAAAAATGTAGTTCAAAAGGAGGCAGCGCACCAGCACCTGCCTGTACATGGTGTGTGTACTGTATCTCAAGCCCTGGGCATCTTACTAGCAATTAACAGGAGCACCAATGCACACAGAGAAGAGATTTGCTTATGGAAGGGATATGGGCTTTGGTACAGTCCTGGGGCAGGGAGTGGAGTAGAAGGGCCTACCAGCATGTCCCTTCCCCCGCCTGCTTCTGCCCAGCTAGGAAGTTAACTGGAGGTCCTGCCCATTTGGATAATAATCCATGCAAAGCCCAAACCTTAAGTAAAATGTCTATGTTTCGTCGATACATGACAGAGGAATTTCAATTCATGTCAAACGTTTAATGGTTGTTTGGTTGGACTTTTAGTAAGAATAAAGCTTTTTCGTTTTTTTTTCTTTCTGCTTACTTTGGGGCTGTAAGTAATATTTATGTGAACATCCCATATGGCTAACAAGAGGACTGCAGCAAAAAAAAAAATAGTAATAAAAAATACCAGCAACAAAACAAAAGGTTGCATCACAAAAGCTAATTAAGCAGCACCCGAGAACAATGCATCCTCAACATGAAACGTCTTTCTTAGAACATGCCATGTTAGCAATTCTCTCATTCTCATCAGGGTGATATGTGCCTGCAGGATTGAAAATCATTTCAAATACGGTAGAGAATCCCACACTGTCATGCAGATCATTATCACTGGGGGGGAAAAGAGCTTATGGAGTGGCTTCATATTTTTCCTGCCAAAAGGACGACAGACACTTAAGTGCTTTCAAGGGTACATTTTGGATATTAGTGCATTAATTTGCTTTACAGGCCCAAATACTCTCTCAAATGAGCTGCCCAGACTGAAGGGAAGAGGTTATATTTCAGTGTCTGGGGGTGTGAAAAGTCAAGCGTGCGTGTGCGTGCTAGCAAACTCGGACCCGGGTTCGGCAGGAAGTGCTGACCCACGGCATCGGCCCCGGCTGATGTGACAGCCCGGGCCGCGGAGCCGGGCTGAAGATGCTCCTCCCGTGTTTTTCCCCCCTTTTCTTCATAAACACCAAAGCCGTCACCCACGTAATTAGCTTGCTGTGGGTTTTTCATCTGCAGCTCATTTCTGTCAGGGAGGAAATAATTGTGTTGTAAAATATTTGCCAGTGAATGATTGTCTGAGCTGGTGGGTGATTTGTGAGACCTACTGTACATCATTAAATAATCTTGATGCATTTGCTAATCTAGAATACACAATAAAATCAAAAGACAGCTTTAGAGTGTTGGGGGTGGAGTAGTGCTCAGTTAGCGGACAAATGAGTGTCTTTGTGTCTCTCTGAAGAATGGATGTGTGGTTCTCGTACCTCAGCTTCCAAACCATGGTATATCCGGCCTTTCCTGTTTCCTAGGAGCACATCAGGTCCACAGCTATTTTGTTATGTGTGATGTGCGTCCTCATGCGGTGCACATGTGCACACGTGGGTGCTTGCATTTGGTGCTAATCAATGAAGAAGCTTACATCATTAACTTTGGGACATACAGTACGTGCAAAAATCAGCCCACGTTTCGATCATTCCGAGGGCACCCTGCTCGTCTCCCTGCACTATACTTAAGTGTTTTTTTTCCTTTCTTCCAAACCTAGAAGTAGGGAAAATAACCCATGAAAGAAACCGCTTTCGGGCCCGCCCTGGAATGGAGCAACGTTCTAGGGACAGGAAGCAGAGACGGGAACCCTGAGAGAGAAAAAGAATTAAACATGGATATAACATGGACATAGACAGACCAGCTCCAGAAGTGGATCACACACATACACACACGTGTGCAGGGGTAAGCATCCACTCACTGTTAAAGAAAAAAATATAGTGAAAAGAAATCTGAATTAAACTGTTTAATTCAACTATGAAATGACCAGAAAGGTGGTTATTAGCACCATATAAATTATTATCATAAGATATTTTAGGTACATTCTAATTACAAGATGAATCTGCCTACATCTATTTCCCCCAGTTCTGACAGTGTATTAGACTAAGGCACTCATTATCACAGCCAGTCAGTATTTGCTTCAGATTCATGCTTTTCTGTCTGAAGGTGTCATTAAGGCTATCTGTGACAAAGCTCGTTTGCCGAAGTGGCTGTTTCACCCTCCAGTGGCAGGCGATCCAATCCATCGTCGTGAGGGGGGTGGAGGTCTGGCGGGGGGGGGGGGCGGGGGGTTTTAGGGGGGTCTTTAAGGGCTGGGGCCTAGACAACCTGACAGGGACACCTTTACAA
Organism: Petrocephalus sullivani; assembly: GCA_026780845.1. Taxonomy (NCBI): domain Eukaryota; kingdom Metazoa; phylum Chordata; class Actinopteri; order Osteoglossiformes; family Mormyridae; genus Petrocephalus; species Petrocephalus sullivani. The sequence goes on from JAODKM010000020.1 coordinate 23,352,158, forward strand.
CCAAGCCAAATTAACAAACCTTCTCCATTGATGGTACTTTGGAAGGAAGGGGGAAAAAAAATAACAAATCAAAATAAAAGCGAGCGCCATGTCAGACACGGCTAAATTGCAGCAGAGATAAAAGGTTCTAAACTCTAAATGACAAAAAAGATAAAGCGATAAAGCTTTTACAGATGTAGGGCTGATGAAAACACAGGTGATGGGCCATATGGTGCATTCAGCACCTTGGTACTATCTTTTTTTAATTTCTGTTCAAATTAAAGCATTGTCATTTGGCAGATGATCCCTATTCTTCTTCAATTGATGGCCCCTTAACAAAAGAAAGTTGCACTGAGTATTACAGAAGGAACTGCTGCTGGATTTTTGAACACTGGCGTGCAAAACTGCTGCCGCCAGACCTTTCTGTGTGAGCACAGTGAGCGGGGAAGCGCCAGGAGGAGTTTCCATTCATCGGAGCGAGCGGAGGAACCTACTGTAGATGCGTCTGTCACAGCAGAGACAGACAGTGGGCCGTAACCATGAGATTCAAACACAGCACTGATACCTTAGCTCCCAAACAGTAGCAAAAGAAGCAGACACAGGACAATTTCATTAAGGAAATGCTCATTTATTTCATTCCCATATCTTATCTTGCTCACCTTTGAAATACACACACACATACAGAGGGGAGAGTGAAGCCTGGGGGCTGCAGTGCAGGGTCAGGCCATTTATCCAGCCCCCCCCCCCCCCCCCCCCCGTTTCCGTGCCCCCCCCCCCCCCCCCCGAGGGTCCTTTTGGGGGGGTGTTGTTCGGTCTCCGCACCCCCCCTCCCCCCGCCCGCCCCCCCCCCCCCCCCCCCAAACTACACAGCCTTCTCTGCAGTGTGTTGCTGATTCTCTTATTTTACTCTATTTTTCTCTTATTTCCACTTACCCACGCACTGGTGTCCTTTGTGACGAGCTGCCGGTGTCTTGCGAGTGACGGCCACAGCCTCTCGACCTCGGAAGAATGTCGGGACGTCCGCGTGAACTAAAGGAAAAACCGGCGACGCTTACGGGGTCCTGTCATCTCCGGAAATGGGACCCGCCAGTGCGGAACACAGCCGTTACCCCCCAACCCCCGCGGGATTCTGCTTCTCAAGGTCATTTAAAGTTCACAGGCACAGTTCTTCACATGGGGGGGGGGGGGGTGTCATGGGGGAAAAACAGTCCTTGATGAAGGTGGTGGATCTGAGAGCCTGGCAGTGGCTCAGCCAGCCGGCCATCCTGTGAAAAGGCCCTTCATTCCAGGGACTTCGTAAGTGTGGTAAGTGCTGGAAGGGAGAACACAACGCTCAAGGGAGGCATAGCGGTCCGAAACTTTAAGGAACACAAAGAAATGGGAGTAGTTTCCATTTAATCCAAAAGGTTCCCTATGGGCCAGGGAGATGGGAAGCAGATGTAATGAGTTTTATCCTAGATTACTTTGTGTCATGTCCTGGGACCCGGGGGCATCACACGCTAGGAGCTCCTTACCTGCCTAGGTACAGCAATGGGTGACTTCAGGACATGTCCAGGTGGAGAGGCAGCCTACCTGTCCCAGGATCAGCCCCAAACCCTGGGGCGGGCAGGAAATAAAAAGCTGCCCAGGAATTTACTCTCATCAGCCCTAATTTGATATTTTGCGGCTGACCAGGGGGGTCCCTTGGATACGTTTCGCCATCAATTGGGCCTCATTAGACCAATCCACTGGAAAATATCTTGAATTTCTTGATGGCCAGTAGTCAGCACCTGCCCAATCCTGAGTATCTGAGCATCAGAGAGGACAGGCCCAGACCCCCCAATGTCTGGGAGTCTCTGAGCGTCGGAGAGGACGGGCCCAGTCCCCCGACTGTCGGGGAGTGGCTGAGTGTTGGAGAGTCTGGACTCCTTTAAAGAAGAGTGATGTGACGGGCTGAAGTGGGCCCAGGCTGGGGACCTCCTCCAGGCCGTGTGTTGGGGCCGAGTGTTTGAGGAAGAGGTGTGACATCTGGCAGTCCTGCACCCTTTGGGAACTTCCCCCTTCCCTGGTGATCCGATTTCTGTAACCAGGGCCCTACCCCTTGTTGTACTGTTTTGGGGGATGCTACAGTTTATTGTGTGATAAATGTATTTTCATAGTGGCTTGTATCTATGGTGACAGAAAATGCACTGTCCCTCTCTACTGCTCACAGGTTGTCTTCTCCAGCCTTGGAAAACAGATCCACACTGCCCCCTTCTGATGCTGGGAGGTGATTTGTAATACACACTTGGCGTGGGTGAGAGTGCAGTGGGGGGGTATATTGTCACAGCTCAAGAAACCGAGTTACAGTCTGGGCTGTAATGGGTTTCCACCCCTCCCCCCCCCGGCAGGAGATTAGACAAGCTGCCCCTGAGATTCAGGACGTGGTGCAGAAGCTCTTTGGCGTGAAGCGGGCAGAGCTGAATATAGAAACTCCCAGAATGCATCTGGACTGAAAGCTCCGAGCTGCTGTTAGGAGAAACAAACAGTCAGGACATATTTTCCAGCCGTCCCTCCTGATGACGGCAATGCGTGTCTGGCCCAGGCTGCCAACCCGCAGTGCTATCAAACACTCCACCATGACGGCCCGTGTTGTGTGGTCCCAATCTGTTGTTACCCATAATTCCACCTTTGGGAAAGCCGGAAAAGACAAAACCTCATTATTCACATTGCTTTCGCAATTACTTAGGTTAGTCTAGTCTAAAGGCTGTATACTTCAAGTGAAAGTGCTGCGGTTTTAGCAATCGCATGAGCCGTAACCACCATGGTGATCACCATTTCGGCGCACCGCAAGGTCCTAGCGGCAGACTTTCTTTTGGTTCCGCCCCCTGTCTGCGATTGGCTGGCTTAAATGTGATGCCGCAGGGTTGGTCAGCAGGACTAATGATGCAGTTACCGGCAAGCTTTGCACCTCACTTTAGTGTAAATTGTGTATTTCTGTTAGTAGTAAATGTCAAGACTGTGCAGTGTTTGCTGCGGAATGTCTATATGGAAGACGAATCGTGACATAATCATAAATACATTTATTTTTCTACTGATTTATTTAATTTTCTATTCCAAAATTTTATTTTTGATTTATGATTTGATTTATGATTGATTTTTTTTTTTTTTTTTTGCCTCCGTATAGTGCAACTGCCATTTTTAAGTAACCCTAAGCAAAACCCTAACCCACAACCCTAACAAAATGCAACTGCTCACCTTCGGCCAAAAGTATGATAAATGTATGGAATGACGACGAACACAGGCGATTTCTGTCGCACGCATGTGCATTAGCCCAGGTTATGCAGTTCTGATAGGTATGCTATTGTCAGAACACCCCGCCTCGCGTTGTCCTTTTATTCAGCGCCGGTACCAGTTCTTACGGCAGTGGAACACCAACACAAATGAAGTACTGAACTTTTGGTACTTTTTTTGAGGTACCAAAAGTATGGTACTTGCTGCTGTCGTGTACATTTTTGCCTTCCATGTCTGTACTGCTTCCAGTATTAAGCCAGTAGTGGTTGTTGATAAAGAGAGCATCTTCAGTTTTAAGTATGTATTTGCGTATCAAAAACATTCCACATGCCACGCCGTGAATTGGCTGATGGAGGCGTCCCAGTTACCCACAGCAACCCTGCATGGCTCAGGTTCCCCACCCCTGCTGTGCAGTCCAGCTTTCTCCCCCGGCGGCTTTCAGGGTCTGGCGCTCTTTTAGTGTCTGTTCTGTGCTCTGTCCTCTGCTTTGTGCTGTGCTCTGCGCTCTGTCCTCTGCTTTGTGCTGTGCTCTGCTCTGTGCTTTGTCCTCTGCTGTGTCTGTGCGCTGCTGTGCTCTCTACTGTGTCTGTGCTCTGTGACTGGTGATTAGAGGCCTCGGCTCTCTGCCAGGTTCGTTATGAATCGCTTATTATGAGCCGGGCGTGAGTAGATGACTGCTCGGGTAATGAATAAGCATGGCGAGTGCCGCCCCCAGAAAATACCAGGGCCATAATGTCGCCTTTAACTGTGCCATCGTTGGGGGTAGGGTTTTTAAAGCAATTATAGCGTTCCCATAAACGTGTGTGTGTGTGTACTTGCCACACTTTCTCACGCCTTCCCTCTCTGATATGTTACGCATCTCCTTTTTTGTTTCCCAGAGCTAATCTGCTGCAGATATGATCTTGTTCCATAATGAAAACTTTTTTTTTTTTTTTTTTTTGCATAGTTTGGTTTTTCAGGAGCTTTCAGAGCAGCAGAAGGTTGGCCAGCTCTGGGGAGGCAAGGCGGCTTCACTGCTTCAGTCCTCAGACTGGGAATATGAGATGCAGGTTTTTCTCTGAAGTGTAGTTTGTCATTTTGTCAAAGTCCTGTGTGTGCATGGGGGGGGTGGGGGGGTTACGGCCTGCTCGTTGGCTTCCGACTCCGGCCTGGCGTGGGGGTAGGCATCGCTAACTTGCCCCTGAATAGAGCAGTATGCTTTCCCAGGTGTTAGACAGGGCTGCCACTGTGCCGCCCACTCTCACACGTGTCTGTTTGCTCGCCTGCCAACAGTCTGGAGTGTAGGGCGCCACTGTCACATCTCCGCAATCACAAGTCACCTTTCCAGTACAGAGGGGAATTGTTAGCCCGTCACCGTCATTCCCCCCCCCCCCCCCGCCCCCC
>JAODKM010000020.1:23366471-23385427 GCA_026780845.1 Petrocephalus sullivani
TCCCCCGCCATCGTTAGTTATACAGCGCTAACAGTGAAATCACCAGAGGCAGAAAGGAGTGGGCATTGGTCACCCGGAGCAATCGGATGAAAGGCAGTGCAGATGTAATTTGTTTTCAATGGCTGTTTCAAAAGAATAATTGTGGTGGCAGTGGAGGATCGATATTATGGATTTCTGTTTGCGAGTGAGCCGCGTGTGCGGCACTAAGGCCAGGTAGGAAATACAACATTGCAGTCTGAGTGCTATAAAAATGGATGGAGGTCCGTGGGTATTTCCTGTGCTGGTAGCCATCACCAGACTGCCAATATCATCGGTGGGAATACTGGCCTCTTCCAGGTGGATGGTGGCCATATTTACTGCTCTTATCTCTCTCCATTCCCTGTGGCTCCATTTTACAGGGGGTGGGGGGCATACTGTATTGCAATAAAGTCACCTGAAAAGAAACACAGCATACAAACATGGATTGGGGGTGTACCTGTCCATTTAGACTAATGGGGGATTCAAATTCTTACCTTGGTTTTATGCTGGATTGACTGAAAATAGTTTTTAAAAATGTTATCTTTAACCGACTCTAACGAGGCTCCTTTTTAGTGATGTGTTAGTTAGCAGGATGATACCTTAGGTGAATGATATTAGGTAGTGATACATTAGGTGGTACTCTAACTTCCTCTGTCTCTTTAAGGCTAATGTTGTGCCCCATCAGTACTTTAAAGTACACCCCAGTAGAAAAGATGACTTGAACCAAAAACATTGCTCAAAAACATACTAATCCACTATATTTCCTGCTTCCTGTTTTGACCCTTTTGTCTAGTCAGATTCCTCCAAGCCCAGACAGGTAAACTTATTTATAAATCTGAAAGAGACATTTCTAAAGAATAGTAATATTTAAATAAACAGGCAATATAAATAAATGTAACCATTTATACAAAAAAATGCTACATTTACATTGCTGATAACAGACCAACTGTTTACCTGTATTGTTCAGAAGGATGTGGTGGGCTCTTGTATGTAAGTGTGTTCTATTGAGTCTTTATATATACATTAGCTCTATAAATAAAACCATGCATAAATCCTCCCCATTCAGGTATATATTTATTATAATTTGTGGTAGGTGTTCCCTTTCAGTGAGAAACTTCACCTTCCCATGTAAATGCTCACAATGGAAAAATATTATGCTCAGTGTGTTATGTAGTGCAAAAAAAGTAACTTCTTCAAGATCATTTTCATCTACTAGCCATCTCCTTCTTTATCTATTTAAGTATACATTCCTGCAAACATAAAAAACTGGCATTTGGAGAAAAATATGTTGTTAAATCCATGATATCGACAAATGCAACTAAGAAGACGTATTATACAGAATGTGAACGTGTAATATTTTATTTTTGCAAAGAGAAAAACAGAAAGTCTGAGGATGAGTTATAGCATCTGTTCTGATAAGAACAATGTTCTTTAGGGCAGATGGACAATTTATCAGGAAAAACCATTACTTAGTTGTGACCATTTGAAACACAAACATAAAAGGGGTTTCTTTATATCTATTTTATTCTTTTTTTTTGTAACATGCCCATAAGCTGAAACATGGTGTTTTCCCTGGGGGGGATAGCCATGTTGGAAGCCTCAGATAGGGGTCATTTTTCAGATATGGTTCTTTGTACTGAGCTGCTGGTGTCCTAAGGCTCTCCAATAAATGGTCTCTTTATGCAGCGAGAAAATGGCCAGTTTGTGCATTGCTAAATCGGACCGTATTTTTTTTTTTTCGGCGGCGGGAGCGACGCCGTCGTCGGAGGGGGCACTTCTAATTTGTCAGGGAAGGGGACACGGCGAGGATCCCTGCAGGGGCACTGTTTAAGAGAACATCATTTCTCGCTAAGCTCCAGCTTGGGTCAACGTGTGCCGCTCTCCGCCGGCAGAACTCCCCCGCCGCCGTGCGCCGCCAGGGACCGCGCTCTGATTTATTAGGGCTGCCCGAGCTCCTGTCTTCCGCCTGGCTGCATCCTCCCTGCAGAAATTTCCACATTTTAACCAGCATGGGAATCTGGAGAATGGGGGTATCTTATAGAATATTCCTATTACTCTGTCACGTCACCTATTTTCAGACCAACCTTTTTTTTCCCCCGAATGCGAGTTTATCATTTTCCTTGCTTATACTTCATCAGATTAAGGCGAAACCATTTATAAACATAACTACTATATGCGCCTGGACGTTGAATATGTTGCGCCTCGTCCTCTCATCGGGGAATAAATTATCGTGAACTATTGTGATAATTTTCTATTTAATGCATTTCTTTTCGGCTCGTTCACAAACCCAGGCGGTGGCTTAACTGGCCAATAAAACAACTCGCGGAGATTAAACAGAGTATTTGTTCCACTTTACGAAACGGAGCTTCGGCTTTGTGATTGTGATCTCCATCCATGTGTGTGCTGCTGTAATATGTACACCGTGTGTATCTGCGTGCTGGAGCCAGCAAGGAACAGAGACAGAAATGACTCGTGGGGATGGTAGAGTTAATGTACTTCATATAATTGAGAAAAGAGAGGCTGAATATATTAGGTGCTGCCCAATGTCTGGCTGCGTCCTATAATCAGAACGCAAGGAACCAGCAAATCCAGATTACCTTGTTATTAATCCTGCTATTGGACTGTTGTCCAAACGTTGACATCAGCAGAATCATTCAGACCATCATAAAGCTTCACAGATAATAGCCGTTCCTGGAAGGATGGCTGTATTCACCTTTAATGCTGGACATTTTTTTCTGAACATCAAGTTTCATTTTATTACTCTTGGAAGAGTACAATAACAAAGCTGTTTTAAATGCAGAATAAATTATCAGACCATACAATTGGTTGTCCTTACTCTACATGCGAAGGTGTGAAAGTGAATTCACAGCACCTATCAGTGATTAAATAGCATTATCTGTGCGTTTTCCAGTTCAAAGCTTCATGCTTTCAGGGTGGGTGGGACGTCATTATGACATCGTTAAAACTTTACGTGCTAACATTGACTAGCAGGACGATACCTTCACTCCTTTTCGATTTCTTCTCTGCCAGCTTACATGACTTGCATTGACCGATTCCTACCACCCCCCTCCCACACACACACGCACACACGCGCAGAACACCCTACCCCAGAGCTGTGACCACTTAAAAAAAAAAAAACCCTCTGTTGTTATATGTTTAACTCTTGTTTAATCAGCCTCAAGCTAATTATGGGCCATCTTGCGGTGTGCTGCCGTCACTGGGCCGACGTGTTCCGGAGCTAAAAGCTTTATTAGCTCACATTCTTGGGGCACTTGTCCTCCGCAGTAAATGCTGGCACATATAGTATTGATTTTCATTTAGATAACTTAATGTTCACAGACAATCTGCGGCGGGATGTGTGCCGAGCTGAGATCTATGGCTTTGCCTCTCTGTAATCTGGGGGCATTTTTCTTGCTTGTTTTGTTTCATTTTTCATAAACTTAACTGATCTGGAATGGGGAGATATAAATGAAAAATACCGACTGCATCTATCAGTCATGCCGCGAGAAAACAGTCCTACTGGCCTTTCCCCAACAACCTATTACCACCAGCTAGTCGGCCAGTCAAATCCGAATAAAAATTACACGGAAAACATCGCAGGTTAGGCTTGATTTGTAGAGCGAGGGGTCGGGCTGTTCTCCGAGACTTATACCCCAGCTGTCCCGAAAATGAGACTTGTTAGGACTCTGTTCCGTCTATAAAGATTGTTCATTTAATACAGAACAGCTACCTACATTGAAAGCCCTGAAAGGAAGACGGATGCCAGTTATAAATATAGAAGAAAATCTATTTGCAGCGGCGAGGCTAGCTGGGAGATTGGGGCCGAGCCAGAAGGAGGTGGTTACATGGTGAACGGTGGCAGTGGGGGTAAGGAGGGGGGGTTAGGTCTGTGCCCTGGTGCCCTGAACCAGCGACCGTCGTGTCTGATGGATCACCCTGGTGTCAGAAGAGACGGGATGAGATGATGAGACACAACGCTACGCGACCGCTGCCTCTGCCGCTCGGCCCGGCCACCGCTCGGCCCGGCCACCGCTGGCGCGGTAACGAGGTGGATGGGACGGAATGTGACATTCCACGGCATGACACTCCGACAGACAAAGTGCTAAGTGGTGGCTACAGGCCACAGCCCCCCCCCCCCCCGGGTGGACGGACTAACGGCTAATTACAAAGGCGCCGTGCTATAAAGCTCAATCCTTCACTGTTGGGCTACCATCCAGAAGAACAAAAAGCCTTCAAGAATTCAGAAACAAAACAATGTAAGAAGCAATAGCTTGACTCTCTGGCTATTCATTTAAACTTAGATAATAATCAAAATCTTGATTTTGATTTGCATGAACTTGGTAAGCAAAAAGATATTTTTTTTCACATTTCCTCGTAGAGGTAACAGCTTTTGGCTTGGATAATTAGTAATGTTACCGTTGTAGACAGTGTTCATGGTACGCACTGCTATGATACTCAGTGTATCTTTTTATAATGAGCAGTGGTAGTGTGGGAAAAAATGTAGGCAGGGTAGTGGCTGAGCTGTTGGTAGATGTTTGGCAGGTGCTGCAGAAAGTTGCCGGTGTCATGAGGGACCTGTCCAGTGTTCAGCTCGGGTGCTCAGCAGAATGGATTAGCAAAAAGTAATCTCTGGCATGCCAGCTGCTGTATAGCTAGGTGTTCAGGAATATAAAATGGTTTGTATTCTGTATAATGGATTTTCTAATTTTCAAAAATATATTTATAAAGAACTTTAACTGTGAAGAAAAGCAACTTTTCAGAATCCCATACACATTGCATGCATCACAGATCATGCTCAAGCTGATATATCAACCATAGCGCATACCAACACTGGTGTATCAAGCATAGCTCATAAAGAATTTGGTCTATCACATGACCATAAAAAGATTGGTGTATCAATCACAATTCATACCCAAACTCAGGTATCAACCTCAGCTCATGCCCAAGCTGAGGAATCAATCACAACTCATACACAAGCTGGTCATTTGCCATTTGTGTATCTTTCGGCTAAATATCATAAGCACAGAACTTCAAAGGAATGTGGTAGTGTGATTTCTAATATGCACAAACAAATAGTCTGAGCATTCATGGATAATAGCAGCCTAAATCGACATCTCAAGCTTAGATTTTGGGGGAAAGATTTCAATGTATTGGACCACATCATTTTTGTTACGTCTCTTATTGCAACATCTGTGCTTGAGACTTCGCGGCCACTTTTTTGCAGAGATGCTACATTTTCAGGCTGTACTTGTGAATTCATTTTAATCGCTCATACTCTATCTGTTTCTTTCATGCCGTGGAAATTGGCATCCCGTAATCCTACGAACCCCAGTGTATGTTAATATTTTATTCCAGATGGTGCTAAAATTACTATTATAATTGTACTGATTATATTCTCGCTAAGACTACTTAATACCCTATGTTTTATCGTAATCCTTCACTAGAGCTATATGAGGTGATACTGGTTTTGTCTTAGTAGGTCATTGCTCTTCGTGTGACATCGGGCCGCCACGGCCCTGTGTAGCACTGTGCCTGTCCTCGCCGCTGTCCAGCAGGGATCCTGAGTGACGGCCTTAATGCGAGGTGACCAGGCCCACTGCTTGCCCCGATCCCCCGTCTCCTCATGTCATCCCGGGGCTTCTCCTTGGCAGCTGTCTGCTATCTCAGTGGGCACAGGCCATGCGACTGTCCGACTCCGCCAGCCCTGGACGTGGAAGCAGTGTGTGGCACGTCTTGGTGGGACGCGTCCCACTGCGTGGGGGCCAGCGTGGTAGCCCCAGACAGGACACTTATTAGCATCCCCCTGTCATCTCGCATCGGGTTAGGTTTCACTTTAAATCACACTCTGAGAAACGTTAACGGAGTCAAGCAAAGAGCTTGTGCCATCGTGACGCGGTGCGCGACCCTGACATGATGGACCCCGGCACTTGATGTGGGGAAAAGGTCATATTGCTCATTGCAAATCAACCGGAGGACGGGGTTGCCCGGAACACAAGGAGGGAAAGTATGGGATGGAGGAGACGCCCTTCAGGAAGCGGCTGACAGACACGAGGCCTGAGCTCTGCGGGAGCCGAGAGGACGGCTGGCTCACTCCGCTAGACGTGCCTTTTCATTTTCGGCTGAGGGTGATAAATGTTTCGATTTTCGGCAAGTCAAATGAGACCACGTGAAACGGGTAATTAAATGGAACGCGGGCCAAGGAAATAAATAAATCAGAACTTTGAAGCCTGGTAAAAAAAGAAAAATGTCCATGGACTATTTTAAGAGAAACTGTCTGTCGGTTTCGTTTGCAGGCAGTAGTGCCATGAAGACTTGGCGTGATGGTCATAAATAAAGAGCACCACCGTTTTAGAATCGGCAAGACCCAGCAAGCTGATTTTTGATTTGTGTTAGGAGGACCCCATATTGCGGGGGGGTTAAGTTAAGTCCCAAGGCTGCTGTTACTTGGCTTGCCCCTGGCTTGAAATATCCAGCAGAATCAGTGATCCCCAGAGCAGTGTAACTCGTGGGCAAATCTACTCTTTCTGAGACTAAATAAAACCATCTTCGCTGTTGGGTGTCACGTTCACCTGGAGTCTTTGGTGCATCCGCAATGCACCACACATCTCTTTTCAATGCATAACATATCTCAGGCGTGACTTGCATGAAAGAGCATTTAAATGTTAATTATGCAAGTTAAACACATTCACATGGGATTATACCTGAATAAACTTTTAGCTCTCATATACACAAACCATCTGATGGGTAACTGAAGTTGAGTGCTTCTTCAAAAGCTTCTGCATTTCATTTTTGAAATGGCTTTTCCCACTTGTGTTTGTGAACGTGCTCACGTGATCTGAATGAGCTTAAGTGGGGGATTCTGAAATAGGAACTAATTTATAGACAAGTATCTTCAATGCAAGGACCGGCCTGTTTTTCTATGATTTTCTAGAAGTGTTGTCTGTCTACCTTTCCATTGCATAAGGCGTTTGGTGCCTGAGGATCCTCATGAGCAGGATTCAGAGCAGCTGTTTAATTACACCCAGGCAGAAATGACATACTGAACTGGACTGCCTTTTCACAGTGCCAGGTTTTCTGCCTGATGATGCCGGAAACTGGTCAGTACACCCAGGAAGTAACCAGGGACTGCCAGCCAACACATTAAACCCGGCGCCACACACCCAGTTACTAGACTGCTTACCTAACAGAGAGTTGCGTGTAAGGCCTGAAGAACAGTCAGACGTCACTGCTCAGTTTAAATATGATTTGGAGGCAGCCACTTCCGGCTTGGAGCAGTATTGCACAGGTGTAACAAGGACCCTATGCATCTTCATTTGCATAATCATAATCATATTCATCATCTTGGGACAAGTACAGACTACCAGCACAGATATAGAGAAAAAAGCATGCACTTTGAACCCGTGTATGTTGTTTTACACCGAGCACCATTATTGAATTAAGCACAATTTATTTAACTTATCGCACACTGTATATGAATGATTACCATTATTTCGGCTGAATATTAAAAACTGCCATTTAAATATTAATCTCAGAACTACTCGGCAGAGCTGCGTTCACGGTTTTATGCTGAGATATTCACTTATTGCAGCTTAAAAAAAGAGATTGCATAGCTTATGATAGCTCATCCTTATTATTTAGTCCTTATTAATTGTGAGTTGTAATGTACGTAGGCTTGCATAGTATTTACATTTTTTATGAGAATGAAGGACAACATTTTAAGGTGGAAAGGGATTAACAGCTGAAACCTGTCATTATTGTCATTATACGGTTTATGGGGATATTTACTAAGCCAGCTGAGGAACACATCCAATTGAGGTGCATGACTCTTTCACGCCCTGCGAACATGCTGCAGACACAAGGCACCATTTCCAGTTTTACTAATACTCACCCTTTTGTATTTTACTTTGCATATTAAAGGTGGAATTTGTTTCTGCAAAACTAAGGATCTATCACTGCTAGCAAACAGACTCATATTACAGAAAATGCAGGTAAGATTTACTATCAATGGTGTCAGACAGAGTTTGATATTGCGGGGTGGGGGCACAGCGCAATAATTTAAATACAAAATTCTGTCTATTGACGGGGGTGCATTTGTTTTATTTGGGAGCAAAAAATGAAGCCAAATTAAATACTGGTGTATACAGGTACCCCCCCCCCCTCATTCCTATGCCCCTGTTTTCAATGTAGGTGTAGAAAAATAATTTTATTGCTAGCTTTAGCTTTAGGCTAAGGACCCCACCCCAACCACACACACACACACACACACACACACACACACACACTATTTGTTCTCAGTGGTCTCTCGTTCCCCCTCATTTATAACCCAGTGGTAGATAAAGAGGCAAGCTTTAGGGCCGGAGTGAGCAGTCACATTCTCTGATGGTATCAGCTTCCCACAAGCTGCTGGTACTGGGCCCCGGCCTGTTCTCTACATCATTTCACCGTTAGAGTCATTAAACAAATATGTCTTGATGTTTTGCTCTATACCCCTATCTGCTGTGTTTTGCTCCTCCGTGATCCCTGGCGTGACTCGTCCCAATACATGTATGGAGAAACAAACTGCACTTTCTCATGCACTTTTATTGTCTGGGCTTCCCAGCATTGCCTCGGAAGAGGCCTCAGAGTTTCACCACAATGATATTTAGCTCCCGGGAATCTCACGCTGAAATTTCCAGGGAATTGCTTTTTATTTTATTTTTTTTTTACTTTCTTGAGTTCTTATGCTGTTGTCAATAGTGCTTAGAAAAGTGTCACCCCCATGCAAATAAATCAGCAACACATCAACAATAAAATGTGATAGTGACTGCAACATTTAATTATGTGTAACTAAGGACCCCAGCGATCATAAAAAGTTAACTTCCAGTGTTGAAAGAAATCAGCTTCTGCATAAGGTTCGTACTTAGCGGAGAAGCAATTTCGCTGTGCAGTGTCACTGAACACCTTAGGGACAACCTTGGCATATATTAACACAACCTTAACACTTTCAGGTTCACAGACGTTTGGACTGCCAGGAGGCAGAGGGGGCATCGAAAGGGTTAACATTTGCTCTTGTTTGGCTAAGAGACTGTAATATATTAAAGTTTAATATTAGTTACAAACTAATTTTGAACCATTACAGAGCAGATTAAATCTAATGCCAGGATATCAGTGTTCTTTTTAAATAATAATATATCAATCAATACACACATTTATTATAAACAGAATATTGGTGTGCATGCCAATATATGAGTATATTAAACCAGTGCATATTCGGTTCCATAGCAGAATTACTTGCCATTATTAATATTAAATATTAATCCTACAGCTATCAATATGGAGCTAGAGAGGGTCTAAATGCATGCAACAGAAAATGTAAATGTGTAAAATGATCCAGAAAATGTCTCCACACAACATAATTTGTTGTATCCAGAAATATATTCAGATGCAGCAAGGAAATATACAGGCTTTTTAAATTGACTTATATTATAGTGAATACGGTAGGCATTTCCAGGCCTCCTCCAGAATGTAGATGAGATCAGTGAATGGCTTGCTGATGTCATTAAGCAGAGGTGATGTACCTGTACAGCAGCGGTACAGCAGCAGTAGATCATCACCGGGGTCTGAGGAAGACGGAGAGCCATCGGAGGAGCAGGGCAGGCCTGCTGGACGCCGGTCAGCGGAGATGCTTCAGGCCCATAAATCTTGGCCCTTCCTGTCTAGTTATTGTGTATTTCTTTTGGCAAGAGATTGATTGTAGTGGAGGGGGGATGAATTTGGCCACAGACCTTTTCCTCTTTTTCTATACCCCTGATGCCTGGCCAAGGTGATAATGTTCTCTTTTTTTAACCCCCACACCCCACCTACTCTTCCCTGCAATCATTTGTTTTGGATTAAAAACAGCAGTGTGAATGAGCAGCACACGTGAGCCTTGTTTGGGTACAGGTGAGGTCTAAGCGGACAGGCATTGAGATGTACCATCCCAGGTGTGAATTTAAAAGGCAGACCCCCCTCACCCCACCCCCAAACCTCTTCTTCTGGCTGTCATACTTCTCCAGTCATGATCTACCTCTATCTTTGTTTCAGCCACGAAGTATAAGCCGTGGTTGTATTGTTGCGTCAGTAATTAGCAATAATTTTGCATGCCAGTAACAGCACAACAATATACTGTGCATCATTTAAAATGTTAAAAAGTTAAAGAAAAAAACTGTTTATAGATCCCTGCCAAAAAAAAGCACACACACAGTACTAAGGGCCGGATTACCATCCATCCACCCATCCATCCACCCATCCATTCATCAATCCATCAATGTCCAAGCCTCTAACCCTAATAAGGTAAAGGGCATGAGGCTGGGTGATGGGATTCCAGTCCATCACAAGACACAAACAGAAAATAATGCCAGTTGGACTGATTGCATGTTTTCAGTCTGCAGGAGGAAACCCAGACACAACATGCAATGTCCACACACATGATGCAACTCAAAATCCCAAGCCTGGAGGTGAGGGGTTAGAGGTAACTGTGCCACCCCAGAGCATAGTCTGGTACTGCAATTTTATATGACAATTCAAGTTTGAACTGGCTGGCGGGAATCTAAAAAGCACAGTGGCTAATTATTAAACATGTATGTTTCAATACTCTCACGAATTTGTCATTTTGGTATTTTGATCTCGTTAAATTAAGATTACTTTGCAGATCATCACACGCGCACGCAGAGCCCTAATTGCAGGGGTTGGCCGAAACTTTGAAAGTCACGCGGGCGCTTTTTTCAGGTTTGACCTTTCTGCAACGCTGCCCCGCATTCGCTGGTTGTCAGCACATGTTTGTCTGGAGCCATCCGTCAATGCCAACCATCAGTCCTCCGCGGTTCCCATCAGTCCCATTATCTGGGATCAGAGGCGAGCTGTTGCGGGTAGCCTGCGGGATCATTAAACCTCTGCCGCCCAGGTACCGCTGCTCGTCCAGGTGGCCTGTTGTTATTTATAACAAAGAAACAACACAGCAGACACGGCTGACACGGAGGCCCTGGAGGACCGCCGCACCGCAAGGACGAGTGGGGGGGGCGGCTCTGTGATGTCATCGCTGAAGGACGGCTAAAAGTGGAGCGCCACTCCCCTCGTCTCGGAAAGCGAGCGGGAAACTTATTGAGCAGCTGTTAAGTCCGGAAGATTGATTATTTTAATTGCTAACACTTTGCTTTGGTAACATCTGAATTCTCGGTGTCAAGTTTGAAGGATGTTACCCGGTTTCCTTTGTTTCGGAGCCTTAAAGAGGAAGGCCGCCCGCTTTTAAGTTGACCTTAAAGGCCCTCGTTGGGTATTTTCAGAGATCTCTATGTGAGGCCACTCTTGGGGTTGGGTTACTAATGACACCCCATCTTTCTGTACTCTACCCTCCCTGTGGGTTTTGGGGATATGCAGGCTACAAATTGTCACATTAATTTATACATTTGTTTTAGCCCCGTTAGCCTAGAAAAAAAAAGAAAACTGCAGAAAGAAGTGCTAGAAAAATGATTATAAGATAGTAGGATTGCTAACAGACTATGTGCAACTGCATTACTCAACATCTTTGACTTACGTTTAATTTATAAAGGGGTATTTTTGAAATATATTATGAGTATTTATTAATGTTTTGGATTTTAAAGTACTATTCATGACTCATTGGATTCATTTCGTCACAGTCAGGGATTTTGAGTCGGAACCATTGAAGACTCCCACAATAATGGAGCCATTTCCACAACAATGGAACTCAAATCTCCTACCACAAGGGAGGAAATGTATAGATGGAAAACTGGACACTCACAACGGTGATGGGCTGGTTTTATTAACACATAATAGGCAATTGATAGCATGGATTGGTTCTGTGATGGGTTCATGGGACAATTATCTCTCTTTAGTACCTTACTGTACCAGCTTGGCGGGAGGCTTTATACTGACACTCCAAATCTATATGGCTGCTTTAAGAGGCCCTAAAATCACCCACCATGAGTTGATAAACGAGGCGCGCCTTTGCCTGCTTTAAATATCACTTTGGATAAACTTCATATATGCAGCAGTTCCTGCGTTCTGTGTGCCAGTATTTCCATCCCTCAGAATCTAAGAGTCTAGATCACAGTACATCTGGGAAACGTGGATTCCAAACACAAAGAATTTACTTAGGTATAAATATCAGGTCCTTTGTGTATCATACGCGGGTCATAGGTGAGGGCTAAAATTCAAAATTGGTCGTACAGTATTCTTCTCTCTCTCTCTCTGTTTCTATCTTTTTTTTTTGCTTTAATTTCATGCGGTGCCCCAGAAAGCGACCTCACTCCGTATCTGCTCCTTGGCCGCAGGCTAGGCCCCAGGTTGTGGAGGCCGCAGGCTGGTGTCTGTGTTCCACATCCCTCTGCATCAGTCATCCCAGAAGGAGGGTGTAGACAATTAATCCTGGGGCAGAATTGAAAGTCAGAAGCAAAGTGTGAAGGAACAGACTGACAATAACAGAGTGGGTCGGGGTCGCATTAATCTCCCTCATCCGAGCACACCTGTCAGGGACGGCTGGCCGGCCGGTGACTAATGTCGAGCTTTGCATACGGTGGTCACAGGCATGAGCGGCCTGCCTCCCGTTACGGCGGCGACCGAGGCCTGCATTCTACTATGCTAGTCTTCTGGCTCGTGTGGAAAGCGGACGGGAAGTGGAAATGAAAACCACTTTGCATCCCCACCAAATCCAGTCCACTCAGGTTGTCGAAAGGCCCTTTTAACTTTGCTGGTCGGTCAAGCGCAGCGTACATCAAAAGCGGGACATCGGACAGGTTAATCCATTAACGCTACGGGACATTTTAAGATCATTTGGGAATAGATTTCGATTGATTTTATCGTCACCTCTCCCTCTGTCTGTAAATAGGCTACTGCTGTTACAGTTACAGTATTATTTTTTTCTGAAAAGCAGAATATTGATGGTGAATTTTCTGGGAATTTATACACTCTGCTGTTTCCCCCCCAAGTGAAAAATACATAATTTGTAATTCTGGTATTTATGTATTCTATATGTAAAAGTGTGAATTGTGAAGTATGAAAATATTTTATGCATTTAGTTTTATGTACTCATGGAACAGTTTGTGCGTTTCCACATAGTCTGACTTCTGCTGGCCGGCTACCTTAGCAGCCGAGGGAGCGAGATTAGCATTTAAATCTGAAAGTGGGTAACTGGCTTCTTCTCCTTTGCCCAGGCAGTCTGGATCCCTCTTTATATCTTCAACCCCTCTGCGCCCCCCAAGCCTGTCAAGTTTCCCACCAGTTGCAAACAGCAGAACACACACGCCTATCAGATGCTAAGCTACATAACCAATCATCACCAGCAGAAACATTCCCAAGGAAACACATGTGATATTTAATCCGATGCTCCCTCCATGTCAGATTCACTGTGAGAAGGATTATAAATCCACGGTCATCAATGGAAGAATTTGGTGAAAGAAAATCTTCAGCCCTGTTAATGACAAATACCACTCTAAGCCTTCGGTGAAAGTGCCCTGATAAACAACAGCATAAAATTAATTTATAGCTGCCTCTAACTGTGAAAATCAATAGTATGCATATTAAATTTTGCTTTCCTTCACAGAAAAAGGAGCAAAACTCTTACTTTAGCCTCTGTACTTGTTTATAAACAGAGAGATGGTCAGTCTGGTGTATATTAAAAACTACACTTGGACATTTTCTTTCTTTGGCTATTTGACACTGGTCATCTTCCCTTAAAAGCCTGCCTTTCCTCCGGCCCCTCATATATATTGTGGTAGAATAGCAGGTATGGGGGGAGGATGGAAGGTTAACTACTGTAAGGACATTGTGAGATAAGGCCCAGTCTTGCTTCAGGGCTGCTTGGCAATGGCTGGTTCTAATCAATGATATTTTAGAGCCATAACTACCCCAATATATCCTGTTCTCATTATCACATCTCCGCACAAAAGCATCAGCTCACGGCTCACGGCATGTGTGTGGTGTTTTCTGCTCCCCCCACCACTCCACCCACCCCCTTTGTCTTTTCTTGCAGGTCCTTGGTTTTCCTAAAGGGCTAAATCAGAGCCGGAGACATAAAGGCCATCAAGGCAGCGCTGTTAACGGGGTGAGTCGGAAAAGACACCATCCCCATCACATTCCGCGCCGCTGTTCATTAGCAACACCCCCAACCCACACCCCCCCCACCCCACACATTTCATGAATCTCCGTTAATATGTCATTCATTGGGCCATTCTCTGGAAAAATAGAGTTTGGGTGCAGCTGCAGTCCTGCACTACAAACCACACGGTCGTTGGTAGACAAAACGACGTGACGGGTCGGGGGAGATGTCTGAGAAGCCCGCAGTGGAGGGCTGTGGGCACAAGGTGGAGCACCTTCTGACGGACTGTCACGGTGAGCGCATTAGTGCTTCATTAAAGCACACCCGGGCATCCCTTCTCCTGCCCCTGCACCGAGAGCCACCGATTATGAGTATTCAGAGGCCCGACTGGAGCCATGTGTTTAATAATGGTGTTAGGAGTGGTGACAGGTTTGGTGCAGCGGGGACTCAGCACTGGGGGTGGGGGTCATGAATACCACGCAAGCTTTTGTGTTCCTGCTTTTCAAATGTTATAATGCATCAGTCGAGGCAGAATAATCACAGGCACAGTCTCTCTCGTCAATTAGAATCCCCCCTCCTGGAATTAAAAGGCTTTTTCTGAGGATCTGGTATTATCGGTATGCGGTTCTGTTTACAGAATATGGGACTATAAGTATGCCACTGGTAAAAATGATTCACCACGTCCTTATGATTCCGCCTTTGATTGAGAAAGGTAGCAGAAAGTAACCAAAACTGCGATAAAACACGAGGATGAGATTAAGCACCTTAATGGGATTGGATGTCACAAATAATTAATGATTTCCGTGTTTCTCTTTGCCAGAGAGCAGCATTGCTGGTACGATTTGGAAGATAGCTGGCTAATTAGCCACTCTCGCTGCCGTTTGCGTCTTGCACAGTGCGTCGTACGATGAAGGCAACTTATTAGTCCCGCTGTTATGAGGCTACTGTAGTGTCTTTTTTTTCCCTGATTGTGATTGGATAGTCATATAGACAGTTAGCTGCTGAGCTGGAAACATCATTTTCACAGATATCTGCACTCACTGAGGGCTGCGGGAGAAGAACAACCTTTTATTTTGTGGAAAGTAAACACTTTGAAAGGTGATAGGAGGGTCGCTGTTCCCTATTTAATGTCTACAATGCTGTATACACATACATGCTTATCTTACATATATATATATACACACACACACACACAGACACACACACATCAAATGTTTGTACAGTCTGCAGTTCCCTTTGAGATCCTCTAACCCCCCCCCCCCAGTGACTCTCAAATATTCCAGATAGGCACTTTTGCTCTGGGAAGGAGGGAGAAAAGAATCTGTAACTTGAAGTCAGTGACATTCATAAAAACAGCATGGATTCACTTATATTAAATAAAAATGTAATTGTACCGATGTTATTAAAATCTAAATCTATAATAATCTATTAGGATTTATGCTAAATATATGACAGTAAAATTTGTATAATCTCACATGTTTAATTTACATTTTATATTAGTTTAAGTTCTCTACTTAGTATCTGTAGAGACCAAGATGAACATTTTTCAACAGAGACAAAATTGCTTGAAAGTATTGCCAGTACACTCTTATGTGTAGTCATACAGTATTCCGTCAGAGATTACTTCAAAGAAACAGGATCAGATACAATATCGCAACGCGCTAAAATAAATATACATTTTTTAAAAAATGATCGCAGTTGTGTAGCTTTTAACTGTAAGCCTGGCATTTGTCTGCCCGGTCTTTTCGGAATTCCGCCTGATTCCGGCATCCTGAGCGAGTTCCACTCGAGGCCTCGCTGGCGGGCTCCTGTTCTTCATTAAGGCTGATTGTCGTTTGCCTGGGGGGAAGCTGTCAGCTAAGAGTTAAAGAGTCAGCCTTCACGCTACAGATCTCTGGCAGGGGCCCTGCCAGCCTTTTAAGTCTCCTGCCACCTACGTGTGCGCCCCCAACCTAAACATCCTGCTATTTGTCCCGCGCATGTGTCTGCCACCCCACCCACGGCGCCGTCCGTTGTAATGTCCGAAAAGTTTCATATATCACAGCTGAGTCAGTGGCTGTATAAAAGCTGTGCTATTTATTTGGCTTTTGGAATGAATTAATAATACACCCCGAAACGTGGTATGCAATTAATCTGCGCATTTCAGCATTATGACTCAGAAAGAACATTTTTACATATGTTGTTTATCACTCAAAACCAGTCGTGGGATGGAACCGGGATTAAGGAAACATTTAATATAGCAGCAGAAGTCACCTGAGCAGCAGTTCTGTAACTTATACAGAGGCAAGGACACAAATGTTTGACCTGTTGATGGAGTTCAACTTGTTACAGTTTTTTTTTTTATTTTTTGCACCATAATAGCCCCTATTTCCACTCAGTTACACCCTCAGTAACCCACATTAGCACACCAATATAAATATCTCACTGTATATATAGTATTGTTTTATACATATTATACAATTTTGTACATATTGTACATACAGTATTTACTGCAACATTACTTGAACTCGCTGCTGTGCTATTTATACACGTAACAGCCCCGCATGTACATCGCATACAACAACTGTTGTCTTGTCTCGACTGTGTATGTATAAACTGTATGTATGAGAGTCAGAGCAAGCTGCAGGCACATTCCCAGTGTGGGGGAACATACCTGGCCAACGCAGCCGATTCTTTGACTTCTGTAAGCGCACAACAATGAACAAAATAGCCGCACCTGTGGCTTATTAGCGAACAAGAACTTCGCCACTTTTTTTTTTTATTGACTGCGACAAGGCGGAAAGGTGAGGTTAATCACAAAGACGATAACGCGTCCTGCGTGCCGAGGAGCGAGGGGGCATTTCCAAATAAAGGCTGCGAAACCGGGTCCCAGCTCCGCGCCGCTTTCTCCCTCCGTAAATTGTACGGAGATAATGGCATGCCGCGGTGCATAAGGAGTAACTGCAAAATACCGCGGCGATGATGGCCCAGAATTGAATTTACCCCGTTGTTGCTTGTAATTTGATAATACTACAAATATAACTATATTGTTTTTTTTCTTTTTAGTTCAGGGTGGAATCAATATTATGCTTTGTTTATTACTGAGATGGGACCCGGTAAATTGAATTTTTATGTTTTCTTTATACGAAGTCTTTAAGACACACTACATCTAGCTTGTATTGCTTGACAGTCAGAAAAAAAGTACCATTGCTTAAAACCAGCTGAAACATGAGGGCCATATTTATCTATTCTCACTAAGTGTATGAAAATACATCCAGTTACATTTCTGATGCACGATTATGGAAATGATTTCAAGGCCTGGCTCATTAATAAAAAAAAAGAAGAAACTATTGCATGCTGTAAATTGCAGGGCTTTGATACTGGAACCAGGAGGGGATAAATGTACAGGTTACCAGTGCTGCATCGAAGGATCCAGGTAAGATTTTAATGAATACATAAGAAGGAGCTACGAAGTGCCGGAACCGACATGGCTTCTGAATTGGTGAGCTGCCACTAGCCCTGTGTGTTCTAATGAAAGCTGAATTTCATTCTCTTTGTGAGTGATTGAGCAGTAACTGTTTAGCTTTCTTAATATACTTGTATTAGCATGAATAAGTAATGAGAGCCCCCAGTGTTTTTGATTGGATTTTTGTCTCTCTGTCTGATAATAACATTGGGACCATGTTGGTGTCATAACTACAAATGGTGACAATCGAACTTCATCTCCGTATTCTAAGTCAATTATCACTCTCAATGAGACTGATATTACCCAGGATATGCCGAGCGCTCATTTTGTCACTATAAAGGCTTAAAGTGAGCTTAAATTAAAGTTTTCTGTGCCACTACTCTTCCCCCCGCGCTGACTGTTTCCACGAGGATTAAGGATGGATTGCCAGCTCCCTGTAGTGCAGAGCTTGTCACAATTCAAATGTTTCTTCATTACATTTTAAAATACTGAAACCTGGACTGAAGAATACAGGAGTACGAGGCCTGGGGACGGCAGGGAATTATAGTTATGATGTTGACGATAATTGTTGACTGACTCTTTTTTAATTCATGGAGTGTAATATTTTGTTGGTTACTTTTACAACGCTCAACAGAATTGCTGAATTCAGTCAACAGGAAAAAAAGATTTTTTTTTTTTATTGTAGCACAGCTCACATCTGACCTAGAGAGAAGGAAGGAGTAGAAAGAATTTCATTTTTAGCTTAAGATTTTAAATACCCAGAGCAGTGTAGCACTCTAAGCTTAACACTGAGAACACTCAGAAGACCACAAATAGGAAGACTAGACCCATGACCCCAATTTAAGGATTGATTACCATTGAGACCTCACAGGGAAAACACGCACGCAGTTCCCTCTGGGATAAAACTTCAAAAGAAATAAATGCAAAGTGTTTGTACTCCGGCTCCTGCGAGTGATTTCCGAAAAGACACGGAAAAGTACTCTCCGCGAACACGCCTCCCGCCAAAGCCGCAGCGTCAGATCCTCGGGCCGTCAGCCGCTACATTTGCATTTGTCATCATTTTCTAGCTGACTTATCATTGATTTGTCCAGATAAGTGATGGCTGGGCTCCTAACATAAGAGGTAACGGGATGTATTATTAACTACAGGAAAAAAAGTCTTCAGCCCCCCGTTCATTCTCCCTATTATCACGTGCGAGTGTGCGTGCGCATTACCACCCCCTACAGGCCCTAATTCAAAGGTTCAGGCATCGCAGAGCAGCTCTGGGCAAGGGTAACATGGGGAATCGCCCAGGGTGGTACCTTTTAGAAATTTAATTTCAATGCTATTGTTACCCACACCACTCCCCTGCCCTCTCCCCTTCCCTTTCCCCTGCCTCCGCTTCTTCCCTTTCTTTCCGTTCTTTTCACTCATTCTTTCTTT
>JAODKM010000020.1:23391048-23415495 GCA_026780845.1 Petrocephalus sullivani
AAACGACAGACGGAGGTGGAATAATGGGAAGGGTGGCGGGGGGGGGGGGGAGGGGGGGGGGGGGGGGGGGGGGGGGGGGGGGGGGGGGGGAGGGGGGGGGTGCACAAAGCACAAAGCTTCCCGTGGTGAGTGTTTGTTACCAGGGCGAAGGAGGTAATCATCACTAAAGGACAGTGTTTCCCAGTCGGATCCTCGTTGTGGACTGTCTGGCAGGAAGCCGGGAGGGAGCAGCAAAAACGTGGACCTGTCTGTGGGTCCCTTAGGTCCAGGTTGGCAAGCACTGCTATAAACTAACATTAAAAATCCCTAATAACTACAGTCGCAAGACACTTCTGATGTTTACACTAACCTCCATAATGCCTGTATTTAAATCTAGAGGCGAACACACACGCTGACGTTCAGGTGTGATGATAAATGTGAATTTGAACGCCTGTTCGGTTTATAATCTCCAATTCCGGTGCCAAACCCTCCATGGCGTTTCCGCTCAGTGGCAAACAGCTCGCGGCACGTTGTTTTTCCCGCGGTCTTGGGGAAGGGGCCGATGGATTAAACGATAAATGAATGATTTATTAACCGTTGCCGTGGTGCTATTTAGATGGATTGCTACACGAGCCCCATGACCCCACTTACTAGAGTCCTCCCTGGCATTTGTCTGAGCCGATCAGAGAGGCAGGGTTGAGGGAAAGGGAAGGGGGCTGTGTGGTGTGCGGGGAGGGGGCGGGTCAGGCGGTTCGCCGGCCAGCTGTGATCCGGCGACAGCGTGCCGCTGCTTGATCAATGGCCGGGCGAAAAGGCGCCGTTATTGGGCGCCAGGTGCCGGTAATGGCCCCGGCTGGCGGTACTGGGGCTTCGTTTAGGCAGCAGCAACGACGATAACAAAGAAAGCGAGATTCTACCTTCCGTCCTTCGTTCTAGCACCACGGGATGGATTTCCGAGACGTGTGAATCGCGACTTCCGTTATTAAATTGTGAATTAACTGCAGTCAAGTGAAGGAGTGCGGGTACGCGGGTGCCCAGATGTCGCCGGAAGGTTTGCCCGCAAAATTTGATGAATCAAAAGAACGGCGACCTTCACTTTAAAGAGGACAGCCTGTCCGGAGAGACCCACTCTCCGGCCAAGCTAACAACTGCCAGGCGCCGGCCTGGTGTAGGGGCCGCACATCACTGCAGTGACCGAGGGTAGCCAGTCCCCAGATCCCCATCCTGATAACCCTCCGCTAATTGGCTGATCAGATATAAATATCTGTATGACAACAATGTTATGCCCCTTTGTTTTACCTCAGAATCATATCCTGTCCCTTGATACGTTTACCTTCACAAAAGCGTCAGGAAAGGACATACTTGGAACTAGGGACAAATTTTTTAATGTAAATACTGTAGAGTGTAGTAAAAATATGATGTAAAATGTACTCCAGCACTCTGGGATTCTGTTTTTCCATACACATTATTTTTGGTTTTCTGACTGTGAGAAAAATCAGGTAATAATATACGATAAGTATTACAATAAATTATAGAATCAATGTGTATTCATATGCCATGAAGACTACAGTGACACAGAGTTTTGAACCATCTAAACCGACGTACAGAACATTATGCATTCAAAAATAAAAGATAGTAGTTGACATGATACTTTCTATTTCTCATAATGCTGGTGTTCTAAAACTGCTCTGTTCAGAGCATCAGCTGTGTGACTGTAGCAGGCTTTACAGGGATGGTTTTCATTTTACTCAGATTTTAAGGCCCTCCAATAGGAGGCAGCGGAAGAAGGTCTCGGGTCGGCCTCCTCGGCGTGGCCTCATCTCCCTGCAGCCACTGTCCTCGCTGTCCTCACTCGCTTTACTCTGCTTCGCCGTGCTACGTGTCGACACGCCTCCCCCGGAACACTTAGCGACGTTCACGCTGACGAGGACGGCTCTGTAGCCTGATGATCTGCCAAGGCCAGGGCTGCATGGGGTTAAAAATCAGCCCAGGACTTTGGTGTCCCCCACAATCAATTTTGTGAAGTCCGGGGTGGGGGTTTATGAGGAATTTTGCATGGGGGAGGAGTCTCCTACCATGAATTTTGCCAAGAATGGGCATGATAAGGTTTGCCAGCCCACTAACCCATCAGCCCACGGGAAAATTCTCCGTATGCCAGATGGCTAACCCAGGCCTGGCACGGATGGGGGGGGGGCAACTCGGGGCGGCCCAGATCCTCCCAGGCCTCCATTTGAAACTGTACTGGAAAATACAATTACAGTAAGCATCTAAGGCTCTTCAGGAGCATTGTGGGTCACTATGGGTGAATGTATGGCAGTGGTGCCCCTCTCTCCGGTGCATGTGCTAAGGGGAGGGGGGGCATCCAGGGGGAAGACATCTGCCGTGCACTTGCGGCCCTCTACCTCTCAAATGGATAATTCCGGTGATTCCTCTGACAGGGCGCGGTTTAGATTTTGATTTATGTTCTTCTAAAGCTAAAATCAAAGATTCCATCTTGTGCTATTTTATGGCAGCTGAGATGATGAATGGTGCGCTCTCACAGCCAAACGAAGCAGCGTGCCTTTGCCCTGGATTTTAATTGCCAAAGTAGCCAGTCATTGCTCAGTTTTAAAGGGGGGGGGGGGTGATAAAATGCAGCAGACTGGTTCTCCAAAGATGGTGGCTTGAGTTCACGCTAACCTGCTGCTAGACTCTTCACGCTGTACGTAGCTCTAATGACTTAGAAACCAGCCATAACGATAATGTGATGATTTACCATGTGCATCAAACATATAGCAATGCTAAAAATAAAATATGGAAAATGCTCTTCTAGATTATTGTCTTTACATGTCCTCTGGCTTCAGAATCAACGTGATACAAAACCGATTCCAAGCATGTAAACATAAAATAGCAGGAAGTTTCATTTGTGTGTGCCTGAAACCACGTAAATGATAAATAGTAATAACTCTTGCAAGAATAGTGATCTGACAATGGAATAAAAAACTCATAAACATATGTAAATAAAAGCCAGATTCAGCGTGTCACGAAGTGTAAATGACAATGAGAATCCTACAGTAGCTACATTAGGTAGCATCATTTTCATATGCTCTACACAACAAAATCAATGATTCAAATTTAAAATATAAGAAACAAGAACAAGCAGGTAATAAATTATTTCGCATCTGCTGACCCAATGGGAATTTGTAAGAATTTTTAATAAAGCATGATTGTAGTTTATATCACCGAATAATTAAATCATATGGAGATTAGGAAGGGAAATAATAATGCTTTATTTTTTTTGCCTGCGTACATATGTGTGCACACGCACGTAAAAGAGCCTTTCCTCTTTCTATCAGGCCATCGTGGCATACAAATTACCTTGCGAGAACACTGGTAGGGATGATAGCATCAGCATCCAACGGACAAAAATAAATAAATAAGCTCGCGTATGAGAAAGTGAAGGAAGCCGCCTCAGGTGATGCGAACTGTTGGCGGTAATTTATAACAATGACATGGGAGCGACATTTCTCTAAATGAGGCATTCAGATAGCCAAAGCAGTCATTTATTGTGCTGATTAATACAAATGATATTGGTAATAATAAACATAACAGGCCAATGAAGCTCGTCGCGGGAGGAACGGAGCCGGCAGCAGGGAAGGTGGGGCATTTTTTGGATGGCGCGCGGGTGACTGGGAAATGACATCGCTTTATGGCGTTACGCCTACTATTTGCCCCTAGGACGCACGTGCTTGTGAAATATTTCGATTGTATATTGTTTTAGGTTATAACAATACCCCGAGAAGCAGCCTCATAATCGATGGAAGCACTGTAGCGACTTTGCAGATTATGGACATGTGACGCTTTTTTCACGTCACATGACAGCAGCTGAGGTCTAGATGTGTGCTGCGTTCTAGAAGGCCATCGGTATGAGGCCGCATCCAGTACCCCCTTTCCGACAGTGGCCTGTCGCAGTTGGCCTATGTCCAAATTCACACATATTCCGTTACGATGCATTGCATCCGACATCCCTGGCCCTTTGTAGAAAAAAAGTAGTACTTCTCCATTAAATATTCCATACCTCAGCCATATACTCTGTAATATACTGACCTAGCGAATTCATTGAAAAAAAAAAGAAAATTATACATAAAAACATAAAAAGTCACTTCATTTGTGGGGCAGAAGTGTGTTGATGTCAGCCTCTGATAAAGTTTATGTCTTCCTGCCATTTTTTAAAAGTAAACATGTTCTATACTACATGACATTACTAAGTAGGTTAAGTATAGCCCAGGGCAATCATCCATCATTACAGAATGTAGCATATTCTGCTCCCTGAAAGGTAAAAGTTTCCCACTGTACCAAGATGACATTTAATTTTTCATATCTCCTTCGTAGTCGCAGAATGAATTTTGGCAGTCCTGATGCAATTTAGCAGCTTGGCAGTTTAAAATTGGGCAATGAATCACACGGATTCAATAGAAACCAGTGGCTGCATAATATTTCCTCTGTGTCAGGAGAAAGAGAGAGGTGCTGAGTCTTTGGACAGTGCATCCCTTCCCCCAGCATGGATGTCCCAGGATGCAACACACAACATGAGCTGGTCGACTTGCTTGCCTTTACAGAAGCACAAAATTAATATGTATGTAATACGGTCAGAGCTTTCTCATTTTCCCTCTACGCTCCTCACCTTTTCAGATTCATGAGTCTTTTCAAACGACATGAGTGCCAAGTTAAGCTACTTATGAGTGTCTGCTTCCAATTATGTATAAGGCTAAGAAGTCACAATCTTGTAAAAGAGACATAGATGGCATCGTCGTATATGTAATGTGAAATTCATGTTAATACACAACAAACTACATGGCTGATAGCTGTTTATGAAGCAGCTAATATATAACAACAGCGTAAAACTGAAAATTGTGTCAAAAATGTGCGTACATTCGACGCACTCATTTTTGGCTCCTCCCTTGCAAAGTTTCAAGCCCCATTTTTATAGCTTTAGAAGGTGAGGAGGCTTTATAGGGTCCAATGTTTGCTTTTTTTTGATGGAGTACACAAAGGATTAAAATCGATAGTAGCAATCGCGGCCAATCACAGAGCACGGCAGCAATGAGCGTGCTCAGCTCCGGCTCCTGTCCGCATGAACCCAAACAAGCAGAGAATGGACTGACAACCCTTTTGACACAAGGTGTTTATTAGCCCGGGTACATTGAGAGGGGGCAGACTCAGCTGGCTACACCGGACTCTGCCAGGACTTTACGGCGAACGCCTCTCAGCCGTTTTTCAGGGTCACAGTGAGGAAAATTAGTGTTTATTCTTGTAGAAAAGCAAGTGATGAATTGGTTTATTTATATGCTAAAAGACGCATGGCCTCTCGTTCTGTAACTGCGTATAGTAATTTTGTTCTTAGGCAGGCAGCTCCAGCTTGTCGAAATATAATATTTTAAATGGCAATAAGCAGACCTTTGTTTTGCAAATAATAGCGATATATAGCATTACGATTCACTGAATCATTAAAGTATTTTAGTAATCGTCTTCAAATAAATAATCTGCGCAAATAATGTTCCTCGTAATATTCCTTCAAAACTAAATATATGAATAGGCCAGATTTAACATACATGTTGACCTCATGCTAACATACATGTTGACCATACATGTCTTGTGCAGACTCCTTCTTCTTATCTTTTTAAAAGATGTGGTGTTTTAATATTATTTAATATTATTTCATATCTTAGTTTCACGTTAACAGTGTCAATCGTGATTGTTGATTCAATGCAATAGTTGTGTTTGAGGATCATTAAAATAACGTATAAATAATCTATTTTCTCCTGATTAATACCTGAATAGAAAAAAATATACTATTCCCACTCTCATACATGCACCTATGCTTCTTCATTTCTGAGGGCTCTCTAGTTGCTGTATTTTAATTTCTTCAGACACTAAGATGGACTTGGCTTGTTCCAGATGTTTAAACTCCAAGCTGAAGAAGGCATTGCCATCTATATGCTCTGCAGAGTGCAACTTAGGATGACTCCAGCTGCTGTTATTAGAAACATGAAAAAGTCTATCCTCAAGAGACGGATGTTTGCATGTCAGAATCCCTCCCTTCCTAACAGAAATTAACAGGTTAGGGTGTTCCTGCACTTCAAGGAGGAACTGATAGAGCAGAAATCAATGTACATATATGCCTTTTGGTTGGTAAATGTATCTCAGTGGACAGAACATACACAGTTGGTTAGGATTTGCTAAAGCAATAAAATTAATATACATTAACATTCAGTAACATAGTAATAATTATTAATGCAATAACTGGAAAATGCATCCAAATATTTTCTTGTTTTCTTCAGTTTTACAAAACTCCATATTTCTTTGACTTGAATGAGTGAATAATTAAATATGAACGTCTTGAAAATCAGTCATTTCCAAAGCGATCTGTTGGTTTCTTCGGATCTTCCAAGTTTTTATGGTTTGGCAACTTTCTCTGGCTGTTTCTTTGCTGTGACTTTAGAATTAGTCAGGGAAAAGGCTGTGCGAAATGCAGGGCCACAAACAGAATGCATTTGCATATTAATCATTATGTATTTTTAATTTATTATTTATTCTGAGTGACACTAATTACCGCTGAACCAGCTGTTAAGCTGGCAAATCGTCAGCTATCAATCTGTTACCTCACTGAAAGTCATGTGACGGCATGGGAACTTTATGAAAGTTTCTCTCTTTTTTTTAAAAATTATTTGTATTTTAACACAGTTATATGAGTGTAATTGTTAACGTGTAGCGTGCAAATAGCACACAGTACGAAGTGTGAATGTTTTAACATCACATTAACGGTTAATATAAATATGCACAATTAGCAAAACGTCCCCTCTAATTAATTTGGTAGCTGCCGTGTATGGCAGTGCATAAAAACTCAAATAACCGGCTTGTCTTCGAGCCAAAATGGAGCGTGAACAAACTGCTTTTAGCAGTTTTCACTAATGAATAACATAATAAATTCTATTTGATTTGTTGTTAGCCTGTTACCCGATAGTACAACATGATACCACAACAAAAAAATAAACGAACCTGCAAAAGACCTGGATGATGAACATATCGTAAAGATGGAGACAAAATACCCCGCTGATGTTGAAATTATATACACAGAAAGGTACATGTCCTTGAAAGTGATATTATCAAAAGAAAATAGATTTGGCTAGTTAACTTGTTGCCCCTGAGAGTGGGGAACTGTAATCCTTAGCATACGTTAAAACTGTCAGTGTTCAAAACATTCTCATACATCCATTCTGGCCTTGCTGAAGATATGAATCTGTCTTCTACCTCAAGAGTAAGTTGACTTGAATGGGGGGGATTTGAGGTACACTTACCCACTTTGTGGGTAACGTGGGTGGTTAAGGTCCCTAGAGTATCCTGTAGTGGTACTTAACCTGAATTTCTTTCAAATATACAGCTGTATAAAAGTGTATACACTGTAAATTGCTTTAGATTAATTTACCTGCTAGGAATGTACCTGTAAATTGTTTTTTGTTACGAATGTCATCATGTGTCCCGAAGGTACGTTCTTTACGTTCCAATAGGCTGCATTTGGTGACTATATGGAGGCTTCGCTCTGGTGACCGTGGTTTCAGGGTATCCGTGATTCTCGCCAGGAAATGTTTGCGCAGGTCTCTGTGGCTTTCGTTCAGCCAAGGTAAGTCATGGACTGGAGAAGATGGCTCTCAACAAATATGCTTTGAAGTTCCCTAAGTTTACTTCCAAGAGTGCTGCCATATGCTGTAACACAAGTAATACATGTTTCTGCTCTGTTGCATCAAAAAATGGTTGGCTACATGACACTTTTTCCAAGAATGTTTTATTCCATACACAGCCATTCTTTGACCCTGACAATGTTTGAAATAAAGCACCTATTATTTCTACTTGACTTAAAACACACTACCGCAAAGATTTGGTGAGTTTTGTTGAACCATCACCTTCAGGTTTAGATAAAATTGGCATTATTATTGAATCCTCTTCGGAAACAATACAAATCATTCAGTGAAACGGTCACTTGAAATGAATGTGACGCTGAAGAGTGAAGGAGACCAAACAATCTCACCTAGAATTAGCTACTGTGTTCCCAGGATCGCTTTCATCGACTCACGGAATTGTAAGTGAATGATGTAAAGAAGAATGACGTAAAAACCATTGTCACGTAATGAAACAGAAGCAATGTGATGAATTCATTTTACCTAATTTGGTTACAGATTAAGGTGACATGCTGTATGAATCATTTGTGTCAACTACGTAGTAAAGAGCATTTGGTTTTAGGTGTTATTATAAATAATACATAATCCATTCTCTAGTGTTTTGACTGTTTCTCTTGGTGAGGGGGAGCATCAGGAGCCCATGTTGGGCAGCAGAAGGCACAGGATTGGTGTAGACCCTGGACCCAGTACGCACAGTACTACGCAGAAGTCTTAGGCAGTCAAGGGAACTGTTTAAAGCTACTTATCTGGGTCATAAGTGTATATTTGTTCTAATCAAAAACACTTTTTTAATATTAGAGCATATGCAAATTAAGAGTAAAAACTAACCAGGAATATCTTTTATTGTTCCAAAAGTCACTTTCCATGTAATTCCATGTATTAATTTCATGCCCAGTTTATGTTAATTAGGTAATAACGCAATAAGGTACTGATGACCCTAAGTACCATTACCAGCACTAGTGTTCAAGTTAAAAAATACATGGATATATTGGATGGTTGCTGCAAATACTGGGTGATATATATATATATATATATATATATATATATATATTACAGCACATTCATTAAGATACTAGCTTTAATCACTGGGGGCAATGGGGGAAAGAGTGGGTGAGCATTGGATGTTCAATACTGTGATTCCAGAGGCAGTGTTACTATTTGCCATTCACGTGGTCTTTGTGAAAATGCCAGTCCTAGATCGAATGCAGCAGATGTTTGCCTGAGTATGTTGGACTGTCAGACCCCAATTGAGTTCAGTGATTCTACAATGTGGTGAACACTTCCCTGTTCCACTTTGTAAGATCACATTATACTAACGAGGATGCAAATGAAAGGAGGGTGCCGTGGAAGGCTATATATGAGCTGCTTGTCAAAACAGCTTAAGTTTCCGGGAGGGGAGGAGGGGTCACATGTTCAGCTGGAGGATGTGGCATGTTTCATAGATGGAGTTGTCCTCTGTATTTGTGGGCACATGGCCAAGGTGGACACCGTCACGTCCCCCAGTGTCGTGTCACTAGATATGCCTGCCTCCCGTTCAAACAATGAGGATCAGCCTCTCGCATATCATATGTTAGATTCTGGGATGTTCTCCGCTTTCTCTCTCACTCGCATGGGGCAGGCAGGTGGTATAGTGGTTTGGGACGCAACCGTGTAATCGAAAGTCCCCGACCCACAAGTACCGCTGATGTTGCCTGAGCGAGGTACCGTCCCCAAGCACTGCTCCCCGGGTGCTCAAGTAGCTGCCCCCTGTTATGTCACACGGGTTAAATGCAGATGACACATTTTGCTGTTGCACACTGTGTGCTGTGGTGTGTCAGCAATGACAATATATCACCTTTTACTTCACTTCACTCCTTGTGAAAACAGCACTGCAGCATGATTAGTAAAATGAGATATTTATACATTGTTATTCATATATTTTGAGCCCCATGGATTTTTCAGGTAGTAAACTAACTTATAATCTTTTCTTTGTCATTAATGAACCAAGCAGTTATCTGCATCACATGCATCACCAATAAAATTATATAAAAAACCATAATAAAAATGTGCGATTCATGTGGCACGTACAGGTTAAACTGGCCATTGAAAAATGTTGACTTTCATATACATCTTATTTTTGTTGTTATAATAATGACGTATCCAATAGCAGTGGAACCTCTGGACACTCATATCAGCATACATAAAACACACCTCCAGGCTGCGGAAGGGTTATTTGGCAAAGGAGAGAGACGCAGTCATCCAACCTAAACCTAGTGCAATGGTTTTGGAAGAGCTGGACTAGAGCGTGAAGAGGAGCGTCCAGCAGGCGCACGGTGTATGTGGTATCTCCTTCAAAAGTTGGCAGAGTATCCCGGGTGGCAACCTCATGTGCTGGTCGGGAGAATGCCAGGAGGACACAGGGATGTGACTACATGTCGTTCTATAGTTCTGATGTCTTCACTATTGTCGTAAAAACTGTGAAAATAAAGAAAAACTTTATCAAATGTTTGATTAGTCCAGTGACTATAATCTATACACAGTCATGAGAAAAAGTTCTATGACTTTACATAACTGGACATTGGAAAGAATCATCTGGTCCTTTCCAGGTTCTAAAATGATTTAAATCTAGCCTCAGGTGTAAAACAACACGCAAGAGATTCCACTGTGTCATTATTTTACAAAAATTGAGCCAAAATTGAGAAGCCATGTGTGGTAGAACCACCTTTAGTAGATATAACTTGGAGTAATCATTTTCTGTATGACTTCAGCAGCCTCTCGCTTCATTGTAGAGGAATTTTGGCCCACTCTTCTTTACAGTGTGGCTTCAGTTCATTAAGGTTTGCTGTATTTATTTACACACTGCTCTCTTTTAGGTCCCCCCACAGCATATCAATCGAGTTGAGGTCTAGACTTTGATTGAGCCATTGCAACACCTTAATTCTTAATTCATTGGCCTGTTGCATGACCCAAACTTGGCCAAACCTTAGCTGTTGGACAGATGGCCTCACATTTGACTCTGCAACACTTTGGTATACAGAGGAGTTCATGCCTGACTCAATGACTGCAAGGTGCCCAGGTCCTTGGTTATAAAACAAGCCCAAATCATCACCCCTCCACCACCATGCTTGACAGCTGGTACGAGGCATTTGTACTGATATGCTGTGTTTGGCGCTGTGCCTTACAGCCAAACATCTCCACTTTGGTCTTGTCCATCCAAAGGACATTGTTCCAGAAGTGTTGTGATTGTTCAGATCCAGATAGTTCAGTTCAGAGCCGTGTTAAGGCTTTCTCCTGGCAACCCTTGCAAACAAGCCATACTTGTTCAATCTTTTTCTAATTGTTCTGTCATGAACTTTAACATTTAACATGCTAACTGAAGCCTATGCAGTCTGAGATGTAGCTCTTGGGTTTTTTGCAATTTCTCTGAGCACTGCGCGGTCTGACCTTGGGGTGAATTTGCTGGGACGTCCACTCCTGGGAAGATTGGTAACTGTCTGGAATGTTTTCCTCTTGTGAATAATCGTTCTTACTGTAGAATGATGGACTTGAAATTGTTTGGAAATGCCCTTATAACCTTCTTAGATTGATGGGCAGCAACAATTGCTTCTCTAAGATCATTGCTGATGTCCTTCCTCCTTGGCATTGTGTTAACACACACCTGAATGCTCCAGAGCAGCAATCTGCCCAAACTTCTGCTTTTATAGAGGTGGCCACACTTGCTGATGATCAGTTAATCAAGTGCATTTGATTAGTAGTACCAGGCTGCTACTTACCCTCTTAATTCCTAAGGTACTTAATTTTTTTACCCACTGTTTCTGCATTTTGGCTCAGTATTTGTTAAATAAATAATGACACAGTATAATATGTAAATAATTGTTGGTCATCTGAAGCTTTATAGATAAGCACTGGTGACTGTCCTTGTTTCAAACCTTAAGGGAAGTTCTGGACTATGCTTGTCTGTAAAAAACATTTTTTATTTAATAGTGAAAAATAAACAGAAACAAAATGGAGTAAGAAAAAAAAACCCAGTGCAATTTGTCAGTATATAACCATGAGTGACCTATTTCCAGAGTAGTAGATTCACGTGTTAATTAATAGTAATTAAGACAGGCAGTTGTTTAAAATGACTATTATGGCTGTCTGAAATAGTGAACTAGTGAAAATGAGGAGTGGCATGTTAAACAGGCTGGATAGTGTAGCCCACTCCTACTTTACATGTCCTAGTGAAAACAATGATTGCATGGAATACTGTAAAATTGCCATATATAATACTAATTGTATTATATGCTTTTTAATATCAACTGAACCCCCCCCACCAAAAGGCCTCTCTGAGTGTGACATCGAGCGAGCCGGACTCAGAAGAAGTGGCTTAATGCGATGGATTGACTGGCTGTTTGTGCAGCGGGCCTTTGGGGCCACAGCCTCGCTGTGATGGTGGCTCATTGTGAGCGATATCAGCCTCACAAATGTAAGGTGATGCGCTGAGCTGGGGGCTAATGCAGGACGCCGCTCGTCGGCAAGCGGTGCGACACACTCTCCTTCCGCAGCAAGAATCCTCAACATTCTCCCTACAGTCATTACACAGAATAGGAATGTGGCCCCTTGTTATGCTGTACATATACAATACAGTGCAAATGCTGTCTCTCTGCTAAACGTATACAGGCAGCAAGAAACTTGTGTAAAATTTATATGCGTATATCCGCATTTGTGCAAAAAATATCTGACATGCACAGAGTTTACGAAAGCGTTAATGCAAAATGGCGGCAAACACTTTTAAGTAAATTTACACTTTGCCTTTTCATTTACTTAATATGTGTACTTTAATACATATTACTAGTGTATTTTTAGCTTGTGTGTTTTTTCCTATAGGGTGTCATGAAGGGCATAGGGGATAAATCTAACTTACGTAAAATCTGACTTATGTAAGGGTTTATGGAATGGATATCTTGCTGGATGGCTATCAGAACACCGCTTTGGGCCCCAAACCTCTCCTCAGGGGCATCAGCCATTCAATGCATCCATAAAGTTTTGCCGCAAGTTCATTTAATTAACATAATTAGTTAATTAACTCAATGAAGCATTGATTAGCCAAACATGCTATGTTACTGTTCGAGTCAACAAATACATGAGTATATTGGATGGTAACTACAAATACTGGGGTGACTTTAGAAGACGCTTTGAAATGGCTATGATAACACAATTTAACAGTTATAAGATATGGTTTTACGCCAACTAGAAGATTATCTAAGCATAGTTATCTTTGACTGCCAAAGATTCATGCACAGCGGGATGTGTATAACTTTTAATTTAGGTTAATTTTATATTTGTGATGATATTATGCATCTTAAGTATTCTAAAGACATGTGCAGATTTTACTATGGTACACATACTGTAAGTCCATATACACAGGAATAGTTTGAAACCTAACATTTAATGCATGAAGCTGGCTTTTAATAAGATGCATAATGCACTGCTCATCCCTGGCGGCCATTATTGCCAATCTCATTTACCTCTGTTAAGAAGCCATGAGGTCAAGGAGGAGAAGTTAATAAGGGGCTTATTTAACCTGAGAGAAATGGGTGGGACAGATCACAGCGGTCTGTACAGAAAAATAGGAATTTCAGACCACAGGGTGAGCTGGGATTGCCGAAGACCTCCACAGTACTCTGGTGCCATACCCTGTCCCTGGCAGCAGATTTTGTGAATGACCATAGATCCTCAAAACCAGGCCCGGGTTTTCCCAGGAAAAGGTAAGGGATAAAACATTCCCCACACTCCTTGAACACACCCAGCATGCAGTGTCCTGATGGATGGATACTTCTACCATGACACTTTGCATGCAGAAGCATCCAGTCACATAAGCACTATGGGCCAGCTTTCCAAAAGATTCCCAGGAAAAGAGAGGAAAAAGGGACACCTTAAATGCGTAACATTAGCCTGTGTAAGAGTATTGTCAATTTGTAAATAGGTACAAACCCTTTCCTGGTGTTGGAATTAAACATTTTATGTTGAGGGGAAGCCGTTTAAGAACTCTGGAGTCGGCTTCAATTATTTATAGTCAGGGTAGTACTATTCAGTGTGGCCTTTTGGTAAAATGCCACAAAGACATTAACCTATATATCTCTATGATGAGATCTGGAGACACCAATTCCTAATAAAATCAAGAGACCTTTATTCTGTTCCATTCTAAAGCCAAATGTTACCTTTGCATGTAAATGAAAGTCGACTGGACTTCGAGAGGGTTATGAATTATTACTATGAAGTTGCTATTGTAATACAGAAAGTTATATATACTAGAACTATAGTTCTTATCAGTACATAGACCCACATATAAGAACACAAGTAGATACAGACGTTTGTGGCTATAACAAGCAAAGCTTCCTTTAATGTTCTTTGATGCAATGTAACATTTTTTGATGTAATATAGTTAATTAGTATAATGTCTGTTACATGCTTTCTAGAGCAGGTATGTTATTTCTAAACCTTGTCAGGCACAAACACTTCTGCAGAACACGGCACATCTGCGGGTGATGTACTTGTAACCGTACAATTCAGTTTGGCTGGGAGCTGGGTGGGAGAAACAATGTAGCTTGTCTGAGGGTCCCC
This sequence comes from Petrocephalus sullivani, assembly GCA_026780845.1. Taxonomy (NCBI): domain Eukaryota; kingdom Metazoa; phylum Chordata; class Actinopteri; order Osteoglossiformes; family Mormyridae; genus Petrocephalus; species Petrocephalus sullivani. Next base: position 23,405,328 of record JAODKM010000020.1, read on the forward strand.
AAGGACCAGGTTGAGAAACACTGATCTATTTTTGTGCCACTTTGTGCCACCACTCCACTTATAATCTATTAATATATTACTCTATAATATGACGATACAAAACAGGATGTCAATAAAGGAACATAACTGCTTCTTCATCAACTCCATACAGAGTGGGAGGGGGATTCAAACCCCAACCCTGCAGGTGCTGTAACGGGATGACAGTGCAACGCACTGTGCTGCCCCATTTATATAACGCAGTGTAATTCACTAATAGCTTAGAATAATGCCAAACAGATGGGAAACACTGGGGGAAGAATATAATGTGAATGATGTTGGTTCTAACCCCAAAAGCACAGCTGTCAACAATGCCAGGGATTGGGTATATGACTCTCAGGTGTGAAAGACTGATAAATCCTAGATGACAGCTAACATCAATGTACATAATGATCCATAGAACAACAAAAGTAACACATATCCATTTCTTCATTTGGGAAACGGCAAAATTACCTAAAGACAAAATGAAGAAATTTCCCACACAAGTTAAAACCCCAAATTCCCGAACTAGATACATGTGCACTCAGTTCCTCTTTATCAGAGTCAGTATCTTTAATTATCTACTTTTTAAATTCACATACAGTATCAGTGAGTGACCTTGAGAAGCCTCCTGTAAGTGAGGGGAAGGAAAATGTAAGAGGAGAGAAAAGACAGTTGCACGGCGCACTGAAGCCTCTTAGACAACATTGTCTTTAAACAATACATCCATATCGCCTGAAGCTATTGTCACACATCTCCTCTCATGGCAGGAGGAATTAAACAGCTTTATGTAACTGCAATTGATCCCCGTTTCACTTTTTCTTTTTGAAAAAAAAATAAAATAAAATGCAGAAGTCTCCTGGTGTCTGTGTATCTGCAGATACTTATATCCGTGAACTTGTTTGGCTTTCAGGGTGAGATATATCCAAAACTGCACGCACACAGAAACTTACGTGGAATGTGATTTAAAGAAAAGAATTCCATAACAGGGAAGGAATGGAGGAGGGAGTATGCAGCATTTAAAGATGTCTGAATCTGAAGTGGATTAGATTGAATTAAATAATCATTCCGATTAAAAATGACAGTAAAAATTTACCGTGGGAAACATGTTACTTTGAGGGGATCTCTGAAAGTGCTTTTGACCTTAGATGCTAATTAGTAAGTGGCCAAAATTTCCATATAGGTCAGGTTACCCTCTTTACAGAACACCAGGTTCTGTCTTAGGTACTTAAATAAAAAAATATACTAGACTTACGAGGAAAATATTGGACAGCCTAAGCAGAAGGGAAAAAAAGCTTGTACATTTGGAAGAGCTATTTGCATTACCATGCTGATAGATTTTGAAAGACTAAGTCATGGATTTTCATGGTTGCGCTTACAGTGTTATACATTAATCTCTAAAACAATAAATATAAATGCGTCTTTACTTGCATGCATAGTTCACCACCAGAAACCATGCTATATGTATATCTTTTTATCAGTAAGGGTTGTGTAAATCTGCATTGGAATGTAGAAAATTTTTCTAATGCAGGTGAATAGTGAGATTATTAACGATCCACTGTATTATCATACCACGTTTCATGTGCAAAAGGAGTTAAATATTCATGGCCTGATGGAAATAGGAATGGGGAAAATCAAACGAGAATCAAAGAGGAGAATTACTCTGGTGGCTGAAGGCGCAAGGTGTGATGCTTGAGTAACTGACATGATGGTAGAACACAGGTCTGGTGTTAATGTATTTTTAACTCCCCCCCCCATCTCTCCAGTCTTCTTTCTTACCCCCAGCCCCCATCCCTGCCCGAGGTGGCCAGGATGTCTGTTTATCAGCCTATCGCTCACATTCTTAATTGAAAGGGCATTCACACCATTGCCGGGCAACTAGATGTAGAGACAGACATATGTTAGAAGGAAGAAGTGTTGTTGTCCTAAGGACCTGTCCTTCTCCCTGATTATATATCTGAAGAAAAAGAGCCAGGCTTATCAGCAAAGCCCCCCCGGTTGGTGAATTAGCTAGCCCCCAGTGTGATAAAACCCGTGAGCCTGCAGAGGCCCAGACCGTGACAGTTTGCTGTCTTGTGCTTTGTTGACTGCCAGTCACTCCTACTAGCTAGTGGCAGTCTTTATTTATGCTTCAGTACCACATTTGTCCTCCGGGTCTTTGACAGAAGGGAGCTGTCGGTAAGTGTTCTGGTTAAGGTATTTGGAAAAGAGCCTGTGCTGGGGAATGCAAGAGAGGGGGAGATGAAAGAGACAATGAATCGACAAAATAAAGAAATAAATAAACATGCGCGCGGGGATAGTGCTTACTTTGAAAATGCCTTATTTCATAGCTGTCAGCTTACTGAAGGAAAGCCGCGTTTGTGACTTCAAAGTCCTGTTTGAACAACTTAGAAAAGCCTGAATTATCATCACTATAAACATTGCAATTACTCGTAGCTAATCTCGCCAAAAACGTATTAAACCAACCTCATACACGTTTTATTCAAAGCATTGTCAACAGTTTAAAAAACAAGTAAAATGAAAGACTCATTTAAGAGGTTGTTACCGTTTTGCATGGTTTCTTATATTAGCGTAGCTAACAAGGGTAATAATAGTCTTGGTTCGGCATGAAAGCAATTTTAATTTTGCCTTGATATGAAGTTTTGTTTAGGTCAGGAAAGCTTTCAGAACATAAGGCATCTATAATATCTTATCATATATATATACACACACACACACACCTTGAAACCTGTACCATGAAAGACAGAAACATGGGACATGAGATAGGTATCAACACAGATGGGATGCTGCTCCATTGCAAAGTACACGCTAATACACAAACACACTCTATACTGATTTAAGGTACTTTAATTTGCCTACATGCTTTAATATAGCAAGAAGATTAATATGAAACCTACATAAACACGGACAGGGCAAACACAGAGGGGGTGGGATTTAACCCATCAAGGCTACAGTGCTAACCAGTAAGCAACCTATGCTACCCTTATATATATTTAATTCAGATTTAAAAAGTCCCCTAATTCTTTATTCTGAAGCACAGTTTCTATCTTTTCCAACCCGGTTTTACTTTTATCCAAGAGTATGACAAACGGGAGAAAGGACATATTAACAGGCCGAGGACCACTGGCCATTTAATTGTCCCTGTCTTCAGCAACAATCACGACTCAAAAGAGGAGCATTAGGTGCCTGCTACCTCCATTTCCCGGATTTCACTTTTCATCACGGGTGCGTCACGGAACGGGTGTGTGCTCCCGCCAGGCAGGCCACGCATCCCACCGAACGAGAGCTGGGATGGATTTCCCAGACGGGATCAGAGCGAGATGAAGTCAGCTTCCATTCCGCGAGATGTTGACAAATTCTTCAGAGTAAATCAGCTCAGCGGGCCTGATGTGCTGCTGTCAGCTCACGGCGACATGATATAATATGAAATGATGGTGAACAACACAAGTTTGGCAATAAATTGTTAGAGATGCTTTAGCTCTGACAGCAGCCAGTTTATCGCTTTAATCCCAAGGTCTTTTAACCCTCCTTGACGTAAATTGAGGTTGGCTTTTTTTGAAGAGAAAGAAAACTCCATTCTCTCCCTCTCATTCTCTTTACCTAAAACTGCTTTTAACAATTTATGCTCATGCATCAGCAATTCATTTTGACAGACATCGAGAAGAAAGGTCTATTAGAAGTGGAAAAAAGTGGTCAGTGCAACAATACCATCACTTCTTTTCTTAGAAAATTCAGCCATTATTTAACAATAAAAATAATGTCAACTGATAAATGAGAACCAGAGGTAGAAAATCTTAAAAAAAAAAACAATAGTAATTGCAAATGCTACAAATAAAAAGGCATGCCTACAAATATTTATTCGATATAGCATCTTATAAATTAGTTTTTTAATGAGTAAAATCACAAGGAAACCGTCAGGGTTAGATTTATATAGGACTGCGAGTATCATAATATCAGATGAAAAGAGAGAAAAAGTTTTTGGAGACCCTGGCCTTTCCGAAATATATGAATTCATTTAATGAGATGCCTACATTCTCTATGCTTTTTCCAGTTGTAATTGAGACTCCGGACATTACTTAATAACTTCTCAAAATTAATTCCAGTGCCTTTAAAAGATTAAGACTACCTTTTATTTAATTTTCTCTTTGATGAAGGGCTTGTAGCTTTTCTATAAAAGAGTATTATAAAGATTTTGGATCCTTCTACACTGTAGAATGTACATTCCCAAACATAAATCCCCTCAAATATCAAAATTTAAAAGGAACGTCATTTGCATACTTTAAGATACTTTTTTTTTGTTTTTACATACTTTTATACTTTAAGGCAAGAAGCTTTTACTGTCAGGGAACTGAACACACACTGAGGATTGGGAAGGAATCATAGCCAATCAGAATCTTTCAAAATGTAGAGATATGTTAAAAATATTACAGTTGAGCCCTAGTTCATGCATGTTATTTGGTAAAATATATTGCATCGCTCCATCGACATTATAACCACTTATCCAGCTCACCACGGACTCTGCAGCCTACCCCAGGCTGGGGTGAACTATGGACAAGATGGCAGTCCATTGTAGGGGCAAGTCTAATATTAATAAATAAAAATCATCAACCATACATAAAAAATGTTTAAATATGATTAAAAGCAGAAAATTCACATTTCTATCTTGTGGCCGAATGCAGGTTAAATCATTAAGTAACTGTAAGCAACCAAAGCAGCATAGCTGTTCCTGAGGATAGCGTAACTGTCCCCCCCACCCCCCATCATACACACTCTTTTTCAGAAAGGTAGTTTTTCTGTTAAATTACTTTGTGTTGATACTTTTGTGTGATTTCTTTTTTTCTTTATATGATCGATAAAAAAGATTGATAGCTAGGTTTGGGGAGGGTGGGTGTTCAGGGAACATTTTTCGAGTGGGAATATGGGAATTTTATTAGCTCAACGCAGAGTCTTGCCAAAGTCACATTCGAGGAACTCAACCACCTCTCAACTTGCCTCTCAAGCACCAATGGCTGACACACTTTGCTATTTTAGGGTTACCGTTTCTGCTTGTGTTGAGTGTGTGAACCCTGACAGTGTATTGATTTCACTTTTATTGGTTTGAAAATATATAATCAAATTAAGAGAATCAATTGGAGCGCCCATGCATCCACGGAATAAATGAAGTTAAAAATTTAATTGATTATAAATTACGGTCTGATGGTGCTTCACGATTAAAACGTTTTTTTTTTTATGAAAATTTATTTCCAAACATTTATAGGAAAACTAATTTGTGTTGTGGAGCAGTTACGCTTGACATTTTTCAAATACAAGTGTGAACAAACATACAAATTCATAAGAAGCTGTAGCTTGTGCATTATAAATAGTTTTAATACCCTTACATTATGCTTATATTAAACCCTTATGTTTAAGGTAAAATAGTGTGGTTGGTAAATATGTTTGAACTTTAATGTAAATATGCAGTTTAATAGTGTTTTTTTACACTGTGAGATATTATTGTTGCTCAGAGTAAATCAGCACCAAAATACCACTGCGTCAGGAGGTTTTTAAATACTGAAATGAAATAAAATATTGCCCTGTAATGACAAAGTTTTAGTGTATCTATAATGCACATTTTTTTAAGAAAAAAATGGTAAATGATATGCAGTCCTGGATACACAGGGAGAAAACACAAACTGGGGTTTCATAAAGCTATTACTATTGTAAAAAGGGTTATTAATAGCCTAATGCTGTTTTTTTAATCAATATAGCACATCTGTTTTTTTTAACCTTGTTTAAACGACATTACATTTGACTAAAAGAACGTATTGATTATATGCACCTGGCATAACAAACTAATCATGAAGGATTAGTAGCAGATTTGTATTAGATGAAAAAAAATGCATAAGCTTGGATTCTCTAACTCAACTAATACTCTCTTCTAATGTGATGACCTATTGTAACCCCAAGGTCACAGGGTCAGGATACCTGTAATATGTCAATTATATTGCTTAATTTGTCTCCATTTCGCTCTGTCCCAACTTTGACCCTCTCCTCAACAAGAATACCTAAATATAATGCTATTGTTTCCTGTGTCTCTTTGGGTGTAGAGGCTCTGCATTACTTGTGCATGCCATAGGAATAAACAAGTATTTATGTCCATGCAGTATATGGGATACACTATTATACATGTGACATTAACCTCTCCTGGAGAGAAATACATAGTTCAAAGCCACACACAGAGAATCCATGGAAATTAGCAATTAGTTCTCTTTGTGCTATCCAATAACATACTATAGCTCAACATTTGTCTCAGTACCAGTACTTTTTTGTCCATATGAAATGCAAGAAACAGTTTATAATTTTAATCTAACTGGATGGTTTACCATTTGCTCTAAAAGATTGTTTACGCTATAATGATTTAATAGCATCCAGTCAATAAGTCCACACTTCAGGGGATGAAAAGGTGACGGACTGCTACCCTGTTAGAAAGAAATGTACAATTTACAACATAAACACATAATATGCCTAATATGTACAAATTGAGACTTTTTGTGGATTGGATATTATTAAACAGAAATGTTTGGTGTGCGCTATAATTTATTATAGATAAAGAATAATTCCTGTTCTTGCACCTTCTTGGTGTAGATGGATGATACACACACTTCTTAAGAGTCTGAAATCCATCATACAGAATGGGGGGGTGGGGGGGTGGGGAACAGGTAAACAGGCAGCACTCTGCTATAAAAGCACATTTGCCCATCTGGCAGAAATGACTTTTTGGACTGCATTCTGCCTAATTGTCTAAAAATAGGAAGAAGACAAATGATTATCATTTGCAAAAGCCCATGGCAATAATGATGAATATACAGTTTTTTTAGTTTGCCCTCTCTGAAGTCATTGCTTAAGGCGGTCTCTGTGGGAGCAACAATGTTAAACTGGTAAACTTCTTGCGTCTGCAAGTGGCAAGGAGTACCTTGTGCTTTTAATGAAATCAGCTCAAGATGGTCATCTGCTCGCTGCCACGGCAGACAGTGTAATTCCGTGACTGGTGTACATCTTAAATGACAACAAAATTTCATGAGGGGAAAACTCAGGAGCCTGATATTGGAACGAAACATCTTGGGCCCAGTTGCAAACTCTTTTAATAATATCAATTTCACCATAACCCCCCAAAAGAGAACATTGAGCAGTAAACATTATCATTTGTGGGAATGTATATTTTTTAAAGAGAAACATACAAATAACAGCTAAATGCAAAAAAAGACAGTAGTAACTGATTTAATTATGAATACTTAGGTTTCACGTTCAAAATATTTTCACACTATCCAGCTGTACAGGAGAAGATATTTCATATCCTTATAACCCCTCCCCCCCACAAGAAAAAGAAGAAAAATTATTCCAGAATGTATTTATTTTTCAGGTATCTTAGTGTTCCCTTCACGGCACCATCTTCGTGAGCAGAGACACTGTTGTCTGTCGTATTAAGAAGACCAGGGAGGGGCGGCTGGCTGCCTGGCTGGCTGAAGGGAGGTGGAGGAAAGCAGGTTCAAAGCCAGTTCAGCCACACAACTTGACAAATTATTTGTGGAATTGTTGCATTCACAGTCACTTAAATATGAATCTGTCAGAGGCCGTGCCGTCTGTAGTGTAGAGCTGGAGCGTTTTCATGAGGCCCCCACGGTCACCCTCGTCCATGATGGATTGGTCCTAATGCAAATTTACAACCATTTCATATGCCTGGGCCTCCAATGGCCGACGAGGAACATACCTCTACATCATGCTTCAAGATGCCCATCTCGCCATCTCTGAGAATGCCTGCCGTCATCAGTTTAACCTCAATCTGCACTTCCACGCATCTCAGCAGAATAAAGATCGATGATTAAGCCTTCTTGTTTTACCGTTTCTCACGAAAGTGCTTTCAGTTTATGCCTTATGAGATGACCTTCACAAACTCGGTAATAAAATATGCATAATGACAATTTAAGTCATTAATGTGTTTGTTATCAGACTCAGGTGATGTATTTTTAAATGTAGACATGAGAGACCGGTATGTTTCATGAGGTCACGTTTAAAGAAAGATTTATAAAAAAAAAGTATGAATGATATACAAAGCAGTGTATTACTGCTTTTATGAAACAGTTACTAGGTGATAAAATAATGTTTAGGGCACTAATCTGTTAGAAATTAATGAGATAAAGAGATCATCTTTGTACAGAAGAAGAGGACAAATTAGAAGGAGTTCTGAGGAAACAGAAAGTAGCCCTCAGCAGTTATGTACAAACACATCAATGGGTGAGCTAAGAGTTGTTGTTTGCAGAGTGCTTTTTTAATTGATATCACTAAAGGAAGATTTTGGTTTCATTGTATTCTGAGTCAGTGTTGATATTTGGACAATGTGAATTGCTTTGTATTGTATCGGAGAATGTCTGAGATGTCTGTCTGTCTTCCCTGAAAGTCTTACAGGTTTCACTGTATTGAGAAAGTACCTAATCTACTGAATCGAAGTGAAAGAAATCGAAAGGAAATGGCCAAGTGATTTAACTAGACAGCTAGACAGGCACTAGAACACTAAACTGCTATTAAGACAGAAGCATTGTTATTTTTTTATATATATTTTGAGGGAGTATTACCATTCATTCTACATTCCTAAATTTCTTTGGGAATAAATAAACTATCTATCTATCTGTCTGTCTATCTATCTATCTATCTGTCTGTCTATCTATCTATCTATCTATCTGTCTATCTATCTATCTATCTATCTGTCTGTCTGTCTGTCTGTCTGTCTGTCTTTAGTATATAAAGCAGCTATTATGTTCATTTTCAACAATTTGGGAAAAATGTGCTTTATATACATGGTTAAATAATTTCATTATTTACAGAAATATTTATAATTTAATTACAATGTAAATAATTTATACAGTCTAAAGTCACTTCTTATCATCATTAGTCAAATTCAGTAATAATTCTTTAACTCTTCTAGTTAAGCGAGCATATCTGTCAATTATCGGAACAATATTGATCTTCCTCTCTATGATGCTACAGCAATAAAGGTTTTTTCAGTGCCTTAAAACATAAAAAGAAAAGGTGTCATGGAGACTCTTACATATTCAAACAGCAAATCCTTTTGTTGGAAATTGGGGCCAGGGGTTGGCCAGGTTTTATCCAGCAGCAAGACCATTGTCATTCAATAATCTGTTGAGAAAAGTTATATTTAATTACAGTGTGCTGTTTGGGCACTCAGCATTGGTGCTCTGAAAAAGAGGATCCAAAAATGCAACATTGTGCCCTTTGTAAGTAAGCTGGTTAAATAAGTTAAATGAAGAGTACAAAGGGGCCACTTTGAGATACGAAGGCAGTCTTAAGAGGATGTACAACTGCGGCGTGGTTCTGTGTGAAAACCTGGGCTCCAACAGGCAGGTGCACCTGTCGGAATATCCAGCAAGGAGACAGGTTCTGACATATGTCTTGAATTCCATATGGATAAAGGGTATGATTTCAGTTAAAGGGTAGCAGGGCACTGACAGAATGTGAAGACACTTTTCAAATGATACCCAACAGATGTGACACGAATTACACAAACGATCATGTAAATGTTTTTCTTTTTTTTAATTATGTCAGCGGCAGTTAATTGGAGAAGATGCGAAAACGTTCAGATCTAAATCTGTTCAATTAAACCAGAAAATAAGAAATAGCAGACCAAAATCAAGAGGAAGATGTTCTGTTGTTTCGGGTGTAAACTCACCATTGTACCGCTGCTATTATTGCTGCCTTTTCCATCTTTCATCTTCATAAGTTCCCCGTGCTCTCCTAAGTCTGAGATGTCCTTTCTCTGCAGAGGTGCACAGTGTGACATTCTCTCATCTTTAATTTACCCCAGGTATCAGGTGGGAAATGACGGCATCCTAAGAAAAGATTTCACATCATTTTGACCATAATAGAAAGCTGGGCCCGCACTTTACAGTTTTTCTCAGTCGCTTTGGTGCGTTTCTCAGAACACTATTAACATTTGCACAGCAGTTAGTGCATTTCTCAAAACAATTAGTGCAAACTGCAAAACCTAGTGGATAGCCTGCAAAAGCACGTCACATGCTCAAAATTGATAATCCATTCCTCAAAAGCAAGTATTCGTGTCAATGAAACTGTCAGTGCCATCAAAATGAAAAGTCTTGACACC
>JAODKM010000020.1:23430492-23440898 GCA_026780845.1 Petrocephalus sullivani
GACTGTTCTCAGTGAAAATCTACAGGTAGACTTACAGCTATTTCACACAAACTTGTCGGCAGCATCTCCGAACTTCAATTTTTGGCTCGTGGTATCGGTGCGTGGTATCGGCACTTTATTTCCGATATGAGTACGGGTATTTTAACGAAGTATCGGACCGATACCTGATACTGGTATCGGTATCGGTGCAACCCTAATTATTATTATTATTATTGTTGCTGTTGTTGTTATTATTATTTAATTATTATGGTTGTTGTTAATATGAATATAATATGAAATAAGAATTAGAAGTATTATTCAAATATTTACTTTTATCCATTGCTCCTTATTACATACATTTAGTCAGATGTGGATAATTAATGATTTGCCACCAATGTCTTCTTCCTTTTTTCCGCATGTCTGACTCATTAATGAGAACTAGTAGAAAAATAAATTTTCAAGTCCATTCAACACTTTTTTGTTTTTATCAGGGCGACTTTGTGTTGAGTAAACTGTCATCCGTTACCAGCTAGGTCGGCAATCTGGTAGCGTGCGCAGCCCCCCAGCCTTGCGCCTCCATGGTGGTGTGTTTGACCGAGCCCCAGGCTGAGGAGGCTGCATGCTTACTCTGTGTTCATACAGGATCTGGATCCAGTGTTCCTCAATCTGGTCCTCAGGGTCCCCCAGCCAGTCTAAACTTTTGCTCCTACCGGGAGCTGGGAGGGAACAAAAATGTGGAATGTTTGGGGGTCAACTAAGGACTGGGTTGAGAAACACTGCTCTAATTTCAATCAAGTGTTCAAATATATGCTGTTTTGATTACATGACCTTTAGTGTGATGGTGTTCTAGTGTACTTGTGTCCGCGATGTACCCTGCCTGGTGTGATAAGGTTCCTGGGAGCCGGAATCATAGTCAAATGCATAGCGACACATTCTCCTTTTTACAAAACTACTTCTCCAGCACGGGTTTTCTTGGACAGTCTGGCATCTATTCCATCCATTGCACCTATATTTTAAACTAGGGTCCTTCCATCCATTTTCTGAAACTCCTTGCCCTAATCAGGGTGGGGTAGTGTCCGGAGCCTATCCCGGAGGCTATGGGAGCAAGGCAGGGATCAACCCAGGATGGGGTGCCAACACATTGCATGGCACACTCACAGTCCATTCACACCAGGGACCACCAGATGAAAATCAACTAGAGCTAGGGACCCCCCAGCACTAATGCATGGAGGGGGCCTGTAATATGTATCACCACTCAGGTATTACACAAATCAGGTTGCGATAATGAACATAATGTGGCTATAAATATATCTTTTCATTTACTGTAGGAAAGACGTACACAGTAAGAATGACACGTCCTTTATCACATATGCAAATCATCCTTTAATGCATTAACAATTTTGTAAATCATTATCATTACTACATACCCAGCACTGCAAGGATCCATCCATCCATCTATTTTCTGTAACCACTTGTCCTATTCAGGTGGTCTAGAGTCTAGGGGCTCAAGGCAGCTATGACATGGCAATAACCCAACACAGGACACACTCGCCAAACATCCACTAACACACATGGACAATTTGGTAACTTCAATTAACCTCAACATGCAAAGACCCCCAATTAAATTTCTTTTTACACTTTGAATAATTTTATCATTTTGGACAGTGGGGGGAAGCCAGAGTGGCCAGAGGAAACCCCACAATGACACAGGGAGAACATGCAAACTCCACACATATGGAACCCCGGTGGAGACTCAAACCCTGGTCCCAGAGGCATGAGGCAACAGTGGCTCCCACTGCACCACCATGCTGCCCCCACTGCAAAGACCCCCAATTAAATTTTTATTTACACCTTGAATAATTTTATCATTTTAATCTGCGGAAAGAAATCAGTCCCACAATGCTACATTCTATAAATGTAAAATGATTACTTGATGATGATTGGTATTGTGGTACTACTTGTAATTTATATACTTTATTCAAATATTCTGCTAATCCTGTGACTATACGTCAACTGTAAAACACAGCTCAAAAATAAAGTGTATGTATAATTACTCACTCATTGAAAGCAAAGGTACAAGTTAAACAGTTTTATTGCTACTGCCTTGAGATAATAATGAGGCATCATTTCTTTGACATTATAGGCTTTGAAACAGCATTTGTCATTTAAGTCGCTCTTGCCAAGTGTCTGTCAGTAGCGAGGCAAATCTTGGGAATGGCACCAATTAGTGAGGCTGGACATCACTAACAAGGTGTAAGAAAGGCTAACGGCACCTTCAGAGAATAATGAGACGCCTTATTTGAGTGTTCATGGATTGAAATTGATTTTTCAGCAAAATACAAGAAGATTGTTTTTTTCACAACCCAAGAAGCAGGCTGGAATATAATATATAAGAATATATGTTTTTGGTTTTAAATAATGCACTTAGCTTTTGTGTAAAATTTTGGCAATTTTCATTGATTGTGATAAATCGTATCAGCAGATTCACACCTTGGCTATGCTCTCTCTGCTTATCCGGCCCAGTCACTCATGATCAATACTCCAGAGTATCCATTATATCCCATATTTATTCCTTTTTCGTTGATGAGAAGGCTTTGTCTATTTGGATGGCTCCCTATCTAGTAAGTTGGCTGAGAGGATCCAATCAGAAATTGAGACAGGGTTCACTGCTTCTTGTGTCTAATCCCTGCTGATAAGTTCCTGAGTGAACTTGAATGAATGTTATAACTATATGACAGATAACTTGACCATTTTGCCTTTAAAATCCTTTTATGGTACGCCTCTTTCATTAATGTTTTTGAATAAGAATTCTGATGTACTTATGTACATTAGGCGAATAAAGGATCTTGATCTTGATCTTTCTGTCATTTCCGGATTTCCAAAACACAAAGTCATGCCCAAGGAAAAGAAGAATGTGAAATCTTATGAGGTTTCATAATCATGACATACAAGGCTGCCATGACATACAAGGAATGTTATTCCAGCTAAGCCAGACATGGGCACAAATATTTTGTTACAAATTACAAATAATTGCTCATCAAATGTAACAAAATGTGTGTGATAAAATGTATTTAATTAAAATACAAACAATTTGTAATTTGAAAATACAAAAATGCATTTAAAACAGTAATGGTACATGACAGATACGTGTAACATTGCAGCCTTAGTAATGTGTAATGTTTACAAAATATACAGCTTGTCCTAACTTTAAACAGAATAATTTCATGATTTGGATGTGTTAGTGTTAATTGTGAAATGAAAAAATAACTTTTGTAATATCAGTAATGTAATGTGAGCTCAACAGGATGCATCGGCAGCTTCAGGTTGGTGTTCAGTCAAATCCAGGAGACGGAACTGCGATACAAATGCTCACAATCTCACATCGTGGTTTTTGTCACACCATCAATTTATGTGTTTCCACAGAATCGGTGCCGGTGGCTGTCAGAGGTGCTGGTGTATGAGTGTGCATGGACACGGAGGCACACCAGCGCCTTACATTGTCTTACAGTAGGGTGCTGAATATGCACAAGAAATCAAAGAAAATCAAGAATTGTTTTAAATATATGCTCAAAAAAATAATTGTGATACAATTAAATAAAATCATACAACTTCCTCTAACTTTAAACAGAATAATTATGGTGTGATTTACATGTGTTATAGCATTCACTGTGAAATGAAAAATTATTTTTGTAACATCAGTAACGTAATGTGAGCTGAACAGGCAGAATCTGCAGCAGTTGGTTGGGGGATCTGGAAAATGTAACCACGATACAGACGTTCACAATCTCTTATTGCGGTTTTGGTCTCGGATTTAGAACCATCACACCCTTAATTTATACCCAGTGTTTCCTGCAGAATCACCAATGCTTTATTAAATTCATTACTATAAGGTGTGAAATTCCTGCTTTGTTTGACAGACAACATGCGCAAACTCGAAGAATAACGTTTTTTAGATATACACTCAAATAAAAAAAATAAATAAACGTAACCAGCATAATATTCAACGTCAAGCTCACCAGTCCATTCTCCCTTTCACAGAGGCTCAGTGGCTATAGACACCTACGTTTAGCTGATAAAAAAATAATTTTGTCCTAAGGAACTAAAGTAGCCAGCCTGATTTATTGCTAATGAAGTCTTGATATATGACAAACCACAAGATGCCACTGCCTGAGCATGCCTGTTCTAGAGCACAGCACTGTTGTTTGCTAATTGCTCAATCTTTCTGTCCTATAATGACATTCAGTGAGCAATATCTGATAGTATATCTTACCACATACTTTACGTTAAGAGAATTTGCACCAAGCACCAAAGCAGCTTATTTCCGTGGATTACATTAAGCTCTCAACGAGCAAGCTGGGCCCAACAGCATGTGTCACATAATTTATTTGCATCTAGCTTCAGACAATGTTAGGTTATATTATATATAAGTGTGTAAGCCTAGTGATGTAGGTTCTTAGAATGACAGAAAATAAATAAATGACAAATTTCATAAAATTTTTATACACAGAAATACAATCTCTCGAAGTATTTTGTTACAAATTACATCTGATTTTCATCTGTCCAGCAAAATACAAATTACAAAACACTTAAAAGTAATTCAATATGTATTCTAAATACATTTAAGTGAAATACTTCCCGTCTGCTTGGTAAAATCCAACATTGGTACTTAGTTATCAACAATTATCTTGAAGATTATGCTTATATTATATTGGGGGCAGAGTGTGGCTCAGCAGGTTAAGCTCTGTGCCTGTGATCGGAAGGTCGCTGGTTAAAGCGGCACGTCTGTGGGCCCTTGAGCAAGGCCCTTAACCCCCAGCTCCCTGGGCACCACACAAGGTGGCTGCCCTTCACGGCCAAGCTTACTCTCATGGAGAGCGAGGTTGGGGGAGGTGAGAAGACAATCAATGAAGTATCTCAAAAAAAAAAGATATATATATATATATCAAATAAGTTTGTTACTTATTAAACATTTTATTTTTTATTCCAAATTCACATGTACAATCTCACATTCCTTCAGCTTTTCTGTTACCATTTTCCAAAATATGTTATTTACACATTTCACAATCACGAACAGATAATTGTGAACACTGCATTAATCAGTTAGCGACACGTATAAAAATTGGTTCATCTATCACATGTTATGCATATTATAGCATTGCAATCAACAAAAATACACATTACAAAAACAAAACTGGTAAAGGTAAATCCTGGCAGGCCAATGGGCCTTGATGATGTGTAGTGCTGTGTCTTTGCTCTCTCCTTAATTGTCTACTAATCAGCATAAGAGCCTACCTCCTCATCTGAGATGGACACTATGTTTCTCCTTCAGGCCGAGAGATACAATGTGCACCCAGTAGATAGCAAAGGATACATTATTTATTAGTTTTCACAATTGCTGCCATTTTTTTAATAGCTTTGGAATGCAAAAAGGGGGTGGAGATCAGACTCTCCTTATTTCCATGGATCTACAGAGCAGTGTTGTGAAATCTGTAAGAAGCACGTCTTCTTGTAGCCAATTTGTATCCAGCTTTATTTTTTTTCTGCTTTCCTCCTCTTTCCTCATTTTCTCTTCTTTTCCTCCCTCCTTATTCTCTTCCTATTTCTTCTCCTCTTTAAACTGACACTCCCCCCAGTTTTCAGAAAGTCGGCATTAATTAAGACAGCGCCAGCTGTAATTTTCTCGGGAAGTAAATTTCTGCACAAGTAAAGGTTACGGGGACCTTTCCACTGTCAGAATTTACTACAGCCCGTGAATGTTAATGTACCTAATGAAGACATGCTCCCCGTCTCTGAACTTAAAAGTACCACCAGAAGAAGGGTGAAGGAGGGAAAGAAAAATAGGTGGAAAAAAATGACAAATACGCCAGAGCCTGTGCATTAAATCAGGTTCCGTTGCTTAGAATAATTATAGTGACTGAGTATCTTTATACCCGAAACAGACGGAGAGCTAGGGTAATTTTACAAAGCCGGTAGTCTGATAAACATTTATAGCTGCGGTGGCACCGTATAATCTTAATAATCTTAAACTTTCGTCGGAGTGTTATTTATTTGGGGAAAAAAATGTCAATGTGATAGAGTTTAGCTCAGAAACCAGAAAGAACTGAGAGTCGGGGAGAGTGACAGTGATGCATAAAGAGCAGGGTTTACCAGCGTGGATGCAAAGAGAACGGGCCTCTGCGATGCCTGCAACTCAAAGGAGGCTAAACAGCGTGGCTTCCTGCTGAAACCGCGGGGCTTCGTTTGTGAACGGTGACGCAGCGGCAGCACCAACCACTCTAAGCTGCTGAAAGAAACTGATCTCAGAATCCCGAGACTGGTAGCAAGTGTGCCGTTAGTATCTGAAAACATCTGCTCAGCAGACCACCCTCTGTGAGTGAATGTCCCCCGAAATAGAGCAACATTACATCCACGGTTTGTTCTGCCTTGCGCACTGTGCTTCCCTGGATGGGTTTCAGATCTCCCTGACCAGAGCTGTACGAGTTATAATGGAATGATGGATGAGTGTGTTCACTTCATCTAGACTGGTCTTTACATTTATTTAGTAGACAAGTTCATCCAAAGCAATGTATATTTTTGAGAAAGCCTCTGCAAAGACAAGGATGGGTAGCAGCCCCTTCTGGGCTAGACTTTGGAGGCTCGGGAGGAGTGGTGGCCCCTCCTGGGCCAGGCTTGGAGGCTTGGGACGAGCAGCGGCCCCTCCTGGGCTGGGTTCCGGGAGTTCAGGCTGAGAGACAGCCCACTTGGACCTGGGCTCTGAGGACTCCTTTGGGCTGCGCTCTGAAGATGCTGGCAAGGTGTCAGCCCTTTGTGAGCTGGGGACTTGAGGCAGTAGCTGTTATGGGGCAGGTACAGAAAAATCAGGTGATCTTATTGCCTCATGGAGAAACCTGAGGTCCTGTAACACACTCGCGACCTCCTGGGGGTCTGAATTGGGGAAAAGCAGATCACTGACTAGCCGGGTTCCTTCAATACTATAAGAAACAATCCTTGGAGGATGGATGAGGCATCTGGAACAGAAGTGAGTTCCTCTGCCGGGTAGGAAATGGGAAATGTGGGCTCCTCTGCCGGGCCGGACACTGGAGATTTTCCTCCTTCCCTAAGGAGCTTGCGAACCGAGGAGTGGCATCTTCAGGAGGCCTTGAGTAAGTGCACAGGTCAACTGAAAATGTACGTCCCTGGTGTCTGGGTCTGCAGGACTCCAGGTCTTAGGCCAAAGCTGAACCAGGGGGTAAGTGCTATGACCCAAGTGCTGCTGGGTTAAAAGAGGCTGCAAGGGATGCAAATCTCAGTGCAGGAGAGGTATAGTGGCTTCAGGATCGTTGGGTTGATTAGGTTATTCAATTATGTCAGGGCATGAGGTAGGGAAGCACGATCTGCATAGCGGCTCTCAGTTTTCCAAATGTAATCGGACGAATCGACTGCACTGACTGTCACGCCCTGCCCGTCCGATCCTCCTGTGTGCCACGCCCCCTCATTACCCTCGTGTGAATCCTAGCGTGGTACCGGCTGTTTCTCATTTTGTATTAGTGATCTGAGTCCAGGGTGACCCTGCCTTTGTTGAATAAACCCTTACCTTTTGGACTCAGACCTTGTTTCCCCCTCCGCACGTCGCTCGCCAGGCGTGACCGGACTGCAGAAAACGGACGTGAACGCAGACTAAATACACCAGATCACTAATACAAAATGAGAAACAGCCGGTACCACGCTAGGATTCACACGAGGGTAATGAGGGGGCGTGGCACACAGGAGGATCGGACGGGCAGGGCGTGACACTGACATTGCGATAAGGCCCCCACAAATCAAATTAAAGATTATTTATCAAATGCGCAACAGTGTAGTATACAGCAATAGATTTGGACAAATTAATGTAAATTTTTCTACTTTTGTCAGTTGAATGCCATTTCATTCTATTAATGTGCAAGTCATCTGTGATGCTGACAATGACATGGATGCTATGATTCGGTCATCTTGAGGTTTACTTACCACATCATTGCACGCCGACTGCCGTGGCACAATACCTGTTACAGGTGCCATACGCAAATGTAAGAGTTTTAATTATGTTTTGTTGATGGGGAGGAGGATCTACTTCTCCGCGCTCTTGCAGATGGAGCATGGAATGAGGTGGGGCAGAGGGGAAGTGGCCTGAGTCAGAGTGGAGTTGGCGTGAGAGCGGGGAAGCAGTGGTGAATGTATAGTGTCGAGCCGGGAGCTTGTATTTGAGTCTGTGTTTAAAGGAGAGTAAACGTATAAATATCCCATTGAGATTTCCTGCCTCATTCATATTCAACAAAAACGAAGCTACAGTGAACCCCGGGAGAAAGGTATATTTCGAAACCTATACGGTGACGGGAAACGAACGTCACACATACAATGACAACGAAATACAGTTTGGCATCTAATTTGATAATGCAAAATAGTACATTTCCAAGATTGTTCCAATATTTTTGAATATTTTTGTGTATAAGGATTTTTTTTTTCGTGTATACGCATTTCTTGACCATGAAATTTACGCAAAGTTTGATTATAGAGATCCCAGATCTTCTATCTTCCTTCCCCCACCTCTCAAAATCCACATGATATTTGCAAAATCCATGTGAGATAGAGTATACCGCAGAGAAGAACAACCAGAAGGATATTTACCAATTATTTTATGGTTTTAATGCAAAAAAGGGAATCCTCCCCACAGCTGGCGGAGAAACACAATCTCCCAGGAAGTCAAAGATGCTATTGTGCTGATTTTTTTTTTATTACTCAGAATAAACCACTGAAATAAGAAAAAAAAACACTAATGAACTACACTAAAGCACTCTGATGTGATGGCAAAAATGTATGCACATAGCAAACCTGTAAGGCCAAGCCTTCAGATTTTACATGATCAGTCTAGTGTTAAATAGAACCAAAAAGAAGCAGACATCTCGTACGCCCCGATGGTAGGAGAGCAGGAGATTACTTCAAGGTAAAGATCAATGACATGTCTAAAAACGTGATAAGTGAGACCTGGATCCCCAAAGAAAGGAAAAAGTAACATTTAACTCGAGGCCAGAGCATAATTTCCCTCTCTCACATTTAAAAAATACCTTATGTCTGATGGTGCAAATTTATCTAACTTAATGGTCTTTAGTGCAATCAGCTAGGTCGGGTTAATCATTGATAAATGGAATATATTAACAAAATGAGTAAAAGTAATTTTAATTAACTATCCTCTCCATAACCTATTTAAAACATTGCTGCCTTCCATAGCCGAAAGGGATTAATGGATGGAATTAATATATAAAACAATGAAAAATAAATAATCTTGAGTAGCAGCTATTGCTGCGTCGATAAGCAACGAGATGTCGACACGGCATCAGCATCGCCGCTTCTCTTCCTCTAAGTCTGGTTCGTTCGACAGAACAAGGAAGGATTTTAATTACAACTCTTTCTGCTCAACTGGGCACGCTTTAACCTGAAGCAAGGGTTATCACATCTATGTCACTCTGCGGTCACACACATGACAGATTCATAGATGGACATTTTAACCGAGGGTGTGGGGGAGTATTTGGGGGGGTTAAGATTAAAAAAGAAAAATCAATAATCAGCAAATGAAAACACAAATGAGAAATACAGCAGTTTTGCCAGATATCTCCTAATTGAACATTACAGCCCATAGCGATTCTCATAACTTTCCTGCCCAGTGAACTGGTTATTTTTTACTATTTTTTACACTTATTTTTAGTGACCCTATTTTAACAAAAAGCCCATAAAAACATTGTCCAATGCAACACTTTTTACGGTTTCCAGTACCCTAACGGATGTGCAGTCAGTAACACGGGCTTCTTGGTGATGGGAATTTGGAGTTGGGCTACACTAGTTAACACACAATGGCAATTTTGTGGTAAATTTGAGGGCATCTTGTACTATTTTAATGAATGGCTTTCCAACAGATTTTGGGGAAAAGTATATTAGATAGAGAGAGTGTGAGAGAGAGTGTGATAGAGAGAGAGAGAGAGAATAATAAAGAACAAAGAATATCCCTTAAAATAAATTATACCCATGAGGTAATATATACATGACCCCCCCAGACACACACAAGTAAACAACAAAAAGATAAATAAACATGAAAAAGTAAGTAAGTGTCACGCCCTGCCTGTGTCTGTTTACCCCACCCTCCTCTTCTCCTCCTCGACGTGGCCTTGACCAGCCATGCCTAGTGCCTGTTAGTCTCACCTCGCCTCCCTGCCCTCCTCTTCTCCTCCCCAACGTGGCCTTGACCAGCCATGCCTAGTGCCTGTTAGTCTCACCTCGCCTCCCTGCCCTCCTCTTCTCCTCGACATGGCCTTAACCAGCCATCCCTAATGCCTGTTAGTCTCACCTCGCCTCCCTGCCCTCCTCTTCTCCTCCCCAACATGGCCTTGACCAGCCATGCCTAGTGCCTGTTAGTCTCACCT
>JAODKM010000020.1:23441250-23451827 GCA_026780845.1 Petrocephalus sullivani
GCGGCAAATTTTATAGTAATCTATGACTGCAATAAAAAAACTACAAATTGTTACTTTTGTTTAATTTTAGAGCTGGGCAGAGGTTACGGTTGTCATAGCTAAGAGTAGTGTTATGCTCATGGAAATGAATGGAGAGTCCCCATAATGATGTGAATACATGGACTGTGTGTGTGTAGGTGATATTCAACATGTGCCCTGATTTGAACTTCTGTTTTTATTTTTGCATACTGTATATTACAGCCCGAAAACAGCCCACAGTGCTAGTGCGTTTAGTGAGTTTCATGGTGGCCCTAGCTCTGTCTGTGTGTAAGCAAGTGTGGGAGGGTTTGCCTGTTCCCCTTGTTTTCATGCAAGTTCCCTCTTGGTACCATGGAATCCTCCCACTGGCCCAAAATGTACTGCTTCAAAATGATGCCCCTCAGTGACCGACCTTGCCCGGGTGAATGTTGGTGTCTGTGTGTGAGCTCCTGGGTGGTTTAGCCCACTTTACACACTATGCTTCATCTAGGCCACACTGTAGTGCATCTTCTCTGTGTATCACAGGCTGGTCATGCTTCCACAACATCAGCACCCAAATGGGCTAATCTTTAACCCCCACAAAAGAACTGATGAGTTACTTGAACGCTTATCCATTGCATTTGGTCAGAAAGCAAGTCACTTTCTTCTTAATTCAGGCCCTAAAATAATCTTCAGTGGTAGCAATATTAGAGCACATTAAAAACCCAACTCATAATGATAATAAACCATTGTCTTACATTCTCTCGTCTTTGTTTGGTGTGTTACGACTCTGCTATTCAGAGGGAGAAAGTATACCTCTGTCAGCTTGTGTGCTGCGATTTCCCCAGCCCCCCTACCAGGCTGCAAAGCCTCACAACATTACAGTGTTACTAGTCCTCCCAATGGTGTATCTTTTACAGACTGGCGATCTCTGAAATACGAAAGACAGGGAAATTGTTAGGTCACAATACTCCAGACAGGCAAATGTTTACTGTCGCTACATTCTGCTTTGTTCTAGAATTTCCGTTCCCGTCATCTCTGTCTGTTAAAAATCAAGCGACGTGCTGTCAAATGAGCGTCCTTCTCTTCAGCCCGAGGAAATATCGCTGCTTTGTTTTAAGCAGGAAAAGGAGGAACAGATATTCCTGCCACAGTTACAGAATGCGTGGGGCAGTAACAGGGAAGGGGATCACGCGTGGCTCATTGTGCCAAAAGCAGGCTTCGCTGCCCGTGTCTTGCTGCCTTAGCAAAAAGTAGGCACTTGGGGTTCAGTATACTGGGAAACCTACACTCTGCTGCTACATACTAAAATATTCATAGCACCCTGGATATAAAGATACATTTGAATCCTATATATAGTCAAATGTTGATGAAGCTGTGTGTGAATCCACACCTTTTTGCCCATTACTGGTTTGGTGATGGGTGGTAAGGAATTTGCTCTAACCTGTAGTTCACCATAAATGGATGGGGTGTTATAAATGGGTACAATTTATTAGAGCTAGATTGAAAATTGTAAGCATTGTCCAGTCTCAGCATCAATATTTTATGGAAAAGAAGTGCTAAATTCACATAGGAAAGTAAAATAAGATGTATTTTTTTAAATCAAACCCAAGCGCCTTACACAATCCCGCGACCAGATATGTGTTACAAATATACTACAATTGCATATCCAGTTTGTAGTGCTGCTTCGTACTGAAAGATGAAATATTCAGGCCCGATAATAAGATGGAAAATAAATGAGCCGGAACAGTCATGAATGTTTTTGTCTGACCAATCCAAGCGCAATGAGGAAACTGAATTCAGGGAGGGCTAAACTTTTACACTGGTTGAAGTTTCAAAGCTTTCTATTACCGTATAACAAACCCTACGTAATTCTCTGATTTTCTCCTTTTCGAGGTTAAATGGCTCCGGTGTTTTCCATGCATTTGCATTAATTAGCATAGAAATGCACAAAGGGTTATAATAACCAGTCAAGAACGGGTAACCTGTAATTTTATTAGGTCACAAACCAAAGTTTTTAACTTACAATCAACAATAATGCATGCGTTATCTTTGGCTAAAAAGGTGGTGGGAGTGCCAAACAGTCCTTAATTTTTATTTTGTATTTTATTTAATATTAGTTTTTTTTATTAGTTATTATGTTTTAAGATACCAGTATATTATAGCAGAAAAAAACAAGTTTGAAAACCTCTCACATTACTGAAGCTTTCAGCAGATTATGCCTAATACGTATACCTAAATGGTTTAATTGGTGTTATGTAGGCAGAGCCATCAATATAGCTCTTACGGATACACATTTTCACCATAAAATGTATGTTTTTTTTTTATTTTTTATATATGGCAGGTCACAGACAGCAGCAAAAGGTAGTGTCTGAAAAGATAATTGCTGCATGGGATGCAGATTCTCACTCGGCTAAAGTTGATCGACTGCTTTAAGGAGTCGCTCCAGAGACTGTGCAGTAAATTACAGAGAGTCAAAGTCAATATTAAAAACAACAGCAATAAAGGGGGGCGTTTTGATGGCTCTTAGGATGCTCTGGCTGATACGTTTCATAAATCATCCTAATGTGTAACTAAAAAGTGTGCATATTTTAATGAGCAGGAAAGAGGGCAGGCAGAATGAGTGTGGAGACGGATACAAACAGTATGTAAAAGAAATCTTTATATATCTGTGCATTTGTAACACAGCATGGTGCTCAGAGTCATTACTGTGTCATAGTTCTATTTAAATCAGAACATACAGGACACCCCCCTTTGGGACTCACTGTGTTCTTATTGACATTAATTAACACACAGCACAGTCGGCAAAGCAAGCCTTTAAGCTTCACTGTTTCTTTATTTTTGTAGAATAAAACCAGTCGTGTTTTTCTGTTTTTTTTTCTTCTCCATTTTGACAACACAAATACGTACATGAGGCATTTTTAATGGTAAAATTTGTTGGGGTTTTTTTTGGCAATATACAAGTGGCATGCAAAATACTTTATGCACCTTGTGTAATTCAATGTACTGTAGTACCCGAACACAGTGATCTAGAACAGGAACATTTTACAAAAAGAAGAAATTAATGTAAAATAGATATTTGAAAATATAGCTGTGAGCAGTGTTTTCAGGATCAGGTATTATGACAGGACAGCACTTTCTAAGGCACTCTGCATGCTCACCTACTGTGTTAAGTTGTATGTATGAATACATATATATAGCAATCCAAAAGTCCAATTGAATTAGCCATCATTGTAACCTAAATAGTAATTTTCTTCCACCATGAATCCCAAAGTCACAAATTATAAGCAAGTTGTGTTTTAAAACACCTTTATATGGTGAATATAGATTGCATCTAAAAAACTGCTCAGCGGTACACTGATCTTTCTGCATGTTTAAATGGAGAATGGTGTTAGCTAAAATATGAATGGTTTTAGGCTAACGTCTGCATGTATTTTAAGTAATAAAACAAAATAAATAACAAAGTTTTCAAGTTGTCCAATACAGATGACACGTTCGGAAGAAACATTTCAGGATGTTTTAGAATGCTTTATTTTTTTCTTTTCTGAAAAACAAAACAACAATGAACACATAACATGCACAAGAAAAACACAACCTCCAGCCTACACCATCACGCCCCGCCATACCACCAAGCACCTTTCATCTAATTAAAAACTGGAATTGTACGTTAAACCAACACGCATGCAGTCTGAAAATGACAATCCTACCATAAACCTAGGAACTGCTTACTCTACGCGTATAAATCCAGAGACATGATACGGGAGGTGCATGATAAATTAAGTGGCATATATAAATTCTTAAGAGCTTCCATTTTAATGTTGGTCATTATTCAACATTTTTTTTTGTATGAAATGCCAGGAGGCAAGAACGAGTAATTAAGAGAGAAAAGAGAATCTGCCGCCATTAATGGTTTACACAACTGCTTGCCGAGAGGGTCTGAGGATTGGCTGCCTTGTGCTTGACCACTAAGGATAAGGCCTTAAATGGAGAGTATACAGTATAATGCATTGTAAGGTCCACTCCCATCATAAACACCTTCCACTGACTGTACCATCGGAGGAAGGATTTTTGCTCTTTCCAGTGCCAATTGGTAAGGCCTCAATAAATCTGAAATCACTGGGGGCATTGTTAGTGTGCAGCAAATATTTTTAAAATAAAGGGAAATTTATGGGCTACACATTGTAACAATTAACTATGAATTGTTGATTAATAAAGTTAGCTGCTGAACGCGAATCTCCAATAGATCCTTTTATTTATTATTTTTGATTAATGCACCAGGACTGTGGCTCTTGAGGAAGGTAAAAAAAGCATATCTATCAGCTATGCAAAACCATAAATGCTGAACGAGTCTCTGTACAGTTAACCTTGGCTGTGGCAAGATGGTTTCCACAGAAATGTGCCCACTCAGCAAATACGCTGCTATAGGGATTAAAAATAAATTGGGTGAATTTGATGAACATCACCCCTCTAGACCTGTCAGTCTTCTATGAGCATATGTGATTAATTAGTTTGTTTAGATACTCAATTAGCCCAGTGTGGCTTAGAGAGAGCAGAGGGAGACTCAGGCCATCATATGAACAGGCCGGCAAAATAAATGCTTGTCATATTTTCTGTCAAAGAAATCCTAGCCTATTCTTTCCATCCTGCTTTTATGCATTTGAAAATAAAAAAGCCTTTATTCCATATTCAGCAGTGACCTTTGACCCTCGGCATTTTGAACGTATTGCAACTCAAGGGGATCGAAGCAAGATAAATACAAATAGCCGTTTGTCTAATCCCAACGATGACAACCTTAAATCCTTAAATCAAAAGTGACCAAACAAAATACAAAACTTGGCATTTGTAGCTTTTTTGATTGCAGTCACAGATTCGTATAAAATTGAGTTTTCCCACTCATAATGTCAGTATAACAGCTTTTTAACAATAACACATGACATATCACTCTTATCATAATTTATTTAGCAAAAAAGCTAAAATGCAGACAACATGTGAAAAATTTTGTAAAAACTATGTACTGCTTCCACAACTTAAGAGGGTAAGTAGCAGCCAGGTTCAGCTAATCAAAAGCACTTGATTAACTGACCATCAGCAAATGTGCCCACCTCTAAAAGAAGAAGTTTGGGCAGATTGCTGCTCTGGAGCATTCAGGTGTGTGTTAACGCAATGCCAAGGAGGAAAGACATCAGCAATGATCTTAGAGAAGCAATTGTTGCTGCCCATCAATCTGGGAAGGGTTATAAGGCCATTTCCTAACAATTTCAAGTCCATCATTCTGCAGTGAGAAAGATTATTCACAAGAGGAAAACATTCAAGACAGCTGCCAATTTTCCCTGGAGTGGACGTCCCAGCAAATTCACCCCAAGGTCAGACCATGCAATGTTTAGACTTAAAAAAAAAAAACCCAAGAGCTACATCTTAGACTCTACATGCCTCTGTAAGCATAGCCCAGTCTCAGCATGAACTGAAGCAGCACTGTAAATATGAGGGGGCCAAAATTCCTCTGCAATGACGTGAGAGACTGATTTAGTCACACAGGAAGTGATTACTCCAAGTTCCTGCTGTTAAAGGTGGTTTGACAAGCTATTGAATCATTGGGTGTACTTAGTATTTATCTCATGGCTTCTCAATTTTGGCTTCATTTTCGTTAAATAAATAATGACACTGTGGAATCTGTTGTGTTGTTTTACATGTGAGGTTAGACTTAAATTATTTTAGAAGATGGGAAGGACCAGATGATTCTGTTATTATGTCCTGATACGTAAAACCATGGAACTGAACTCTCTTTTTCACATAATTGTGCATGTATTATACATATTTGTAATTCCTTGATCATGATCCGTCATCTTTACCAGCTGTGCGCAAAGTAGCGACACAGTGTGGCTTTACTGTAACCAGAATAATATCACCGTGCACGTGGATGCCTTGCGGTGAAGCAGGAGGCATCACAACATATAAACCTTAAAGGGTTCCACAGCACCGCAGTGCAGGAAATTAGGTGAAGCTGCTTTACATTAAGGGGAATAAATTGGTCACCAGATCTAAAGGAAAGAACATAACAGAATGTATTCTGACAGTCACTGTGAATCTCCCACCTGCTACAAGAATCTCCACAAAGAGTTCAGCTGAATTTAGCCAAATTTTTAATTCTTGCACATCGAATGGCAAAGAATTTAAAACACTGCTGCTTCGCAGTTTATGTTTCTCTATATTTTATCACTGCTTACCTTATTTTAACTGGTCAATGGATGTTCATTTGCTGTAGATTGTTTATTAAAGATACTTTTTCAAAAAAGAGAATCATCATGATGATACAGGAATGTGTCATATTGTAAATGTAGTGCAACCTTTATGCTTCTGGTTCTTCAGTTTTGGTAAGTATATTATATTAGTTATCTATCAATATTTAACAGATTGAAATTGTTGGAAAGGTTTTTTTTTAATGCTCACAAGTCATATACACACAAATGTCTATCCATTCATTGATTCCTCATCCATCTTCCTAAATGTCTTCCAAAATGTATCATGTACAAGATTGTGGGGCAGGGGGGGGTTGTCCCTTCTGCAGCTAAAATGTACCCAAATATGACATATACCTGTAGCTGGCATAAGAATGCATTTATTGTCATTCGTCCCTCTGAAAATTGACAAATTTGAAGAGGGGGAAAAACACTAGCAGAAAAGGTCACGATGCTGGAGATTCATTGGCATTATAAAAGGTAAACATTGACATTAAAAGCAAACCACAAAAGGATTCATTTTTTATGAGTATCAGCATTTCCTAAACCAATCCCAACCCCGACCAGGATAAGCAGTTAGAAGTTAAAAAATAAGTGGATGGATGCCATTCCATCATCACGTCAAATTACAGACGTTAAAATTTGGCTTCAACAGTTTGCAAAGCAGAAGTGTCTGCCGGAATGAAGGTCTCCGTCCCTGCATGTAGGCCTCCGTCCCTGCATGTTCCTGTCCCATGTACATCGCCATCTCTAGATTTTAATTCAGGTAGCTACCAGCCCTGGAACCAGAGAGAGATTTCACCGACTAGGCTAGGGTCTCTCCCTGCATACTGCAGCACCAGAGGTTCCAAAACTATTATTTTACTATGTGGCCATGTGCCTTTGTCTCCCACAAAGTAGACGTAATGTGGTTGGAAAAACAGGAAGTTTAACTAGTTGACATATTAATTAACAGGAAATATTTCGCAATAAATGAACCATAATATAGGCAAGGAAATAATACTAATACAGTGTAAACTTGACAAAAAAACTAATAAATAAAATAAGAATTGAGATTATGTTTTCTATAATGAAAATGTCACCAGGTGTCAAGACAGAAATCATTTCCGCTCTTTATTAGTTAAAGATGTCCAGGAAGGGAGTACATACAGACCCAGCACATCTGGCTGGGATATTTTTCTCTCTCCTCCATTTGCACTGTATTCTGCTGGTCCAGATGTAGTTCCATTGGCTCTCAAATTTCTGTCCCGATTCGGTATGGAAATTACAGGCTGAAATCATTAAGAGTGGGTACTCTTTGGGTTACCATTTCAAACATAAAAGACGGCCTCAGTATAAAGCAGGAAAAAATTAACCGTGACCCAATGTAAATTTGTCAGATCACTATCGATATAAATAACCACTTTGGCTAATATGTCTTTGAAAGTATTACGGTCTCACTGCCATCATTGTCTTCAGGGAGGAAACTCATTTACAGGTTTCCAGTGGGTCACATGATGGAAAAGGTTTTGAGGAAGGATTTGGCATCCTATGTTTTGTACAGAAGACATGCTTACAAGAATAATACCTGGATTGCTTCAGATTTTCTTAGACATCGCCACACATATACGATCTAACAACGTGGATGAAATCTGATGTAAAACAATAGATCTCATCCATAATTTACTCTCAACAAGTAAAATAGAGCAGGCAGCGAGTTTGTATGACTACAGGGATGGGGACTGTCTTCCGCTCTTCGTCGTGTCTCTATGCTGTGCTCCGAGGTTGCACAGAAGCTCGAAAGCGGCACTGGTGCTAACGCGGCGCTAAGGCCGGCACCGAAGGTGGGCCGATGGATCGTGCCTAAGTGGCTGCCGAGAGCTGCTGGCATGTCTGACGGGCAGTGCCACGGGTTGCCGGCGCTTCCTTGAGAGAGCAGCATCAGATCAGAGAGGGGCTTAAAGCTGGGAATTAATTATAGATGCGCACTTTCGGCTTTGATGATGGCAGGGCGGTTGGTGTGTCGCAGTTCCATCACACACACGGACACACTCACGCGCACAGCCCTGGTTCTCGTTTAGTCAGATCGCATTTGCTGAAACAACAGTGAAAATATAACTCTTCTCGCTATTGGCTTCCGGCTTTTGTTGCTGCCCATCCCGTACAAATGATAGCTTAAAAGCAGGATTGCTGCCAAACTCTAATGTTATGTTTGAGCCTTTTAACTGGGGATGGACTCAGAGGGCATTCGTAAAACTCTCCCGCACCCAAATGCTTCCGCAGATCTTGCAGCACAGACATCTGTAATACTCCTGAATTTTATTGCCATTTTTACAATGCAGGCAAGCTCCTATCTACATTTAAAATATATTTAAAAGAATATCAGTGATGTATGCTGTTAGAAACGGAAGTCAATAGGAAAACGAGAGATAATAGTGAAATGCAATGCATGTTGAAAATGTATGATTGATAGTTACTTCATTAATGTAAAAGCCTGTCTAAAGATGAAACATCAAGTCACGTTTCATTCAGAAGGTTTAATAAAGCTGGAAAAAACAGAGAACTTGAATTGGATCATATCATGCTGAGAACACGCAGGTCCTCCACCACAAAAGGGCCTTATCTTCCTAAGTTGACATAATTCTACATAAACGATGCTGTCAGTGTAAAGGAGAGCGTTCAAATTCCCCTTGGACCAGAGCCCTTGTAGAAGTGCGGTGTCCTGCCCAGAGTGACCCACTACTTAAAGAACCTTAAACGGAGTGGACTTGTTTGTAAAGACCCTCCTCCCACCCCCCCTGGCACCCCTGTCACTGAGTGAGCTGCATTATTGATGCTATCCTCATAAGCATTCGTTAGGCTTCTCCGGTCAGACCGTTAATGTGTGTACAGGAGTGCAGACAGGGAGGCAGACCCCCAGAGTCCCAACTGTCTGCATGAACCCTCGGTGCTGCACTCCACGGATAATTGTGGGATATCTTAATGCACAAACCATTTGTCACTTTGGCCAGCCCCCGACAGAAGGGCTTTTGGTGTCTTGAAATTCAACTGAGCAAAATATATTGAGAAGGAGGGAGAGCATCACAGAAAGTTTGGAAAGGAGAGAGATTTGCTTTGCATAAGGCATGACTGTTGCTTCATCTTGCCGTAGTACTTTATCAGTTGATACAGAATTTCTAGCAATGTTCTAACTTCCAAATACCCAATTGGCTTTGTTTACCAGTCTGCGGGGTGTCAAGAGACCAAGCTATTTGGCTAATAGATCCACTTTAGACTAGTTCCTTGAGTGGAGGATGCCAGGAAACTCAAACGAGCTGTTAGCTCCATAATTGTTTGTGCTGATGACAGGTATTACATTTTTAATTGGACGGATTCTGACATGTGACGCGACATGTAATCCGTAAGAATCAGGCCCTCTGTCAGCTTAATACGTGTCTGTTCACAAGTCAAAAAGAACTTCACCAATTAATGAGTGAAAATGGGCTTGTGGAATAGTCTCCGGTCGGGACGGCACGCGGAGCTACGTGTCTTGGAGCAGGGCAGGGAAAAGGGAGTTTTCAGAAGCAAAAGGGATAGGATAGAGAGGGGTCTAACAGCACACACATTCCAAAAAAAAAAAAAAATTGATGAACGGCACAGATTGTCTTCCTTCCCTCATTACCTTTCTATGCAGTGGGCTGAGGTTACACACAAATTGAAAAACCACACTGCTCTCCTCACTAATGCTAGTGCTAACATGCAAAGGAAAAAAAAATACAATATATGAACAGAGAAATATCTGTTGGTGGGGGGGGGGGGTCTCAAGGAATTGCATCAAGATTTCGGTCTAAGCTACCAGGGCCCAAAAATAAATTCGACACCCCAATTTATACATTTTTGAGGGAATGAGGTGCAGGTGGATCCAATTGACATGTAAAACCCTACTCACCATAGGCCACCCTCTCCCACAGGGTTGTTGTGGTATACACTGCAACTGTTTTGTATTTGTTTTGCAATGTTTCATTTTGTAACCCTGGAAAATTAGACTTTCATGTTTTATTCATGAATGGTTTACTGTTGGGTTCCAAAATGGCCACCAGCAATAGGTTACCTTTGAATCCCAATTATTGCCACTTTTTTTGGATGAGCGTAGCTTTGCTCATTACCTTGCTTTTGCTCATCACAGGACACTAAATGAGGCTTGGGCACAAACACCCATTCACATCATGGCTTCAGAGAGATAGTGATTCCTGAATAATGCAGTTAAGAATATAGATCCATAAACGAAATGGTGCTAGATGCAGGGGTGGACTCTTTCGGTTCCAAAATTGAGCTCAAATGGCCCACTTAGGGGGCCCGAGGCAAACATGGGTAGGGGCCCCCTAA
>JAODKM010000020.1:23451927-23463551 GCA_026780845.1 Petrocephalus sullivani
ACTTAGGGGGCCCGAGGCAAACATGGGTAGGGGCCCCCTAAGTGGGCCATTTGAGCTCAATTTTGGAACCGAAAGAGTAACGAGAAGGAATTAAAAATGATGGGCCATCAATAATATGCTAATCAAAGCACAGGGTGCCCATGGTAAAGCTTACCAGTCAGGGTGGGCTTGGAAGTGCTGTGGAAGTGCTTTGCCAGTCCGGGAGAGCAGGGTGGATCGATTGGCCAAATTTAAGAAGTTTTACCACTTCCTCATTTACTAAGGCTAAAGGTCTTGACTTATTATGTATGTTTAATTGTGTTCTCTCCACATCTGTTCACAATTTGTCTATTACTCTAGCAGGACGGTCTCAGAGACACTAGAGATGTGATGTTAGTCTTGTATCTGTGCACTGTTTTCTTCTTCTCTCAGGCGACATTGTGCCAGTTTGCTTGGCAGTGAACAACTGATAGACTCCAGAGGTACAAGGAAGCTGGGTAGCTCTCAAAGCAGGACCATTGCAGCTGGGATGGGGGGCACCTTTGTCGATCCTGAAAGCTGTCACTAAAAATGCAAATAACAGACACGTTACTATAATTTAAATGATCATGTCGTGTTATACCCTTAAATGTAAATTCTGGGAATTCAGTCTTGATGGGGACCTACAGCCGGTCCATGTTTTTGCTCCAGCTCCAGTGGACTGTCTGGCAGGGAGCTCGGAGGGAGCAAAAACATGGACAGGTTGTAGGTCCCCGAGGACCGGATTGATAAACACTGTTATAGACAATTATAAGGAGCCAGTCCTAACATTAGCTGCCTTGCTCATTCATGTGCTACAGCCGCAGCCTCCAAGGAGTTCCGCACCGTGATTTGTGACGCTGCAGGTTTAATGAAGTGGCGTTCCACGCCTCTCCTTTGCAAGATAATGCACATAAAGTCAGGTTATGAATGATAGAAGCTCCCACGGTCCATTTATACCTTCAGTCCACAATGTATCCACATCCTGCAATACTTCTGGCTTCTATACAAAGCGTGTTACAATCTGTCATGTGTTAATGACCCAGCCAACCTCAGAGTGCCTCAGAAATCGCCATCTACCATCACACACAAATAAAGAATTTAATAGAACTTGCGTTGATTATTGTTATCGAGAATGATAGCATTGACGAACACCATAGCATTGTATCAAGTGTTTCTCAGTTTCCAGATAAAATCAGCCAGTTATGTACTTTTCGGTTGGCTTTGTTGTAATATGGGTTGCTTTGTTGCTGTATACAGCATTCTGCTTTTTCAGCCCACATAAATAGAACGGCTTGCTGGGCTGTAAACACCTCTGTCACCATGACAGCTTTTGAAAAATTAATTAAAAAGTTTAACTGTGTATTTTTTATCTCATTAATTGCTACCTATCCTTTTTATGACATTTCAGAAACTAATCACAAAATTGTAAATGTTAATTAATATACACTTTTGCAGAATTTCTATTTTTAATGAAACCATTTTTAATGGAAAAATGTGGACGGCTTTTGCTAAGAGATGATATGCTCCTTGGTATTTCAGAATGACTTTTTAGCCAAGTACATGTCAATATGAAAAATCTGATACAAGTGTTTTTGTATTCAAAGATCATAGAGCAGTGTTCATTTGAAAGCTCTATGGCATTTCGAGTGAGAGCATCATATATAAAGTTGTCATGTACAGAACCTCCTGTTGTGATGTTGAAAGGAAAGAGGAGCAGGATGAATTCTTGGCAGAGTTTCTGGAGTCTGGGAGATTTTTAAGCTTCTTTATTTTCACTTAGATTAAAATAAAAAAGAGGAACCTTATACTTTTAATCCGAACTTCGAGATTGATTGGTTCAAGCTGCCTGTAAATCACCTGAATCCTGACAGTTGCCTTCTTTTATAATAATCCTCATGTCAAAACAAGCGGGATAAGATACCTGCCGACCAATCACACTCTCAGACATTGCTGCTGGGTCCCTTCCTGGGGATATGAAGGGCTAGTATTTTATTACGCCTCTCATTCCATAGCAGGCCGAGCCCATTGCAGCTGGAGGGGTGCAAACAGATGCAGAGAAGCTGCTTAGGCTGGAACAGGACTCTTTGTGCTATATACTTTCCTGAATTTGCCCAAATTATGTTATATACTTTTCTGAATTATATCAGAGTATAAGAGTAAAATAATTTTTCCCATTCAGAAATCTTATCAAATATGGAGACACAGAGGGATTGTTTCTGGGACCGGTACATTACTACCCCACCCCCTCATCCCACGTTCAACTTGCAAAGGTTATACATAAACACAAAATAAATTCTCTTTCATTGGCTGAAGTCTTACGAATCTACCGGTCAATTGGACCTGACAGTCTGCCTGTAGCCTCCTTGGCAAACTTCAAAAGAATAGAAATGAAGGAGTGAGAGAGATCTGTCTCTACAGTCTAAAAAAGGAGAAAAAAAAACTGGTCTTTAACTTGCAGAGAACAACATTGACGAGAATGCTTTGCTGTCAGCTCAAATCTTACTGCTTAACCTTTTGTTTTGCAGAGTCTGCACAAAACCCAGGCACAGACCTGTCTTTTAATATTAATGTTAATTCCTTATCCAGGATATGCTTCCCGCAGCTCGGAAGTAATGCAAAACTATACTGATTTCTGACTGTTGATGGTACAGAAAAAAATAATACATACATTTGTCTATAGCATATGCAGGTGGCTAAGCACAGGCACAAGCAGATCTCACAGGTGGAGTAGAAAATGTGATCACATGACACCTTTTCTGATGCCTGTGAACCGGCTTCCTGTCAAGCTGGGGAAGGACTTTAAAATGCTTTGCCTCATTTATAAGGCACTCTCCTTCTCGGTGCCTGGGTGCTATTTGTGCCTGGGGCGCCCATCAAGGTGAGCGTGAGCTGCAGCTTCTGTAACCTCATGCGACACAACAGATGGAGCAACTATCGAAGGCTGACCTACAATCTGCTGACCCTCAATGGCTCGTCTTACGGAGGGCTTAGCAGGAGACCGCTGTTCCGCTCTGAGCTCTATTTGTAATGCCTGCACAGTGGCTTATGAATTGAATAACACTTGCATTGTTCTGTAATAGGCGGCCATTTGATTTTATTTATAAATATTTTTAACAGTTATTGTTTTCTCTCCCCTCTTGTGTTCTGGTTTTATTCCACTCAGGTTGGTACTACTACTTTGCATTACAACTTAGTTGTAATTGATTGCATAAGGGCCTTTGGAGATTAATGTTTACTAACCATACTGAATGCAAATACTCTGGCATTACTATTAACTCCATCTAGCTTACTCCTATTTTAATGCTCCTGAAATGTTTGTCCTTATGTATACTGGCAGTCCCCAGGTTATGAACAAGATCCGTTCCAAAAGTTTGTTGTTACAAATTATTATTACTATTATTATTATTAATCTACCTTCTGCTGACAAATTGCTGAAGACAAGCATTGTGTTCACGAGCGTCACAAAGTAGTGCATGTGTTTGTTATTACAAACCATTGTATTTAACACAAATTTTGTACATAATAGGCTTTAAGGTAGTCTGTTCCTCAGACCAAGTTGTCTGTAAGTTGGGCACTCTTTACCCGGGGACAGTATTTTCTGAATTTTTTTTAATTTGACATAATAGTTGTAATTAATATTTTAAGGATGAAAGGATACATCTGTTCATAACAGGTTATATGAGGGCTAGCATATGTTTCATTATAGCAAGACAATCACTTTTTACTTCACTTTGCTATTTCAGCACCTGCTTGTCATCCTTGTGGCCAAATTACTAAGGCTAATGAGAAGAGATTTTTCACCATTATCATTTATATGCCATAGGCATGCATTCATTCTTTTTGTATGTATAATGTACAATTTGTAATTTAGTGCATTTATTCCATTATAATAACAAAATAGAACTGATCATTTTGGACCATCTCAGGTCACTTGTGAATAGCTTATGGTCAACTTTTTATGGATGTTCTTCCAGATACCAAGGATTGGTTTTCTCATGACCCTCTGCCTCAATGTCAATTAACAAGGAAAATAAATGAACTTAAGAAAGACACTTGACAAATTCTAGATTTTAAATTTATTTTCTATGGTTAATTGCTAACAATGTCATTTTGTGTACACTGTGTGATTCACTGTCTCTCCTGGAGCACATAATGGGAACTCCTTACATGGGAAAATCATAGTGAATCCCACAAGGCTGAGTGAATCAATATTCTTGTGATCTGACACCATGTTATTACATGTTATGTTACTGCCTAGTTAATTTTGGAACAGAGTGTTTTTCCCCTGTGTCTCAGAGACAAACATAGTATAATTTAGCATTAAAATTGTCAGTCATTCAGCCACTTCTTTGGAATGTGGGGGAACACGATGTGGGAAATTTTATTGATGGAAATGTATCTAATTTCTCCTGGAGAGACTGTAAACCTGAAACTTCTCTTTGGTTAGAATTCCGTGTTGTGAACATGGCATTGAATAGAGAGAACTTTTCATCTTTGGTTCATATGATGAGGAGCGCATAGGAGGAACATTTGCTGGTAAAGGAGCTGTAAGCTTTTATAAATGACCCAGACTGCCTAGATGGATCAAAATGACTTTTAAATATTTATTATACAGACAAGTGTATGGGCCAGATGTACTGTTTAGTATGAGGCTTGCAACATTACTAAAAATGATAAAATCAGTAGCTTTGGTTGTATTCTGAAGATATTTTATGGAGATTTGACATTATCATCATTGCAGAGTTATGGTTGGTAATGTCATTGGCTTTATATATTTTAGTAATAAAATAAACTAAACTATGTATAAAACTGTGTTTTTATTTAAAAATAGTAATTGAACTCATTCTTACACAAAAGCCAGTTACAGTTAGCCTACAAAATAGCAGCCAATTCTATAAATTAAATTAAATTAATTAAATATATTAGTCCAATTTTATTTGATAGCCTTTTCTGAAATTTGTGTTTGGGGCGTAATTGTTCATAATAAAAAAAAATGCCACGTCCACACCTACAGATCATCAGCTCTACATCGGTCTGCTTCCCATTTCTATGTCTGCTTCCGAGTGGCCTGCGTAGCACCCTTTGGCTATGTGTGTTTTCTTTATTAGTATTCGCAAGTGAACCTTCACACACATGCACCAGTCCCCTAGAAGTGTCTCCACTTCTGTGACCAAAAAAATTAAGGAGATTAAACAGAGGTAGCCTTTACTGTCTCATTAATCTCCATGGAAAACTATGCATAATAAAAATAAGCTGTTTCATGGATTAGAAAATTGGTAAAAATATATATATATAATCAGAAATCTACATAAATGCCACTTACCATGATTAATGTGATAATTAAATTTGAAAGTGGTGGATTTGCTTTAGAGAAGATCCTAGTATATGTTGCCTCCCTCTCCCACACCCACACATTCATACCCAGGAGGAAATGGCCAAAACAGGAGAACATTACCGGACTTACATCTTGGGGTCACCATGGCTCCGGATATAATACAACCATAAATTCTTGGAAACCCTTTATAACCTGCAGCCCAATAAATGTATGACTTTGGACTTAAAGGTGGAAGGCTCTGTATGCCTTGATTAGCTTTTGGCTGTTTGGGTCTAACCTCAAAAGAAAGATGCATACAGAGAAAAGGTAATCATGTCTCCTGAAGAGCACGGTGTTGGATGGTTAATGCTATAGGGCTGTTTTCTTACATAGGTACTACAGGTCCATGTTATTGTTAAGGTTAGTTGCATCATGAAGTGTCAAAACGCTACAGGTAGACACCTGGTTGTCATGGTTCTGACAGCGGCGCGGCATGGCGCAGGCAGAGAATTGAGGGTGACAACCCACTTGTGGCTCAGGTACAACAAAATGGGATTTATTGGAAGCTGAACAGAACTGGGGAAACAATAAAAGGAACTGATCACGAGGGATCTCAACAAAGAAAACACTGAATAACTAACTAAAGGAACCACAAATAACTAGGGAACAGGACTAGAGAAACTAAACAGAGCGTACAGAATAACACCCAGGGCGGAAATACAGAATGCACCATGCAGTACACAATACACTTCACAATGACCAACTAGAGAACAAGACATAGACAAGCACTTAAATACACTGGAACACAAGGCAAAACCAGGAACAGGTCACCTCATAATTAATTAACCAGTCGGGGAGGGCACAGGACAACGAGCAACAGGTGGAACAAATTAACTCTCACAGACCTAGGGAACACTACAGACACTGAACCTAGAAAACACCAATAAATACACTAGGATAATAAATGGAACAGAGTAACCAAAAACACAAGGAGGGTAAACCTAGAACTGAAAAACAGAACACAAGGGAACAAACACGTTAAATACAGAACAACCAATGAGGACAGGCACTGGGCAGCCTTGAACCCAGGAGATACCAAGTTGCACGCTCAGCCCACGAAGCTATACGGCAGACCGCAGAGAAAGGGCAACACACTAGGAGCGAGTGACAGGAAGGAGGTCAGGATGGCCAGTGACACCTGCTGGCCAACTAGGGAGGAAACAGAAAGGGAAGGGCAAGATGGGTACCGACCCTGACACCTGGTTACCTCTGACAGGGAGCTAACACCTGGTCAGAAGTAAATCTTTCTATGCATTTCAAAGAAATGGTTAACTGAGCAGGTCAATATCTGAACACTCTGAACCAGTTTTGAACCCCATTGAGAGCCTAGGCAGTCCATTAGTGCAGACTGAAAGGTAGCCTGAAAGGGTACAAGGATGAGGAAAGCTGTATGCAACAATGGTATAAGATCCACCTCTGATACTGATATAATACATTTGATATTAACCTCTTTGTTCGTCAATTTGGAGGCCACTATATGGAATATTGACGTACACATTATATTGGAGCATAGACTGACGTTAAAGGCTTATAAAATTAAATTGCAGCTCTGTCTAAACACACATAGTGAAATATCCAGTCTAGTTGAGTCAGCACCCTCACTAGAGACTGCTGGTCTGACACTGAGAAACCTGTTGAAATTGTCTCCTCTCCTATCTTGTAAGGCACCCTGGTTAAAAGTTCACTTTGACCTTTAGAACAATTTCTCATTGCCAGATTCACATTATCAGCTGTGTGTCAGAGGACTCATACCACTTTCATTTTAATCTTAACCCTTCAGAAACAGTTGACAAAGGAAGTAGTCTTGTTGGGTATACATGTACTTTACTGCACCATCAGAGTAAACAGTACAGATAAAATTTGTCGTAATGCATTTATCCATGCATGTTAATTCAGTTCAATTCAATTCATGCACACATACCTAAATACCCAGAAGTGAATTCAATAGATACTTTTGGGAGGAAAAAAATCAATAAATTAATTGAATTAAATCAGGGGAGGAAAGTGTCATTAGAGGCGTTAAAACATCTTGTTATAAGGACAGTATTGTTGAGCGACAGACGGTGAGAACAGAGGGTGGTGGGCCGCAGTGTAACTGAAACAGAATCTGAGTCACTCACAAAAAAATTAAAAAGACACATAAAATTCAGCACAATCCATTAGCTGAATGTCTTGTGATGACAGATGTCTTAAAATGCCTTGCAAGTACAAAATCAGTTCCCCGATTTAGACATTTGGTCATTAGAGATGGTAAACCTTTTTGACAAAACACGCTGGACAACTGATTCCTTGGTAATTTATACCAAGGAATCACTTGAGGGGGGCACAAGTAACTTAATAACTCAAGTACAAATCATGAACAAATATAGTAACTGCATGAAATACATGAACTGTTATGATTGATTAATGATGAACGAGTATGGGATCAGTACGTAACTAACACTCCATCTGGTTAATTAATTTATTAAGTAAGAGTGCACTATTACCGTATCTGTGCTTCCTCAAGCAAGGTGTTACATTTTATAGCAGGGGTGGGCAATCTTGTCCGACAGCTATTCAAGCCCATGTGTGAGGATTCTTCAGCCAATCAGTCCACTAAT
Source organism: Petrocephalus sullivani (assembly GCA_026780845.1). Taxonomy (NCBI): domain Eukaryota; kingdom Metazoa; phylum Chordata; class Actinopteri; order Osteoglossiformes; family Mormyridae; genus Petrocephalus; species Petrocephalus sullivani. The sequence goes on from JAODKM010000020.1 coordinate 23,459,902, forward strand.
AAGTAATCTAATTAGGGAGTTACAGCAAAAATCCACACGTACAGCGGCCATTCCTGGTTAAGATTGCCCCCCCTGATTTATAGTATTAGGGCCATATGTGATGATACACAGGAAATGTACATGGGGAATCAGAAACAATAAAGAAATGAAATGACCAAAGATGAATTACCCCTTTCTGTTATTTACTCTCAGCTGGTGCATGTACTCTGTTAGATCCTAACCACTGTGAGATACACCCTCAAATTACTTTCAGACAGGGGGTTTGTTCCTTTACTATAAACCTGCCATACTTGACAATACAGTTCATGTCAAGCCCAGTGGGTTAATGGAAAATGCGATATTATGTCTAATACTGGGGAATAAATTTTTATTGATTGAATAAAGGTTGAATTCATTATTAGGCTCCTTCCATTTTTAACAACTACTGCTGACCTTTTTGGTTCTTATGGAGGGGATCAAATCAGATTTTTCCCAACACTGATTTGATTATCTATCACAAATCCGTGAGGGCAGCACAAAGGTAAGGCATTTGGTAACACCGTGTCTTTATGAGGGTGCGGGTTCCCTTCCTGAAGGGCACACACAAAGATCAGTGCCCAAATGGCCTTGGTGAGCGCCGTGCGGGACAAGAAGTGCAGCGTCCAGGATGGGTAGCAGCAAGATAAACTCTGCGACAGTGCTCCCAGCTGGCGATTACTGCCTCAGTCACAGGCTGATTGATACAGAGGCCAGCCGAGCTGAAAACGGAGCAGGCACTACAATGGATGGACACTGGGCTTTTGTTACAGTTTGTGCTGAGGTTAATGTCTTGAGTCTCCCCTATAAGACCAGCTGTCCCACTGTATATTCAGCTTGGCCAGTGAAACACCTTTTGAATTTATCAAAAGCTTTAACTCAGCATTTTCTCAGGGAATCCAGGGCTTGCGCACTACTGGTGTGTGCGTGTGTGTGGGGGGGTTATGTATGCAACATGTGATACATAGGTTTTTATGTGATAAAAACCTGTTAATTTGACGTTTTGGGGCCCATTTTTTCAGTCTCCACACGGAGAAACTAAAAATGTCATGAGGTAATTTTGTCTTTGGTTACTTATGGTTAATGTTAGGGCTGGGTAGGGGTTAATGGTGTCATTGTTGGGATTATGGTTTTGCCCATAGAAATGAATGGATGGTCCCCACAAACACAAGACCTGTGTGCGTGTGGTTGTGTGTGTACTCATAGGTATCAGAAAGTAATGTGGTCATAAGTTTCTTGTTACCACTCTGAAAGTAGAACTAGCTCTAATACTTTCTAAATGCTGAAACCGCCTTTGGCTCTTCAGTTTGCTTACATACGCAGAAACACACTGCTAATCCTAAACCTTTAAAATAATGTTTGACTGCTGTGGCTTAGACATAACAATAATGCAACCAACAACATCAAAGCCTGTATTTATGTCTTCCAGTGCACGCTAAAGTACAGCATCATATATATATATATGTATATATATTTCTTAACATGTTAACGGCCTTTAAAGTCAATACATTTATAACTATAAAATAACAGCAACTAAAGTTCTGGCCTTCAAATGAAGAAAAATGAAAGAGCTCAGTTGCATATTTAATAAATTCCAGATTGGGTTCCACATCTGCATTGTATTAAGCAGTGACTTCTGGATTATTTTATTTATTCAAAAACTATTGTTGAAATTTATGCTCTTGGAAGTACACAAGGAAGTAACCTATTGTGCAAAACGTGACAATAAGTCATGGCAACTCAGAAATGACATTTATATGAAAAATCCTGGTATAAGTTTCTAACCGCAGCTTGAAAGGTGCCCTCTGTGATATCCAGGAGTGTTAACTGGAACATGTTCCAAAGGGTTTAATGTGACTGCCCTGATTTTCTGCTTTTGACTAATTTCCTCTCTCATTCGCACACCAGGGAAGTACTTCTGTTCCTTAACAATGAAGGATGTCATCATCAGTTTGTTTACAAAGAAGAGGGACATACGTGGTCGCACAGCTGTGCCTCTGCTGTCTTTAGAAAAAGGTTCTGCTGAAATAGGCCTGTTCCTAGGAATCGGGGCATTAAACTTTCCTTACAGCAGCCAGACTTTGTCAGGTCTGTCTGCGGTGACTGTAAGGACCAACCCCATAAGCAAGTTTCCCAATCTGGTCCTCAGGGATCCACAGACAGTCCATGTTTTTGCTGCTAAACCAGGAGCTCGGAGGGAGCAAAAATGTGGACTGTCTGGTACCGAGCTTGGAGGGAGCAAAAACATGGGCCGACTGAGGGTTATCGAGGGCCGGATTTGGAAACGGTGCTATAAGCCAACATTCCCCAACAAAATCCCTAAGATCTGTAAGGTACCAGAATATCTGCGACTATATGATAAAATTATCCAAATTTTGCCAAAATAAAGCAATTGTCTCGATAATTAAAGGTTAAATCTGCCAGCAGTAAAGTTTTGACCAATTTCAATATAATTTTAGGCTTTACATTCTAAATCTTTTGTGCAGTTAGAATATTTTAGTAACAGGACAGGCCACATTCATATGCTGAAACAAAGCCCCCATTTTCTCATTATGATTCATTTAGATAATATGAGCATATAACAGGATCTCAGAGGTGTACCTTTCTTCAAATGCTAATGTTCACACAAAACATGTAGCCTATACTGTACCACAACACACTGCAGCTGCCAAGGCATATTTAATAGAAAAATATTTACTACATTTTGCATATTATGCATTGATCTTATATACTAATGTAATAAAAAAATCGAAATTTACCTGATAATCAAACACACTGGATGTCACATTAGAAAAGAAATGTAATGTCCAGACTTTTAAGCATTATTTTTTATTGATGCAATTAAAACCTGATCACACAGTGAAAGAGATCAGCCGCATTTATTATTCTCGATATCAAAGAGCTGAATAAATTCATAGGGAGGAGGCTGAGCTTTCGTCTGCCAGCCAGCAAGTGCGTTAGTGTTGTAAAGAGTTTCATGATGATGAAAACCACGTGCATTGCCAGTGAAACAGCTTAAGTATTTGCACACCTAGCCAACGAGCTATGTACACTTCACTAAGCTAAAAAACAAATAATTAGCTTGAGTGCTCAGGCCAGATTTTGTGGCAACGCCTACATACTAATACATTACTCATGACATTACTACTCGACTTCTGCTCTTTAACTCTTATTCATCAACTTATAAATAATAATAAATGTATATGTACAGCCCTTAAGATTTCTACACATTTCCATAAACAATGCCATTCCGTAACACATCTCTTCACAACAGACGCTGTAACATCGCACGGCGTTAGTGATTAACACGACTGGTGGTCATCTGGAGTCTGCATGGCATGCCTTTAAGGGCTTAAATAATGAAATAAAAAGATACATTTGAAATAAAAATTAAAGTCATAAAAGGTACTATTCTGTGGTAGAACAAACACATCATGTTTTTGTTTCTCATGTTGTACATTTCTGAAAATTTTATTTCAGTGTGACATCTACGTGCTGTGATGTGATCAGGCTGCTTAGATTTGGGGCCTGTTTTCAACAGCCACTCCCAACACTTTAATACTGGGGGGGGGGGGGGGGGGGGAAACCCGGTGGTATTTAAAAAGCCGCAGAAAAAAAAAAATAAGGGAATATGT
>JAODKM010000020.1:23463561-23483753 GCA_026780845.1 Petrocephalus sullivani
GTGGTGGTGTGGCCCGGTGGTTGGGTGGCGCGGGTCTCTCGGCCGGGGCGGGGCGGGGGGTGGGGGGGGGGGGGGGGGGGGGGGCGGTAATCCTGATGGTATCTGAAAAGCTGCAGAAAACAAAGACTGAAGTCTAATGTAGTTCTTATGTACCTCCTCCTTGCCTGTCATGTACATCCCCACGAGCAGCTAGCAGCTGGGTGAACTGAGAAAGTTTTATGACATTGTTTTAAGGCAGAGGCTGAGTGAGATTTCCACCTCCTCGCATCAAAAGAAGGGGTAACATAATGATGAAATTATACCTGCAGCCATTACTGACTCATCCTACTTTTATCCTGTCTGAGAAACTCTCCCTGACACTCACTGCGACATCTTCTTGCCCCGATGCTTCATTGACTAAGTGCCTTTACCAATTTAGAATGCTAAAAATAAAAGCAAAAGGCTACATTATTTTGAAATTCTTCTTTTTTATACTGTGCATGTCATGATGTGTAAGGCGAGATCATTGTGACACTCAAATCTCCTCTGCAAAGTTAATTCCCTACACAGTTGCTACTTACTGTGCTCATGCAAACACTCCTGGGAGACCCGCGGAGACCCTTTGCTCCTCCCCAGGCCATTGTTCAGCCCATCAGCCTGCTTATTGACCCTCGGTACGTGTTTTTGACCTCTGACCTCACCACATCCCTTTTTCAATTGTGCTGTGATACACACACATACACACTCAGTCCACATATTCATATCTTCATGGGGACTCTCCATTCATTCTAACCCTAATCCCAACTACGACAACCCAACCTTGAGCCCTACCCAGCCCAGCCCAGCCCAGCCCTAACTTTAATCATGAGTAACCAAACAAAATATAAGACTTTTGGCTATTTTAGTTTTTTGATTGCATTTACAGGATTTTATAAAATTGGGGGTTATATTGTATATATCGAATAAAAACAATGTCCCCAGAAGCTAAAATGTAACTGGTTTTATCACACTGTGGAGCTATTTGGTCTCCACAATGTGGTTAAGACACACGCACACACACACACACACATGCAGAGAGAAAAACACCAACCCACTACAAGGAAATTAGTGTCTCTTTTAAGATCAGGGATTTTCTCTGACTTACCCCCAGCTGAGCTGGTCATCCATGAACAACAAAAGAAAAACAGAGTTAATAAGATTACTGAGCAATCAAGCCTCTTTTTAAAATTTGGTTCGTCATATTTGTGTCAAAGTATTTACAGATAAAGATTGGAAAACATCTGTGAAATATCAGCTCTAAGGCATATAATATTGAATTTAAAGAAAAAAATAATGTGATGCAAAAAAAGATTATACAGAGGAAAAATGATGCGATTCTGGGAGCATTTCCTATTCTCCAAATACAGTTCCCTCTAAATTAGATATGAAACAGATTTCTGGGGACATTAAGTATGTATCTGCCGATGAGTATTATTAATAATCTGGACAGACAGAAAACATCGAGGCTACGGTGAAAATTTGTCAGGTTTGATCACATCTCTGCCTCACTTTGCCCAGTAATCAGCAGATTGCAGAGAAGACTCCGGGGCCCTGAGACATGCACTCCCTGAGCCATACAGAATCGCCTGTTTGTTTTAGCCTCCAGGTCAGCTTAATACCACGCAGCGGATCTGAACCATGGACATATTTCTGCATGAATGGTGTGCAACTTTCACAGGACGTCATGTATGCCTGAGTTTGCCCTGAACTCTCTTGCTTATGATCTTCATCCCATCATTATTATAAACCTATATCCAGAAGACAAAACTGTTACTTTATTATCATTATTACTATTAATATCTCAAACTATCTGGCTTGGGTGCTATTTAGAATGTAAAACCGCACATAGCTTGCATGCCCCCCCTTTCCATTAATACCGTGTCCATTTTGATGTAATTTCTCATTTAATCAGTTATTAATCATCCTCACTAAGATACACATTCAGATGTGTAGATTCTTGTAATTTTATGCAAGTACTTAGGACCAAGACTTCAGGAATTGCATCTGCATCAATTATATGGCTTGATTTGAGGTCCTAAATCCAGATTATTTAAGAATCAGTGTCTGACATATGCCTTGATTTCAGGTGATTGAATTGCATTGATTTGACTTGTTTTTGTTACTTGCTTCTTTTCATACAAGATGCATTCAAGAACTGGGCTAAAATGTAAATTGGAATAGTGCACCGAACACATTGCATGAATTCCTCAGAAGGCAGCACCAACATGAAATCACGCCTAACTTATTTAGAGTGAGACAAGTAAACGGCATGACAGCATAACAAACACATTCTGTTTTGAGTTGCACTACCTCAGGCAACCTTGATAAACCTGCAGAGAAAACTTGTGACTTTTTCCCCTAGGTAATCCGACAGCACTATAAAAAAGTATGTTCGCTTAAAATTTAAAAAAAGGTTTACTGTACTTTTACAACAAAAAAACATTGTTGTGTCAAGAGCTGGCAGTGTCAAAATGCACTTTGTGAAGTGTTCGGACAATCGCTTCCGTTTTACTTATTTAATCAGCTTCTGAAAACAAAGATGGATTTAAAACAAAAGGTTTATTTATTTATTATGCATCTTTTATACATTCGTATAAATGTTGCTTCCATCTATGTATTTAGAGTTGCATCTGACATCCTCATTAGAATGAGCAGCTGAGTCTTTTTAAAGCAACGGTAAGATCAGAAGCAGAGAGCCGGAGGGGAAGATGCAGCGAAAAGCCCTCGGTGTCATAACACATCACTCGACGTTTGTTTGGTATCTTATCATTTTGAGAGCAGATGACATTTTTGCCTGTTTTAAATGGTTCTATGATGCCAAACTGCAAGCCTTTATAATGAGCGGCTTGCACTTGGCAGCGTATCGCATAATCACGTAAATTATTGTTACATCACTCTTAAGAATGCAGACTGATGGCAGCCACTAAGGTACCTACCTTCTACATGATGCTCTTCTCTGAGGCTTTGGTGAGAATTTCCTTCGTGTATCATGGACAGTAGAAACCTACTCAAGTATACTTCTGTCCTACATCATTTGTTTTTCCTTCTCAACTATATTCATTTCAGTCCTTAAGATCAGTTAATGTTAATTGTGCCAAATAAGATTACTATTGCTTATTTCTGCTTTATCATTATTGTATATTCCTCTCTTCATATAGATGCTTCCCGCAACAATATCGCTTTCATTGTCCATTTTCAGATGTTGACTAGGGAAATAATGAAATTATAATGCATTCCTATTGAGTCTACACATACAATCAGGCATCCGTTTCGGAAAAAAAACCAAATGTGCAATAATTGCCAATAGTAATAACGATAGCTACTCATAAACTCAAGCAACTCATGTAGGGGGAAAAAAGGTTTCGTGCTCTGAATGTATGCATGCGACAGCAAAAAAAAAAAAAAAAAGATATTTGCTTGCATTAACGTTTCGGCTATTTTCCTGTCGTGTGTCATTTCCTCTTGATGAAAACGTTACTTCCAGTCTTGGTAGTCGAGACATGAATGATATACAAGCAGTGGAATCTTTACACACAGCTGTCGTTCATTAGCGGTAATATTGTCGATTTGAGACGCACCTCCAGACCCTGCTTTTATGCAGCATTTATCCGGTTATACGGTCCACGTGGCACTCATATGAGCATCCTAAAGCCTCCCCAATCTCTTAAACACATTCTTTTAGCAGGTAACTCTCTAACATCATAGAATAAACACACACACAAACAAACTAGAACTCATAGGATTAACCTCACCATGATATTAGTATAATAAATTAATAAAATATAAAACTGGACTTCTTCCATGCTACGTTTTTACGGTGGCTTTTTCCCCCTATTACCTTGAGGAATTCTTATACAAGTAGACATCCCATCATTTACTGTTATTCCTGAAAGAAACAGAGGGGAAAAAAATTAAATTAAATCTGATATGTGTGTGTTGACAAACATAGCAATACAGAAAGTATACCTTCATTTCTGATGAGTTGGGTGCATTTTTGTAACTTCTGAACACCACTTTAATTTTGAAGTCCAGCAGACACTGATGTATTGTGCACATCAGAGAGAGCTTAATTTACACACTCCCAAATGACTTTAGGCTAAGGAGCTCACTGACCTAGTAACAGACACAGAACGTGTCCTGGTCAGTACTTGTCCCCTCAACCCTGATATCTAGCCACAGAGCAAAAAGGATGTACAAGCTCTGACTGCTTAGCCATGACCTTGGCATAATCTCACAAGCATCCCCGAAAAGTGTCTGGAAAACTGGATGTTACTTGGGCTGAAGCATTCCCTGCGAAATGGCAAACTTCCACATGCATGCACCTGGTCAGGTGTGGAATAAGGCGCATATATGCTTAACTGTACTTTCCTCAATGGCAAATTCCAATTCTGTGAAATAGGGAACCTGAGAATCAGAGCACAAAATGACCTCCCCCTCTCAAAGAACACTACCATATACATTTCCAGTAAGACTCCAGGAGAATGTTCGCCTGGTTTCAGGGGTCGTTGGACATCTGTTCTTTGCCAAATCTCTTATCAGTACATCAGATTGGATTATAAAATAAAGCAGCAGCATGTTATAGCATTTTAAAACAAGTTATGAAAGGTCTTATTGCAAGGCAGCAGTGTGAAATTCTGTAAAACTATTAGCATCGCCAAAATCTACTGCTCCGTTACCATTTGTTTATAGGTTACTGCGTATATTTATGGCAGCAGGGGTATGGGTAACACTACAAGCGCCCGCTATTAAAAGTGTAACGCGAGTTAAAACTGAAAAGGCTAATCTACAGACAGTATGGTGAATCTAAAAACGGGTAAATCTGATTCGCGCCCCCTGGTCTACCCCCTCATATTAAGGTTTCCCGAAAAATCTGCGTCAACCATAAACGCCAAAGCTTCCATAATCAGCTAAAAAAAAGAGGCTAAATTCGGCCAAAGTGCAAAACCAACATGCCTCCAAAATGCTACTTTTAAACTGGAGTTAATGAGAGGCTTCTAATTACCCAAAGCGATACTGCCAGGTGCTGCTTAGTGCATTTGTCTACAATGAATTACATTCAGGTGCTTCGTTCAGCTGCACGGCAAATTAGTCGCAACGCGAATCCCTATAGCTTTCAATAATTGCAATTATTCGTAAATAAACAGACGGAAAGGTATGCATAATGTTATATAACCGATTAGGTAAATGATGACTAACAAATCTATAGCAATGACACTTCAGGTTCCACATATCTTCCATCCAATTAAAGTTTCATGCAAATTATCGGTTACGCACTACGCATTTAATCACGAGATCATAAAAGCTTGTTAAAGTTGGACCTGCTTGTCCAGTAACTTACTGGCACTTATTGTTTTGAAACCTATGACAAAAATACTTCCCGCGATCCTCAATAGGATAATCAGTTACAGAAAATGGATGGATGGACGGGTGGACACAATTACTACTCAAACGGAAGTAGGGTGGGCTATATCTGATATAAATGACCACACGTGCTGCGTTTAAAACTTGCAATGCGTTGTACTTAAGTTATTTATAATATAACTAAAACTATTGCGCAACATAAAAGTTTCCATTAACCCTTATTATCAATGCGTGTCTACGTCTAGATTAAAATCACGTTCATTTAACTTTTTGGGGGAATTTTAGGGGCTTAATACGGTAGTGTTTAGGGGCTTTATACGGATTGGTCTCGGGTGCAACAAAATGAATAAATGTACAAATTTATGAATCGCATACCCTAAGTAGGCCTAAATGTTATATTCTCCTATTAAATGTGGACGAGCGGTTCAGTCCCACACTAATTTACTCCTCGCTGAACTCTGTTTGCACCTTGCATTAACAATTAAACTATTCAAATAGTTCTGATCTTCTCATTGATCACCTAAAGTGATCCGTCGGTACTAATACCGAGGATAGTTGTGTCACATACATAAAGAAGGCAGAACAAAAGCCGAGTATCTTTTTAGAAAGCCAACATATTTATGGCCACATTTCACTCCCCCAATAAGAAAAATGGACAAACTTTGCATAGGCTTACTGTGACGATCCGATGATAATATAATAGTACTAATAGTATTAAACTAGACAGCTTTGATTGTCCCAAAGCGATTGATGTCCTTCACTATTGCGCACTATTATTGGTATTAATTATTATTATTATTATTATTATTATTATTATTATTATAAATGTTTAAAATGGCAAATGATACTGATTCATTCAGTTACACATTGGTCCGTTTTTTTTCTGGAAAATGCGTTTGAACATGAAGAATATGCCACATGTGTATACAAAATGAAGAAAAAAAATGAAAAAGTAAGACAATGTGTGAGATTAGAGACCAAAACAAATTGTTTAGCTGTGCTGTTGTTTAAAGTTTACAGCGTGTAGTTATATAGCCGTTTGAGTTTATAAGGTAATAATGCAGTTGAAGATGCGGGAATGCCGTCAAGCGGGGATTTAGAAGTACAGTAAAACTTTTCAAATAATGTAGCTATTAGAAAGTGATTACTGTAATTTTCGTGGTATGAACTTACAATTGTGAGATTATGATTTATAAGCAATTTAAACTAAATATCGGCCTATATACCATTTGAGGTGGTGTATAGTATTAAAGAAATAGACATTTAAACTTTTTAAAAAGATCAAGCAAATCAAAACGAAAAAGTACAAATTCTAATACAGTTTCGAAAAAGTAGGACGCAATGATAAACAAGCTGAATTTAAACGATCATTATCGAAATTTCCCAGGCGCATGCGTATAATTATGAAGTTTGCATTTTTATAATAGAGGTGGAAAAGGAAACAGATATTTAAAATCCCATACTTGCTATTAAAAAAAGATCTCTCTGGACACTTGTATAAGTACCACTTCACATTTTAACTAAAACATTAACTAGTAATATTAATGTATTTCTGCGGCATTATTTTTTATGTACAATTTTATCTGCGACTGCAGCATCTCAAGTCAAGAATAACGCAGCGATCGCACGGTATTGACTAAGAAAATGCTGCCTGCCCCAAATCAGTTCGGCTTCTCTCCCACCCTCTCTCTCTCTCTCTCTCTCTCTCTCTCTCTCTGGCCTATCTCTCTCCCCCCCTCTCTCACTCTCGCCCTCTGAGGTGAAAGAATGCAATAATTCCATTAACAGTTCGTTTTACTTTATAATCGCAGCATGTAAGATAATAATAAGCGTATACAAGATGTAAAATAACACTTAGAACAGTAATTTCGTGGGAATTCGTAAATGATTTGAGGTCTGCTTTATTATTATTATTATTATTATTATTATTAAGTGCACCAGGTAATCATTGTTGTATCTGCTAAGAGTAAACAGTCAACATAACTATGCTGTTATTTTCTAATCTAATGAACTGATGATTCTCCTTACCTGGCATCGTAGGATTTCCTAAAGTAATATCATGATAAATTTTCTTAGAATATGCATAAGCAATTTGACGTGTCTTCAAGCTTAGTAGTATTGATTTAAAGGGGATTTAAAACATATAATCATGTATGCAAATGAACACTACAGTACACATACAAGACAGGGGACAATGCATGTAATTTTTTCGTGACTGTATTCTACTGCCCCATAAATGCATGCACAAATAAATACATACATGCACAAAATAAAATAAAATGACTTTTGGTGTTAGTTTGCTCCTTAAACCTAAAAACTGTATACTATATAACTACTATGTACTATATAACTTTTACGCTGGTTCCGCCTGCACCCTTTTGGTTGTCACGGGGAGTATATTCCCATTTGTTTCTTAATGGCAAATAAGGTCGTATGTAATTTACAGTACAACAAAAAAATATAATCACATATACAGGATACGACCTCAGTGTAGGTAATTAAAATAAGGGTACTAATTACGCGGCGCGTCTTGGCCGTCCATTCAAAGTGTAGGATCTTCCAAAGAATTTGCAGCGAAATTATGTTAACCATAGCTCCAGTGGTGATCTTCTATGACTTTAGAACTATAATAATAGTTCTAATAATATAAAACTTACCTGAACAAACCTGAGACTTTATGCAATACCTTTTGTACACAAGCCCACTCTTTATGAATCAAACTTTCTACTTTCGTCAGTTCCGCACCAATACGCATTCAGACATACGCACATAGGCCTACTAACAAATTCTACTTTCGACTAATAACCCTATCGTCACCAAATCAACAGTACTGGGCAGTTTTTAAGACTAGTTAGTGGCTATAAACAAGTTCTTCTTATTTTAATATTTATAAAACGTATTTCATAACCGTCTCTGTGTGTTCCACAGACACACGTATACGTTAATTGACGACGCAGTAAGTAGTCTAAACGACAGCTCCTATGCTAAAGCGTTATTATTATTCTTTATATTTCACGAGAAGCGAGTGGCGCTTGTTTCAGAGACAAAGTAATATCACGCCTCAACGGCTGGATGGAATCGGCACTTCGACGTTCTCAGACTATCCAGTGCAAATTAAGTCTAGTTACTTGATTTCTGTACATTTTCTAAGTAAATGCAGTGTGGTGTTAAAATGTATTCACGGCGATACAGTAAAGCATGTGTAATTATAAGCTATAATCATAATCGTTAACATTATTATTATTTTTTTTTGCTGTACTGTAGGTATATAGACGACATACATCTGTGGACCGTATGCGGAGAGAAACCTGGTCTTTGCTGAATAATATACCTCGTTCAGTGCGTTGGACGCAAAACATAACTCTGATAGGAAGCAATATACATACAGTAAGTTCATCTAAGATATCAGTCAGACCGTATATATACAGGCAAAGCGATCTCTGGTAAAAACTAAGTTTTTTTTTCAGGACTGCGATGATCAACCTTTTCCACCCAAAGTTGGGGAAACGTGTGTAAATACGTTATTGAATTTACGCCTCATGCCCATTTCCTAATACCACGCATATGGGTTTTCATGGATGTTGTGCTGGATCGCTGCGGTTATATATGGTCGCTCCCCGTCTCGGTTATGTCTGAGGTACTACAGTCCTCGCAATAAGCAGCGATCGTGACACTGATGGATGCGCTAATGGTTAGACGGACAGATGTTTGGGCGGATCTAACGGAATGCGATGCGAATCAGTAAAAAGTCAGCTCTTTTTTCCCCCCATTCCCACGCAAGCCCGGCGCACGGATCGGATACTCCGCTCGCTCCGAAAAGCTCCGTATCACTTTCCTGTGTTCGGTTCCTCCTGTACCAAGATAAGCGAGTGAAAGAGGAGACCCCCAAGCATGGCACTGACATGGAACTGAATACATTCGGCAGCAGAATAGGTATTTGACAACTCACCATCTTCTTGATTTCAAGTCACATTTTTTCTTGCTTCTTCGCTGTAGCGTTTCCAGCAGACATCGGGCGATTGCGTTTGGATCCTAAAGCCGAAATCTGAAAAATACGACAACTTATCCATTTTTCCTCAAAAAGCCTGCTATACAGATTTTCCTGTCACTTGGTTAGAGACGGAAAAAAGGAAGCGGTGGATTACATACACATCTAAACATCGCATTATACTGAGAGGCACTTCGAATGGTCCTGTAATCTTGAGGATGGGACACGTGGAGAATTTTGATCTTACCGTTAAAAAGTAAGAGCGACTTTTCCCTCTGAAATAAGAAGAAAAAGGAAATAATTGCAACGCAATTTGTGCTTTACTGGTTGGAAGTGAAGACGGCAAGGAGAGAGCTTTTTTTTATTTGCAGCTGCTATCTTAAATACCTACTGTGAGTCACACAAAGAAGGAGAAAAGTGTGATTAGCAGCCAAGAAAGTGTTTGGCAATAGCTGCTGATCCATGTTCAAAGAGCAGCTGAAACACAAGAGTCCATCCCCTCCTTCTGATGTACATTATTACAACCAGGGACACCCAATCAAGCACGTATCTCATCGATTCTCGCCGCTCTCGATGGATTTAGTGCATCCCTTTGGAAAAAATATCAACCTAAATGAGTGCGTGAGAGACAATTCCACCCATTTCCTGCAAAATCTGTCTTTTCTCCCGCGCATCTGAAAAGGACTCAGGAAAAGGAAAAAAAACCGTGTTGAACTCGGAGGACGCGTGGAATCATTCGGCAAGATACTTACACAATGGTATTAGAAAAGTATAGATCCTATCCAGCAGCCTTTTCAATTGCTTGTTAATTCTGGGACCGTTTCTTAATGGATACTGCAGACATACGACCGATTAAGTAAGCATAGCATTCTTTTAATATTAACAATATTATATTTTTTGTATATTGTACTTTTCTTGTATGAATAATAATAATAATCATTATTATTCCTACTATAATTTACACTTTACATAAACGGTGCATGTACTTTTGTTTACATTTCTACATAGATATTCATTGGTTCACTCTTATTTCATGGTCTTTCGCGAATGGGATAAACACAAATTTCCAGATTAAAAAAAAAAATCACCTGGATTTCCCCTGAGAGCCACGCACAGCAATAATAAGACGGGTTCCTTTTTTGTCCACACTTAGTGAAGTAGTTGGCGTTATTCCGCGTTATTGCCGCGGCTGGGAAGGATTGCGTGGTGGTGCCAGCCCCCCCTGACGGTGTTGCTAGCGGACCGTTTCGGGGTGAAGGAGTTACCGTGACAGTGTTTGATGTTTGCCCCTGTTTGCGGACTTTGAGTGACGCGATCATCTCGTTTTCCTTTAAGCTTGCCTGTTGCAGCTCCCACCGAGGAGTGAGGATCGCACTGAGGCTCAAGGTTTTTTTTTTGTTTTTTTTTTTTTTTCTTCCCCTCCACTGTTACTGCTCGTCTGCCCACTGTGATATCAGAGTCGAGGTTGGGGGGGGGGGGGGGAAATCCGTTCTTTTCTTCATATCTATCCTTTTTCCCCCCACTATCCTTTTTTTCTTTTCTTTTTTTGAAAACTGCCGATCTATTTCAAACCATCCACAAAAGCGCCTTCGGGTTTATCGTGTATGAAAGCGCAGAAATCAAAGCGGAGCGGAGCAGCTCGGGATCTCCGGAGCTAAAAAAGAAAACTCTTCAGAGATCCGAAAACAAGCATGCCGCGGAGGAAGCAGCAGGCGCCCCGGCGCGCAGCAGGTACGTCCGCACACATTTCCCACTCCGTCCCCTCCTGCTTTTTCTATTTTTATTTATCATTACTGGCTGCGGGAATCGCCTCGCTTTCGGCCGCATGTTTCTACTGTACGGGCGCACCGTCGTGTACGTATAGCAGGGGAAGGGATGTTTGCTGTATTAAGTTATTATTCTCTGGTTTCCCCCTGCTGTGATCACAGGGACTCGGTGAAGTATTTTTTTTTATCGCTCTCGGACCTGCGACCTAACTAATTGAAAGATATATATATAGGCCTATATATTTTTTTACTTAAGATTTCTCCTTGTAAGTTTGGCTTG
Source organism: Petrocephalus sullivani (assembly GCA_026780845.1). Taxonomy (NCBI): domain Eukaryota; kingdom Metazoa; phylum Chordata; class Actinopteri; order Osteoglossiformes; family Mormyridae; genus Petrocephalus; species Petrocephalus sullivani. The sequence continues at coordinate 23,474,975 of JAODKM010000020.1, forward strand.
CCCGAAGTTCTAGGCAAACGGTATCAGTGCTTCTTGAAACCACTTTCATAATAATTAATCCACGACTATTTTTAATTTTTCTTCCGCTGAAGCAGATCGCGAATGTCAGATGGTGGTAAAGTGAACTTGAGGTTGGAAGGTGGTTTTCACCTCTCCTTTCAGTTTCTGTCCCCCTTTTTTCCTTTAATGGATCCTTGATGGTCGTAATAATAATAATAATAATAATTATAATTATAATACACAATGTAATAATTCCGGGTATTATGATGAAGCGAAGGGAGAAGGTCTCGGGTGTCAGCTGACTGTCACGAATCTCTTTGATGCTCGCCTTCGCCTTTTTAAACCAAGTAACTTTTGCCAAGTTCCTACGCTGATTTTCCTTTTCTGGGAAAACATGAGGTGCCGCTCGACCGACAATGGGAGTAACTGGACTGGAAGAGGCTTTAATGGACAATTGCCATCTTTGATTTGACGGCTGATTGATTGCCTGTCATCCGGCTCGCCTTTGATCTATTCATTCCCGATAAACGTCAATAAATCCCTCCCCATGGCAACGCCGGCCACTATTACGTCACGTCTGCTCTGAACTACCCATTAAAACAAACTTTAATTGCACCCCTTGGACGTTTTTTTTTTTTTTTCATTTTGTCATTGCCAGCAACGACGTGAAAGCAATAAACGTTATGTTGTGTTATAATGTAGGTAGAACAGAAGCTTCTAGTAGAACTTTGAATACGGTTTCCTAAAGTACATATTTAAAATATTGCTTGGCCTAGAGTTGGGGGGGTATTATAACTAATATTTAAATGTTATAATTAAATGTTTAATGTGAATCAGTTATAGGTGTTATTAAAGTATGGGATGCATTTTAAATTCATATAAAGGAAGAGAAGTTCTATTTAGGGATGGCATGATGATTTAGTGAGCACTGTTACACTATTATTTAAATCCTACCTCTTCTTATGTGTGTGCAGTTGGCATGTTCATGGTTGGCGTGTCCATGTTGCACATATACCTGGTAGGTAGTTAAGCTTCCTTAAAACATGCAGCAAATGAGGGTCTGTAAACTGCCTATGGTGTATGATTGTGTTTTCATGTATGTGGGCTGGTGTATCCCCAGACTTGCTGCCTGGGATAGGCTCTAGATCCCCCCCAGTGACCCTGATCAGGATATGCAGTTAGATGATGGATGGAACGTGTTAATTGTTTTTCACAGATTAATGGATAATCTAGTCTTCATAAAAACAGTATAAAAGTAGTATTAGCGCTAGGAATACAGATACAACAGCAATATTATACAGATATGTATTCAGAATAGGACAATATTAAAAATTTGTAATGCATTTAAATTACATCAAATGAATAAATACATTTTCAAAAAAATGTGCTGCTTTAAAACTCGATGATGTTTATAATGCAAAAGTAGTTTTAACGCTGCCTGTGTAGACGTGCTTGTGAAGTTAATAACAGTAACATAGTGGTGATACCATAGAATTAGTAAAGAGATGGGGTGTGTTCTTCAGAATGACCAATCCGGAGCAGCTTTGATTCACATCTGATTCAATTGTCCATCCTGTGACAGGGCCATTTATCAGTACCTTTAATGGTCAGTCAGAAGTTGGAGAAGTGACTGCTTTCCTTCTCTTCTTCTCAGCACGCTAGTCCAGACTTAACTTTATCATGATGCGTTTGCCTGATGGACATTTTTGGGGAAGATTGGCGTGTGGGGGTTGGGGATTTAAGGCTAAAGAATGACCGAAATGCTTCACGTTGCACTATTGAAAAAAAATCTGTATATATGTCATTAATGAGCAGATGAAGACAAATTTGGGAGATGTGAGAGGGCCTTTTTTTAAACGTCGAGACTCAGCAACTTCCTGTCATTTTTTTTTTCCTTTCTCTCCACCCCCTTCCAGGCCTCACAGCTGCAAGTTATAAGGTCCACCATGACGGCTTTGTGGCACACAAAGAGTGATGACAAATTGATTGCTTTGTAGTGATGGAAAAGAGCAGGGAAAGATGTCAGATGATGGACCTTGATTAGGAACTTTGGGAAATCCATTCCCCAGCAACCTTGAGAATTTCATGTGAAAAACCACCCAGGCTCTCTCTCTCTCTCTCTCCATTCCCCTCGCTCTCTTTTCCCTCATCCCCCCCATTCTGAAAGTTCCACTCAGCCGTAGAAAAAGAAAAGATGTTTTGCCAGCTTCATTAGTGTTCACCTAATTAGCTGTAAACCTGATGGATTCCTGACAGCCCTAATGATTGGAGATGACAAGCTTCGCGCCCTGTCATGCCGCCGAATTAGGTTTGCAGCTAGTTTGATGTAATCAAGTTGATATTACACAGTCCGGCTTGGCTTTAGTTGTGCATTAACTCAATTTTCTGCTGCAGGTGACAAATGGGCTTTGGTACCTGGGTAATCATGTTTACAGGAATTAGGCTGCTTTTAATGGTTGGGAGTAGAATAATAACAGAGAAACGTCGGCGCTGGTGGCCAGCGAGAGGAACAGAAGACGCACAGGCAGAGACCCGCGCTATACATCTGCCGGAAAGTGGCTCCCCTGCCCGTGATGTGGGAGCATGCATTCTTCCAAACTCGGTGACCCCGGGTAACGAAACATTTACGGTTTACTTTTATTGCCCCGGACGACACGGGAACCGTTTTTTATTTTTTAATTTCATCCATTGGGTCCAGAGCAGCCATCTCGGAGGGACGGATCACGTTACGGCAGTGGACAGTCGTTCTCACGGCATCGCGGAAACATTCGAGCTGCGTGACATTTCGGGTTTCCCCGAGCTGCATTTTCTGAGCCAAAACTTATAGGTCGATGGCGCTGGCGTTTAGTCATCTTGATATACTCTGACGCCCAGTGGAAGTTGCTGGTCTTTTCTCTTAGGATAAAACAAAATCTACCGCATCAGCAGAACATAAGTATCCAGACATGATTTATAGAAATATTAAATTGGTGACAGACCCAGTTATGGTTAACATAAAATAAATTAACTGTGAACCAGATATAACAAACAGGCTTTTTTTTGTCCAATTGATTGATTGCGGCTGATAGAAGCATATACATCACTGACGGCACTCTAGCACGAGCGAGCTTAGCTTTCCCATTGGTAATGTGCCTTTAATATGTGGAATCAGCAGGAAAGCTACACAAAATGCTATGTTTCATTCAGCAACTTTAGTCAGAACCTGAGCCTCCAGACCCGGGAAGGATGATTAGACCCAACAGGGACGGGGCTTCTGCTGAATATGGCTGCAGTCTTAATGCTGGTCCGTAGCATCACTGTGTGTCACTCGTGGACCAGCTGGCCGCGATCAGCGGTCAGTAGTCAGTCGTTCCTCTTTGCTGTCTTTCTCCCCTACAGCAGTGTCTACTTGGGGGCCTTTCTCCGGATTGGTGCCCCCCCCGGACCTGCCCAGCATTACTCTTCTTGGCTAAGATTCCCCCTAGCAGCCAGCTGACAGTATGATTAGTTATGGATGTCCTTAGCCTTTCTCACCGTGAGAAGTGAGCAACAATGAAAGGAGTTTAGCGCGCAGAGGGGACAAATGAAGGAGGTGGGAGAAAAGAGGAAACAAGAGGGAAGGAGCGAAAAAAGAAAAAATAACGCAACGACTCGAGAGGGAAGAAAGTTTTGGCCCCCGTGGATTTTTCCAGTTGATAAAGAGTTTTTTTTTTTGTTTCTAGAAGCTTCTGTCATGATTCCCATTAGTTCAACAGCTGTCAATTAGAGCTTTCCCACTCTCCCGGGTCACAGCTTATTGCAGACGGTTGATGCTGTCATTTTGTTCACAATTCTGCCCTGAGCATTATAGTCATATAGTCAATAGCTGATGTATCAGCAGTTATTTTTTAAATTGGCTTGCGGGGGCCATATCCTCTTTTCTCTCTCCCCTGCTGCATCCTTTGCTCCTGGCTTTGCCCCGGCCTCATCCCAGCGAGGAGGTCCCCTCGCAGCTGCGGGCCGTGCCGCTCAGCTAATCCTGCACACAAAGGATGAATCGGTTGCACCTTATGGGCGTCCTCCATTTTAGAACCGCACACAGTCAAGGTGCAGCCAATGTCATAACTGGTAGGTTAAACTCAACACAAAATGTTGATGAAATTTAGGTATTTGCTACACCGCATACATGTCGCTGATGTAAATGTAACAGTCTATAAGGTTAGCAGATCTTAACGGATTTTGGCCCACAAAATCCGTGCTGCTCAGATTTAGGCCCACCCCTAAATGTGTTCTTGGGAGTTTTAGTCCCCCCCATGCTCACTCTTTCTCTCTGTTTTTTTCTTTTTTTTTGTGACGTGTGTGTCAGGGCACTTTTCAAACGTCTGGCAGCTACACAGGGATCACATCTCCCAGTAGCCCCACGAAGGAGAAATATGGCTCCCCAGAATAATCCCTGTCTGTGTTGTTGTCATGTCGAGGAGGTACAGAGGCAATTGCCCCGGGGGGGGTTGGGGTGGTGGTGGGGGTCTTAGGAGGGACGTGTTGGGGGGTGCTGGTCGTTGGATGGAGATCTGTGCCTAGGTTCCTTCCCCCTGAGAGCTCAGGCCCCCTGTCTGCCAGAATGACTGAGAGGCAGACCCTCTCTCCTCCTTCCTGGTAGACTTGGCAGGGACACTGAGACTGGCACCCATCAGTCATCCACATGTGACACATAGACTGTTTTCAATGGCAGCCATGATGAAAGGACTGGGAACTGTATAGCCCTCGTAATCAAGGCCAGCGCTGACATCCTTCTCAAATCTGACAGCCTCTTCCTTTTCTGTCCTCACCGCCAAGACCGTCTCTACCAGATCTTTCCTCCCCCCCGCGCTTGTTTCATGCACTTGATCAGTCTCAGATGCTGGAAATTATTTTCATCCCCTTTCTTTTTGGTTTGAAATGAGAGGGAGAAAAGAGGAAGTCGGGAAAAGGAAAAGCTCACGTGTGTGACTTGCCGTTCGTGTGCGTGTGTGTGAGTAGGTTGTGGTTTATAGGGGCAGTTTTTTTTAAATCCCTTGGTGAAGGCAGGCAGGTGTGAGAGGAAGTCTGTTTTGGTCCTGTTGCCCTGTTGCTAATTAATGTTCCTTGGTACGAGTCTGTCGGAGTTGAGTAATGTTTTTGATCTTTATGCCTGATAACTGCATACTTAATGAGATTTCAAAGCTTCCAGAGATGGGAGTGCAGCTCCCCGCAATTATTGACAGATGCCCCCATCTCTACCATTGGGTTCAGCTCCATAAATCCTGCTTCTGTAATGAGGCTGAGAAGTGCCACCCTGCCAGTGAGCTAATGAAAAGGGGGGGGGGGCGGGCATCACGCTCGGCTGACACATTTTTTTTTCTTTAAATGTACTCTGCAGATGTCAAGCCGAGGGTTGCGTATTAGAGAAGGAAGAGAGAAGGAGGAAGAGGGGAGAAATATGTATCCTGTAGCATTTGTACGTTTTCGGCGGTCGTGTTTCAGCACCCCCAACCCCCCCCTCCCCGCCTTTTACGGCCATCCGTCAGAGTTACGCACTTCGGGTGAAATAGTGGCATCATTGTTGTAGGGGTAGACTTTGATAGATATAACTGCCCTCTCACTACACTGAGCCAGCTGCAGTCCCTTTCCTGATTCTCTCCTTCCTTTCTCTCTCTCTCCTTCATTTATTTTATTTAGTTATTTATTTATTTTTAATAGTGAGTGGAGGGGGGAGAGGGCAGAGCAGGCCCCCGGGGTCAGGCGTCAGTCCTAGCCCGGGTCTGTGCACGGGGAGAAGTGGTGCATTTCATTTCCAGGGTCCGGAGACGGAATCCTTGCGGAGAATAGCAGCTTGGTGCCAAACAGTCGATTTCCTATTCAGCAGAGTTATACATCATTGACCCGCCCCGTCCCTCCTGACAGAATGACATGTGTCATTTATCAAAAACGGGGCCCTGGCAGACACCTCGGCTCATGTGTGCGGGGTGCCTCTTCTTCCCCTCCGTGAGAGTCTGAGATGGGGGTTGATTGGGGGTGGGAGGTGTTCGGCAGGCCCAGGGAGGGAACGATGACCGCGTGAAGTGAGGTGGAGTAGGGCAGGGGCGGCCTCAGCCCTGCAGTATCGCGTGGCTCTTAGGAAACTGGTTGGTGAGACTGGAAATTGCATTATGGGAAAACGGGGACAAAGGGGGCAATGATTGGTGTAGGTTAAGGCTGTCTGAGAGTATGTGAGGGTGGCCGTCACCTATGGGGAATGTGTAGCCACCCCTGAACGTGAGCTTGATTGGTTCTCGGGTGTGTGCATTTGTGTGTCTGTATGCATATGGACATCAGCCTGACCAAACGCGTTCTCAGCCATGACAGGTATCACTCTTTGACTGCGGCGGCCCGCTGTCGGGTACCTAAACTAGATTCAAAAGCACGTTACAGAAGACGGATGTTTCTTAAGAAAAGATTGATGATGGATACGAGGCTTACGGCACCATTTATCATTTCTGAATATTATTTAGACTGGCCGTGTAAAGCCGTAACTTGAGAGTTGGAAGAGTGGGAACGGAGACGATGAGGAGGCCGAGATGTGCACGCTTTGATGGATGGCTCTGCTCGCCGCTTGTTTGTTAACGGATATCAGCCAACCAGCTGTGCTTTATAACCGGATTTACTTTTTTTTTCCACCACAGCTACAGAAAATCAGCCCGAAAAGTAAAATAAAAGTTGCTTACGATAATTCCGATTTGTTGCTGATTAATTCTGTTTTCTTCCTTTTTGGCTTCTCTTTTTTCCTATAATGACGTGGTGACCAAAGGAGGAGTGATGTACCATCAAAGCTGGAAAAGGAAGTTGAAACAGCTGGGCTTAATTTGGGCCCCCTTTTCCCCTTAAATCCCCTTGGGCCATCACACTTACGCATTAACTTCCACTGGCAAACCAAAGTGTTTAAATGTACGGTGTCAGACTACAAAGTAGCCATTTTGGAAGTGTATTTAAGTATCTTTACCTTTTAAACAAACTGAGTATGCCTCACTGGATGCGATTATGTTAGGTATGTTTGTTGGGAATAGGTTTTGTTTGCTGTGAAGTAAACACGTTGGAGAACTAAACAGTTGAGTAGTTTGCGTGTGTGTTATGGTTTGCGTAGTGGTGTTAAGCGAAGTGTCATTCGGTAAACAAAAACAAACTCGTGTAACATGATTCTTTAAAAATATGCAGTAGCTGCTTAGTTATGTGAAATATTTACATTTGTAGATACTATAAAAACATAAAGAAATATGTACTCTGTGCTTCAAGATACAAGATTGTATACACACTATAAAGTTAATTTTTTATTTTTTCTTTTTTACTTTAGCATTTTTATATCCTCCTAAATTACATAAAGCTGTTTGTCTTTCTTTCTAGGTTTTCTTAGGCTTAGATTAGTTGACTTTCACAAAGAGGCTACACCATCAAACAAAAGTCCCGTTTCCAATATTTTGGGTCAAAACGGCCTTCTTATGATGGTATCCAGAAGCAGCCCCATCGTCCGGAGGGAGAGGGGTGGGCGTGGCTTGTTTATGTGGTTTGTTTTTGTTTTTCCACGTTTCTGGGGGGTGGGTGTAGTTGGATTACACAGTGGTATGGCTTGGTTTGGTTGGCAGCTTTATCCGGGCGAGGGGCTTCAGTGCGTGAGTCTGGTGTTCCCTCGCCGGATCTTAGCGGACATAGCACCCACGATCGCATGACGCGAAACTCCTTTAGTAGGGGCACCCTGAGACTGAAGGGAACAGCAAAACCACCCCCTCCCCGCTTTCCGCCATAATGCAAAACCGAAACAACACAAGGCCAGAGTCGTTGGAGGGTCAGTGGGAATACTTATACTGAAGTTTCATAATAGAAAAGGGTTGTTTTGTTTTTCCATCCCCCTCCCCATTTTCTAGTTTTATAAGAGGAGACATGATTTATTGTAGCCATCCATCTTTGGGACTCATCCATCACCTCCTGGTTGCTAGGCAATCATAGCAGCAGCTGTTTACTTTGAATCAGACAGAAAGTCTGTCAGTCAAGGATGGCAGGTTAATAGCATTAGAAACACACTATTGTCAGACGGCCTAATTAATCAAAGTGGGTAAAGATAATTAAAAAAGATACAGCCTCGTCCAGAGCTTGGCTCAGGTTCGTCCCGGTAAAACAGAGGGAAGAGAAAAAGAAACGTCTTGGTTTTGGGACTCCTTGCCCTGGCAAATAAAATCAGGTGATAGAACTTGATAGATGTACTGTTTACATGCAGGTTCACACTTTTTGGGGAGCGGGAATGTTGGAAAGGCGACGTGCTCTATTACGGTATACTGTGGTATGTCCAAAATCCTGGCTCACGCCAGGCTTGGCATCTTTCATAGCCTATAGATTTGATAATACCAGGATAACATTTTTGAAAACACTGTCAGAATACCATATACCATAGGACAATGTCTGGACGGTGTGAAGAATTAGATACCGCCAAAGCCTATGTTCTTCTCGGTAGGTGCTACGCGTTCAGAAATGCATGAGGGGGATAGTTTGTGATGCAAAGGCTAGTATTGTGTTTTTGTTCTTTGTTTTGCATGGGTGCGACTCAGCTGGGTGCATCTTGTTAGCCGCAGGCCAGCGGACGTGGCAGTCCGCGTTAACGGCTCGAGGTTTATTGGATTTCTTGGGCTTTTATTGCAGCCTCACGATCCGCCACGGAGAACGGGCAGTGAAGCCGCTCTCTGGGGGTGTAATTTGGGTGCCATCGCACTGGGGGTTTCCCTGGGAGTGCTGACACCTTCACCCAATCCCCCCCCCCCCATCACCACCTCCCCCGCAG
>JAODKM010000020.1:23485903-23536916 GCA_026780845.1 Petrocephalus sullivani
CCTTCGCATTTCCCGGCCCCCCTTGGCCCCTTTTGCTCTCAGCCAACCCCGGGCTTTCAGACCCGCCCCCGTGACCCCCCCACCACCCCCCCCCCCCCCCCCAGCCCATGCACCCATCAGCAGTGACTGTCGGAGCCTGTATCCACTTCTTGTGATGGATAAAAGATGAAAAAGCACAGTAGGGTATGGGAATGTGCACTTTCATCTCCCTTTTGAACGGTACAGCTTTTTAATATTTTTTTTTGGGGGGTGGTGGTACGTTTTCTCAGTGCACTGATATTCAACCAACGCTGACAGGATGCCCCATGCTTTGGGGTGGCGCGGGGTGCCTGCCGAAAGGCCCCTCTGTCCGTGACTTCGTTAGCCATGCACACTGTAGATCACTGAAGATCACACACCCTCAGCTTCTGTTTAAATGGGGGATAAATACGAGAAGCTGTCTGACGAATCAAGCGTCAATCAGAATCAACGTGCCGCGCGAAGTAAGGAGGGCCCGGGCCCGGCGTGCCGTGCCGTGCGAAGCAAGGAGGGCCCGGGCCCGGCGTGCCGGGGCTGTGCCTGCTGGCTGCTGATGGGCCCCTTTTTTGGTTCTGTTTGCCAATGCAGACAAGGTCAATGGCGTCTCCTTAAGGGAACCCAAGATTATGAAAAATAACTTTGTATATTTTCCAAAACAACTTCATTTGTTGCCTTAATCTGACATTAACTCCTTTCAGACTCTCAGGCTGGTTTTGTTGTGGGAATTTTATAACGGTCATTACACTTTTTTTGTTCCCTCCCAAAGGCACAGTTTAGCCCCCCTTAGTCCCGTTAGCATTTGGTTATGATGTTGCGTACCCGTTTGATTAATGGGGATTTCCTTACTGGGATTTGAGCCTGCGACCTACTGTCTCTTGCCATTTCTCCTTCCTGAGGCATGTGAATGCGCCGCGTGGCGAGGGCTGACGCCTCACTGTCTCACCAGCTTGTTTTTCCCTTGGGAAGCGTCGTGTGGCTTGTGTCTATACGACTGAAGGCATTGGGTGGGAGCCGGAGGCAAGCATGGCCTGCTTCTGCCCCGGGGAGCTGTTTGCGGGAGCTGACAGATTGAGCGTGGAGGCATCCTTGAGGCATCCACCCTGTGTGACGTCACGTCACGTGCCCCTGGCGCTCCCTTTCCAGCCCGTCGCCATCCGCCCAGCTCGTAAAACAGGCCCTATAATTTGCCTTTAATTCCGGCTTTTTAATGGGCGGCTTTTTGTGTGTGGGGGCGTCTCGCCCCCATGATTCCGGCGTGCCAGGGGCTAGGCAGGCGCCTTTTCCGGGGTTTGCAGGTTTCTTAAAAATGGCTTTGTGCCGAGAGGCTTAAAACCTGGATTTGACTGTCATCATTCACCTCGTTATCTGGGGTGAACTCTTCCTGTGACGAGATGCAGTTCATGAAGAGGATATTTGCCTTCCAGGTTACGTACTGGGGGACCAGAGGAGGATTCGGTTTCTCTTATGGTGGTGGCTTCATTGCATAAGAATGATTTGCTGGAGTTGTTTGAGTAACCTGTTGAAGTGCTCTGCGATTGAGGTTTTCCCCTGCACCACCCCTGGTCCTGGCTTATATTATCTGCTATCATTTGAGCGACCTCCCTGTACGCTGGTGGTAGCTAGTGAGTGCTGCCCTGTTTGTAAAGGAGGCATTGTCCCAGCTGGCTGAGGGCACCCGGAGCACGGGGGGCGCGGGCGAGCCCCTGCCAGGCTTTGCCTTGCTTCCCTATTGGCACGTGCGTTCACGTTTACTAACCTGTCCCCCTCTCCGCTGAGCCTGCATGTCAAAGGCTGCGTGATGCTCGCGGTCTCTCCCCATTTCTGGAAGATACCGGAATGTAATGGGGCTGCGGGTACCTGGCAGCTTCCTATCAGACCTCCAAAGCCCAGGAGGGAAAAGTGTGAAAGCTGTGCTGTCTTTTGTCCGTTTTTTTTTTTTGAGTGTTTGGGGCCAGAATCTCTTTGAGAAAACGTGCCGCTTGCTTTCCCAGCATGCACAGCTGCTGGTGGGCGGGGCTGTGGGGGGGGGGGGGCCCTGGGAGACGGGCCCTGGGAGACGGGCCCTGGGAGACGGGCCTGCTGCTGCAGCCTCTCAGTTCGCCCCCCCAGCACTTCATCCTTTTCATGCCCCTGTCTGCTTCCGGCCAGCCGAGAATCCATTATTGCGCCTGAGTGTAAATCTCACCGTGCTCCACCTGAAGGGCTGGAGAAACGGTGTGGATTCGGGGGGGGGGGGGGGGGGGGGGGGAGAATCTGCTTTTGGATCATGATCATGATCACAGGCAAAAAAAAAGGGAAAGAAAAAAGTAACGCTCAGATGCTGCCGTGCTTCTGACGCGTGTGAGACGACGGATTCCTGTTGTAAGCAGGACGATTCCAAAACCGTGATCAGAACGACGCTGCCAAGTGTGCACTTTGGAAGAATACGCTGTACAATTTGCCTCAATTCAAACCGCTAAGTAAATACAACGAGGTCTTGGCTTACTGTTTGTCTTACTGTTCCTGACACGGTGTCAGCAGTTTTAAGCAGTTTTTGATGGGCTCAGCCGTCATCCAATTTCACAGGACTTCCCTCTTTTTTAATGGTTTCATCTCCACGCGTAAATAGCTTGTTATAATGAAAGCATTGCAAAAAAAGAAAGAAAAAAAAACTAATACTATTCTCAAAAGATTTCAGTAAATCACGTTGTTTTCTTTTTTCAAAGCCACTTCCCCTATAGAAAGTATGAAAATAAAACATCTTCTTTGTGTATCTTCGCCCCGAGGTGACGACATCATTCCCGTCATCCACGCTAAGAGCGCGGCCCAGTGGGGTCACGACCCCATGTCAGGATAGTCCATCACTGACGATACGGGCACCAACCCCCAGCTGCTCCTGGCACGTCTTTTACGCTGCCGCTCTTAGCGTCTGTGGCGAGGATGTCTCAGACAGTTCTAACAAGGGTTGCAGTGTTTACAAATTCCTGAGGCTCCGTACACCCAGAGCCGTGGAATTTTTTCTCAGAAAAAAAGAGAGCGGGACGTAGCTAAGTGTGGGAGGGCAGTAAATCACCGTCCATCAATTACGTGATATGTAGTGGAATTCCAGACAAATGGACACGGCTCGCAAAAAGGCCAGCTGTATTGTGATACGCCCCCTCGCACAGTGTTCCGGACATGACCACCAAACTGTGGATTTGAGCTCTGGAGGTGTGTGTGTGGGGGGGGGGGGGGGTGGGGGGGCTTGGGTTTCATGTCCTGTAAATTCATTTTTACAGAAGTGCTCCAGCTTTGTTTGTGTGCCTACAAGTCCTGGAAGCTGTGTGAAGTGTGTAGCTACAGGAGATCAATGACTGGCAATTTGTTACGGCGTAGGTGTAGGCCCTTGCTGTGAGCTCTGCGACATTTACCGGGCTCCTCGGATTCGGGGTGTCATGTGGGCATCGCCTTGGCCTGGTCCAGCCACTTGGGTCTTCAGCAATGAGGATCCTTTGAGACGGGTCACCCTTAGGGAATTGTGCCACATGGCCTTAGCAGGTAATGTGCCTTATTTGAGACTCCATGAGCAACTGCTCATTTGACACAAAGTCAGACCAGCGGCACCCAAGCACTCTCCAGAGAGACCCAGTACCAAAGGAGTCCAGTCTTCGTCTCATGTCACTGGATAGCGTTAGTTTCTCAAAGCCATACAGCAAAACAGGGAGAACCAGGGCTCATGACTTTTACAAAGATATTGGGAGCACCACACGTGCCTTTCCAACAACCTCATCACCCACCCCCCCTCTCCCAATCTGTCTACTCACTTCATAGGAAGAGTCACCAGACACATAAATGTCACTGCTGAGGTAAGTGAACCTCTCAATGTGGTCGACTTCTCTCCACAGACAGACCCACTGCTGATGACTGTCCAGAAGGTCATTAAAGGCCTGGTTCATAGTTTTTATCCAGGACACTCGCAAGCCCAGGCCCTCAGAGTCCTCACTCAGTCTCTCAAGAGCCCTGATCAGAGCCTCCATTGACTCTGTGAAGATCTCAATATAGTTGGCAAAATCAAGATCAGCGCATCTTTCTTCACTAACAGATACGCCACAACGGCTGGACCTCACAACCCAGCCCAACACCCAGTCCATGCAAGCATTGAACAGAGTAGGAGCAAGAGCCCACACCTGGCGAACCCCAGAATCAACTGGGACGAATGCAGAGGCTCTACTTCCAATCTGCACTGCACTCGCAGTACCAGGTCGGCTATGGCGTCCAGCAACTTTGGGGGGATCCCGCAAAATCTCAGGATGTCCCACAGTGCATCTTGATCAACTGAGTCGAACGCTTTACAGAAATCGACAAAGGCTGCAAAAAAACTCTGCTGCTATTCATATTTGTGCTCGATGAGAACCGACAATGACAGGGTGCAGTTGATGGTAGACTTCTTAGGTATTAAACCAGACTCACTGGCAGGCAAACAAGTGACCACGGACCCCTGCAAGCACCTTACCCAGCCCTGAGTGTTATTTCTCTGTAAATTCACCCTGGATACCACAGATCCCTGTGGCCCTCCCTACCCCCAGCCAGTTCACCACCTGTGCAATCGCAGTAAGATTGAGTGGTTCACAGCTAATGGGAGGATCAGACTCAAGAACTGTGGACCCAGAGATCGCTAATGTCTGAGCTGGAAGATCAGCTTCAAGCAGCAGCTCAAAGTAGCCGCCCCAGCAAATCACAACTGCAGTCTGTAAGGACCATTCTATCTCACACCCTGACTGCAACTCTCCAGATTTGGAGAACAGATTTGATTCCTCTGTAAGCAGGACATGGGTCACTAGACCATAGATGGTGTGTCACTTGCTCACACATTCCTAACAAATGCCTCCTTATCTGCCCTCAGGGCTGTTGCAGCCATATTCCTCAGTTCCCAGTACAGACTAGAGTTGCCATCAAGCCATGCACTGTGACTTCTCTCAATAAAATACAGGGTACCCTGCAAGATGAAATACCTCCTTCTGGGAACACCGGCAACACCAACAGTCCTCAGCAAACTTCAGGGCATTGTTAGGGAAGGTCTCCCATATCACCGTTGAATCTGCAGTCGCACCCAAGTCTCGAAGTTCCTCATACATGCCTGCATGCAAACTCATTAGTAGCAGCCTAATCTTGGAGTCCTGCCAGACCCAACCTCATTCTCGTAGTAGGTGGTATCCTACTCGACCTACGCTGAATCTTCAGAGTAGCAACAACAAGTCTATGGTCAGAATTTACAAACTAGGCACTCCTGTAGACCCAACAGCATCTGGCCATGAAGATGTGATTGATTTTCGCCACACCATCAGTATTGGGGTACCAAGTCCAACAATGTGGCTCCAGCGATCCGCAGCCCCTGACCTTTTGCAAAGTCTCAGAACATGGAGCCACTTTAACCACAGTCACCAGACCCATGGGAACCGACACAGTCCTCATAGCCCCGTCAGTGCCAGTGGTCGCATTGAAGTCACCCATGACCAGAGGAGTGTCAGTTCGTGGGCACCCACCAAGCGGAGTTGCCAGTAAAATATCTCCCTTATCGACATCACTCACTACGGTCGGAGCATACACTGAGACAACAGACAAGACACCCAGAGAGTGCCACCATTTGGAGGCGCCAATCTATCACAGCAACAGCTACTGCGTGAGTATGGCAGCCATCGAAGCGACCATACCTATAATCGGTGTACCCACCTACAGAGATCTGGCTACTCTCTGGTCTGTGTACCTCAGAGAGTGCCGCCACTGAAATACAGGGTTTATGAAGCTCCTCCGACAACAGAGGAAGATAGTCGTCATGCTGGAGAGACAAGACATTCCACACACCTACCCGGATAGGCTGCCTCAAATTAGGACTTGAGTGCTTTGGCATTGCGGGTGATGGCTCAGCACCATACCAGTTCTAATCCCCAACAGCCTTGACCCCATTAGCTATCCGGCCATTTCAACTCTTCTGGGGATAAGGCTCCCAAGGGCTTTCCCTCATCCCCTTCATCATGCACGCAGCCTTCCTGTGGGAGGCAGCAGTAGAATAACTTCCACGGAGAGCAAAAGAGAGTCCTATCTGCTTTGTCGGAGCTGTGTGAATTTCTGTACGGTGGCTGGAGTACCAATCCCGCCACCAACCCCCAAATTTTTCCCTGCAAGTTGGAGGACTGCTTGCAAGGCCAGATGCAGTTTAACATCAAACCCTTGGTCAATAAACCCCTTAAAAATTTATTATAAATCTTTGCACTATGAATATATCACAGTGTGTGTCGTTTGCCTATATAGTTCCAGTGAATTGTAAGGTTCCCTTTTTTGTCGGTCATGTACACTCTGTGGGCAGTATATCTGGGAGTCTTGGGACACCTGCTTGTTAGCAAAAGTAGCCTGCTCCTCTAAACAGTGAATCAAACTCAGTATGTTCCAGTTTAAGATGACCCCATGATGTCTCAAGATGTCTCGATGAAGCAATAAAACAGCTAAAACCTGTGGTTTTAAATATGCTTTGATTGATGGTGCTAGGTGTGGCAGTTCCATTATCTCAGAATTCCTGGCATTTCTCATGCTCTGCAGTGTCTAAAGTATACAGTGCAATAAAGAAAACAAACAAAAACATCCAGTCAGTGACATTTCTCTGACCAAAACACCTTGGTAATGAGAGTGTATAAGAGTGCATAATATGAGTAAAAATGGATGTATAAGAATCATGTTATTTGGGTTATTATGATGTCACACGAGAGATAAAAATGACAGACCTAAGAGATTTAACACAGAAGCTCAGGGCAGGCTTGAAGAGCATCTCCTTTCATCGGGGTTTGATCATTTTCTCTCTTTTTTCAAATATCGGTCATTCACGTCGGTGCAGACAACTCACTGATTATGGCAAACTGGTTATGTGGTTTATCTGCAAAATATTCTAAGTATGTATGTCTCTGAAAGATTCTACCACGTGTTTCTTATGCGGGGAGTGTCCGCAAAGGTACTGATTGGGGGTGAAGGAGTTAAGCGTCTTCCCCGGTGGTAAGGCTCCTGTGATTGGCAGTACTGCCAAGGCTAACAGGCTGTTTACACACCCAAAGACAGCCTTTTGTTTTTCCTGCTGGTACGCGGCTGACCTTTTACGGCCACATCTCCGCACCGCCAGGCCGCTCTGGCACCCTCCTGGCGGCAGGTAATTGAATTCAAAGGCAGCTCCACTTAGTCTAAGGCACTAATTAAGCTTTAAAAACTGCCGCATTTCATCCCTGGATCTTCAAAGCTTGTTAGACTCAAAATAAGTCCAGGATCTGACCCCTGTTGCCATTTTGAAATATTTTCCTGTGAATCAAAAACGACTGAAATGCAAAACTGTCGTAACTACAAACTATATTTTCTCAAGCCCCTAGTGTGCACTGGCAGTTAATGTATTATTCTTATTATTCTTATTATTATTATTACATATAAAATAATACCTTTTTTTTGCAAAATGGACCCACCTATAGTATAGTATAGTATATAGTATATGTTTTATTTTTTTTTTCAATAACAAACCTTGCAAAGGAATGGCAGGCAGATGGAGGGCAGGGGTCCCATAAGAGCTACCTCACCCCTCCATTGCTGCCTCCCATTCCGCCCTCCCGACACGGGAATCAAACAGAACGTGGTGCAAACAATGGAATGGGGCATCGAGTCCCCAGTCGCTCACATGGTGGCGTGTCTCTCCGCATGACACCTGGCCTTTGTGGAGGCAGAAACGCGATACTGCATCCCAGAGCGAAAATTACAGCTGATAAGTCTGCAGAAAGATGCCAGTTTACCTCGATCTCGCGAGGACTTCTTCTGGAGATTTACTGGCAGAAAGAAAAATGTTTCCTGTCTGTTTTAGTAATCTATCAATCAGTTCAGTATTAATAATACAGTGCCTGTTTGTCCTTGTTTTTAAGTAAAGTGATCCTTCAAAAAAAATTCAATATGGCATTAATAAATTTTGCCCAAACATTAAAAGGACCCGCTTAACATTTCTTTGAAATATGAGAAAAGCTGAGTCACATTATTCTGACCCAATGAAATAGGTAAAATAAATGTTATTTAATACATTCTTTTAGAAGGTTCTTTTTTTTTTCCTCACGTCTAGTAAGGCCTGAAATATAAATATGAATTCCAAGTGCATTAAATAATTTAAATGCTGTAACAAAGTGATGAACTGTTTTGAAAGAGCAGGAACAAATTTTTTTGCATGCATAGCAAAAGAGCCTTAGCGTTTTATTCGGGAGGTTAGGGAACTGCTTGATGCTCACGGATTACTGGATAGGATACGCCTGTCACTCTCGTGGTGTCTATAGACAGAGAGCACCTGTGCTCTAAGGAGTCTGCTCATTGGTCAGTTTGCAGACAGCTAGGCAAATGCATTCACATGCTGTCATTTTCGTTTCTTTTCTTATATTAAATTCTGATATTTGGTGTGTTTGGCCTGCAAAAGGAGTTTCTGAATTATGTTATGTATTTGTCTGCTCATGTATTTATTTGTTTGTTTCTTTATTTATTTATTTGGCCGCTTAGGCAAATGTGAGGGAACAGAAGTTATAAATTACATCGGCTGATTTTTGTCGTTCACAGTGACAGGACTCAGGCTTTTTGCTTCGGAGGAAAAAAAAAAATGTATATAAAAAACAGGATGAATTTCTCCCTCTGCGTAATGCGCCTTTACTGGGAGAGAGAGAAGGACTCCACTGTGTCAAAAGCCCCTGCAACATTCCCCTGTCTCACCTCCTCCCTCCGCCTGCTATATTTTCCGTCTCCTTAACACAAACCCCACTCGGCTCGCGTACGTGTTATGTCATGCAGCAGTCATGTTGTCTGACTGGGTACCGTCTTAATTACCCACCCTGTTTAAATCCTTTTGTTTTTATTTTCAGCACGAAGGCCCCCCCCCCCCCCCCCTCCACACACACACACACACACACACACAATCACACACCCACTAATCTCTCTGCCGGAGGAGACCGGTTACTGGGTCAGAGGCAATGAGGAGGCGGTATTTAGGCGAACGGGAGAGTGTGAACCCATCGCTGCCCAAAGCCTCTGCTGGCAAATCTCAGCTTGTAAGATATGTCATGGGACTCTCCCACGGTGATAGTGCCCCCCCCCCTCGTTCTCCCCTTTTCACCCACCCTCCCATATGAGATGCACACAAATCACAGCACAACAACAACACAGAAAATGTGACAATATTTACAATGAAAGGCTCCAGCTTATAGATGAATTTTTATTTATTTATTTCGGGTGATATTTCTGGTAAGAAACGTGGAAAACAGATAGCAGGAAAAAAAAATAGGGAGTCGGGAGCATAAAGTGCGGATGAGGCTGTTTTGCGATCAGCTATCTGCCCGTTTTTCCCCCATGAATCCAGCATCCTCGTTAACATTTGTGCTGGAAGACTCGACTCACAGCTTAACTGTCATTCAGTTTGTCAGTTTATTTTTCTGGATAGGAAAATGAGTTTGTTCTATGTGCCTTTTTTTTTGCATATGGCAGCTGGCGAATTTGCAGCTCTCTGATTTAACGTTTCAGACATCTGCAGTGTCTTAGCTACGTCGGCCTTTGATATGCCGTTTTGTGCGCGTGACCACACAGATACACAGGGCTCACAAACACATTCATGCCCTTCTCTGCCTCAAGATATTTTATTTTAATTAATGAGCTAATTGTTCTATTTGATTTTTTCGATCACTTGTGATCTTCAGTCACAATTTGTAAAGTATATAACTTACGAGACGGAGTAAGGTCATTTAAATAATGTTAACATTATTTTCTACGTTCATTCTACAGAGCTAGCTGGATATAGTCACTTAAATCAATTTCAACAAATAATACGACACAGTGTTGTACTCGAAATATATATCACATAAAGTAGACTTTTTTTTGTTTCTGTCCATGAACGTGTATTAGTATATATTAAATATGGCAGTTCTTTGTGACTCTGAAGCCGGAATTCTCCATGATGATACGGACGATTGTTTGGCGACATTCCTAACCGCTGGCACTGAGCGCAGTGTCTCCTCCGTCCCTCGTGCTGCTCTGCCTCGTATCTTGTCTCCTAGCTTCTGATGGAGCTGCCTCTGATTGCACCATTAGCGCTGGAAGCGTTGCCCTCCCTGCCGCAGACCCCCCCCCGTCGTGTTGAGCATTAGGAGAGGGCAGTGTTTTCACCACTTCATCACATCCTCCCTCCCCCCGCAAACTCACACACGCCCCAAGGGCCTAGTCTGCAGTAGCTAAACGACATGATGATGACACCATGTGGCTCAGGCAGTGCTGCTCTTGCACATCTACGTTCCGCCTTGCGCTTACCTGGCCACGTTTCCGGCCAGCGTTTTGCTGCACCTCACGCGCACGGCCCCACATCCGCACGTGTCCACATCTCGGCATCTTACCCCGTAATTGCAGCTCGGCTCATCAGCGCGGTGTGGCCAAAGAAATCGCACTGCAGCCAGAGCGCCTTGGCATATCAAACTGTCTTTTTTTACATCCAACCCTAGAAAACGATCCATCATTATCCACCAGAAACGTCTGTATGCGTGCAACATTGCAGTCCTTCAGCACATCAGCAAGTAATTTTGACTGTACATTAGCTAAAAAAAAAAACAGCACATCCTCCAGCCTGAGAGCTCTTACAGGATTAGGAAAGGACATCCGTTAAGGACTGCAGGGTGGATGGAGCCTCATCACCAGAGCAGACATGTTTGCTGCCATAAACAGCTTAATATTTCCTAATGTTCTCCCTGAAACACGTTTATTAAGTGATCGAGTTAAAGGCCCTTGGCTTCAAATTTTCACCAATAACAAATGATCGAGAGGCTCATTGGTGGCAGAAGTGAATCCGACGAGTGAGCTTTTAATCATTCACCACCTTTTTTGTTTCCGGCATTTTCTCGGGCCACGAGCTGAAACGCTGAAATTTTCGCTTTAAGGAAACCGTCAGAGTGACGGCTGGAGGTAGCCACCACCTCCCTTGGAGGCCAGATTGATTTCATTTTTACCCAGGAAGTGGCATAATCACAGCATTTATAAAAAGAAAGAGAGAATGGCTCTGTCCAGCTGGTTATTCTTAGTTCAAGCCCAGTGCATATCACTTTTTATTAGCTTAATAAATCACCTTTGTTGTCAATCAAGGCCCTGAGAATAATTGGATATGGTTGAAGCCTTGCGTGATGAATTATAAGTCATTCAAGATTAAATTAAAAGATAATGCAGAAACGTAATGGTTTGTGTTTTGCAGTCAGAATTGCCTCGGAGCAGTGCTATTCTGAAGCTTTATTGCAAGCTGTTTTTCTCCCCTCTGAACCCCAGAGATGTATGTTTTTATGTTTTATTGCTATACCCCGCTTAAGTATACGGGCCTGTCTTTGCATTTTCCTGCCACCCACTCGGTATTCAGCCAACCTTGAGATGACAAAGGGCAGCAGAAGAGGATACCATTGGAACTCCCCACCTTTGGCACATCTGGCCGGAGCTGGTTGAGGTTATAGCTGATTTGAAGCTTTTTCCCCCCCCTTTCGTTTCCAAATAAAGGGCAAATATCTGTTCCAGCAGCAAAAATCTTACACATTTATGTGAGAGCCGCCCATTTGCTTTTCTGTCCGTGACAGGCCCCCTGCATTATCATAATTGTCTCTTCCACATGATAGGACAGTAAAATAATAATGTCATTTTATTTATAGCCAGGTTGGCCTCTTTTATGAGTCTGGGATAAGTTTCTGCCAAGTGGAGTAGGTCAGATGACATCGTTTGATCAGGCCTGTCCAAAGAGATCAAAGTGGAATGGCAGGTAATGGATCCCCAATGACAAACCAAATCTAGAGCAGGAATAAGACTGCCATTGCCTGCCAGTTACCCATTAAGGGCTTCCCCTTGCAAAGGCACCCCACTTGACACATCCGCCGACCACCTGAATCACATGAGCGGCGTCCTCGAAATTGTGTATTATCGTTCGAAAATAGCTATTATTTCCCCTGTTACTTTTCGGTTAGGCTGGTATGTGTACGTGGAACTGACCTGAAGTCGGGCTCAGTCACATCCCAGAGACCGGCGAGCCCTGGGGCTCCCAGCGGGCCACAACTGTTCATTTCCATTACCCGGCTTCCCTCTAATGGTAGATTGACAGCCTCCCATGATTCTGGAGGGGGGGGAGGGTGGGGGCAGTGAGAAAAGAGAGACCTCTTTCATGTGATCTGTGAAGCAGAGCCAAGACCAGCACCTCCAACGATGTATCCCAGGGCATGGCAGTCTTAAGCCCCCCGACACACACTCCACGCGGCCCTTCCTCCCTGCTCCCATTGTAACCCTCATGGGAACAATAACCTTCGCCTGTCGATGCCCCCATGCCAGCACTCGTATAGCAATGGCAGCGCTGCGAGTGGTACATCAAAATTTCAGTCGCCACATAATTTTTAGGAGTTAGTCAGTTACCCGTTTCTGAATCCCATGTCGTCTGTCACTGGAGATGATGAGGCTTGCAGTGGATTGTTGCCACCCCCTCCTCGCTGTTCTCAAACATGAGGCCCTGTTGGCCTCGGCATTTAGCTACCTTAATAAGAAGTAAAAAAAAAAAATGTTTAAAGTATTTTTACCTCCTACTCTAAAATGTATATATAATGACATAAATTATTAAAAATGATAGCTAAATTTATGCAGATAGGATTTATGAATAAGGCTGGCTGAAATCAAAATGGACCGGATCCTTTTTTGGGGGTCAAATCAAGTGGACTGATGAGATGGTCTTATAGCTGGACGGCAGCGTCGGTCAGTTGCATTGTAACTGTTACATTGTCACTGTTACAGTTGTTACAATTGTGCATTTAAGGTTGGTATTAAATACAAAAATAAAAATAAATAAGTCCCACTGTAACAACTGGACACAAACATACGTGAGCATGACTCCTTTGTGTTTCTGCCCATAGTTGGGTTTAGATAAAAGCTTGATAAATGGAAATACGAAAGAGGAATGAAGAATGGAGGGTTGTGGCGATTGTTGAACGACGAGTGAAGAAAAAGAGGGCAATGAAGAGCATGCTCCTGTGCTTTTCAGGGGGAAGTTTGTGCTACCTAGTCAGTTTTGGCTGACAGTGTCTGACAGGCCTTGATGGAAATGTCACTTCCTGGAGATTTGTGGGAGAAGCTGTGATTGGCAGCAGGTGCGGCTGGCAAGAGAGGGGCGTGGGCTCGTCCCTTCAGATCCGTCATGCGGTCTTGGGGTCCAGCATCTAGGGTCCTCCGACGCATCACCTGTCTAGGTGAGCTAACGGTTTGGGGGGGAGGTGGAGTGACAGGCTGCTTATGCATGACTACCCCCTCCTCCGCTCTGTAGTGTTTCCCTTCCGTCACGTGAAGGGGGGTAGGGGGGACTGCGCTAAACTCACGTTCACCGACACGCGGCTGTCAAAGCCGCCTGTCGGACCCTGACGTAGTAACCAGACGGGCCTCCTCACTGACTTCCCCCGGATGGAGCGTTACAATAACAAGGCCGAGCTTTGGGGGAAAGGGACTTGGAGCTTGAAAACGTCACTACTCAGGGTAGCTGGTCTGGCTGCTGGTGCGTTTAAGGGATGGCCGTGCTCGAAACCATACCCGTGGCCTCATGTCCCTCACGATTCGACGTGGCACTGCAGTGAAGCAAAGGCCAGCTCTGCGCCGAAGACCGGAAGAGGCCCTCCGCCTGCGTCTTCCTCCGTGCTCCACCCGCGGCTGCTGGAGACAGTTTGCATTGTGCACGTATGCAAGCGATCACAGTTATTAAATGAGTGACTCGGCAGAAGATGCAATCAACCCCCTTATTATGGTGCCTGTTAGTGAATTGTAAATGTCAAGGAGTTACCCGAGCTCTGCGGGGAGGCTACAGAAAGATGGTGAAAGTGGCCTGCTTTTCTGTTTTTAAATAAGCTTTGAGGCTGCGCTATCTGTCACGATAATAATAATGTCACGTCTTCATCCTTAGTTTTGTTTCTTTTCTTTAATGGTTTCTGTATAATCAAGATGCCGCTTTTCCCTTTCCCACATAGCGACTGTATCAGGGACATGCGCAAACTGGCTGTGGTATTTTCTAAGTCTTTGGAGTCCCTGGTTATGCCATGTTGATGATTCCATCCCATCACGGTGGACTTCTGCCTGCATGTTTTATATCTAGAAAAAGTGGACAAAACGCAATACTTCAAGGCATCTGTATTGATGTACTGGAAAGTGGTGGTTCTAGAAGTTCCTTCATTACCTGTCTGCGTCTCTCTAAAGATGATTATATCTGTTAGACTGGTTTTTACTTTCTGACTTGGAACAGTTTCAGCGTTTGATGAGTAGCCTACTTTTTAGCATTTTTTTAAATCAGTCAGTTTTCAACGAGAAGTCATAATTTGCCCTTACCTTTTAAGACAGAGCATAAGGAAAAGGATTCTCACCTTCATCTTCCTCTGTCTTCTAAAAAGCAGTTAGAGACATTACATAATATTGTTACACATGCACACAGTCCATGTATTCATATCATTATGCTGACTCTCCATTCATTCCTATGGGCATAACACTAATCCCAACAATGACAACCTTAACCCACCCAGCCCTAACCTTCACCATAAGTAATCAAAGGAGGGCATTTTTAGTTTTTCGATTGCATTCACAGAATGCATTAATTGTATTAAACTGAGGTTATCCTCAATTTATTATGTTGTGGGTACATCTCGTCCCCACAATGTAATAATTACGAATACACACACACACACACACACACTTTACTGCATAACTTAGTGCTTAACAGACTATAACTTTGCATGCTTGTATGTGCGTGTTTGTGTGTATTGTACAAATTACCACCTTCTGACATTGTGCAGAACTCATAGGTAATTTCTCTTTGGTTATATAATAAGTAGTGCAATAGACTGTATAATTGCTGATGCTGTGAATTTTTTTTCTTCATTTGCTTTAACATGATTGTGATGCATCATGGAGAATTACAGCCTGTGGGGTATATATACCTGGCTCCGCCCCCATGTCCTTCCATCATCACCTCGCATGAATGTGGCGCTTCTGTTAAGCTCCTTCTCGTGCGAAGTATAGAGATATGTTAAAGACCTGAGGGACTTTCCCTCTGTTGGGGTGGGGGTGGGTGGTCTTCTTCTTAACTTCTGTTATTGTACTGACCCTATGATGCTCTGCTGAAGATATCCCCCCCCTCCCCCAACCCACCCCACATGCCTCTCGTTTGCCACTACAATCTGTTCTTGATGCCTGCAAGCAAAATAGAGAAGGAAAAAAGCGATATTCAGCCGTAATGCTGTCCGTGGTGACTGCGAGATGAATGCGGTGGCTGCCCTTCTTGGCACGAGAATTCGGTTCGGATCAGTGTGTTTGTTCGGAGACGCTCTCACCACGTCGTTTGTTCCTGCCGCACTCATAATTGAAAGCACAGTTTAGAAGCGCCGTATCAGGCAAAGATGTTCTTGAGATGCTAAGATAAGATCTTCTGATGTTGCCCTGTGTATGCGCCAGATAATTTATGCTCGGGTGAGGCCGATATGCAATAGACAACAAAGCCGTTTATTGCCAAAAATAATTATAAGCTATTTATTCATTTTATTTTCCAAAAGTATGAAGCCTCAGTTTATTAGAAAAAAGTTCTTGATCTGTAACTGTTAGATAATCCACCAATTTAATTAGAGGCATTTAGGTTTTATATCATGCCATGATATGAATAATAAAAAAAAAAACAAACAAACATGTTTTCTCATTGTTGAACACTACAGTGGAATAGTTTCTGTTCACCAAATAAAGACCCAGGAGATGTGCTCACAAACACAGCCAAGAGGCGAAGTCGGCAACTCACAATATGATTGTGCTGTCAAACGCTCTTCAAGTGAATGGCATAAGGAGGTGATTAGTGTTCGTTTTCAGTGTTTATGCATAATCCCGCAGTCGGATCGCACTCTGCTGCTGCCTTTCCATTGATAGTGTTTAAACTCAGTGTTTTGCTTAATCCACTGACATTACCTTACTCAGTTTACACAGGCTGCCATGAATATATTTTTACTTTCTGTAGTTTTATATTCTTTAGTTTTTGGTGACTGATTATCGCCTTATTTTTATCTATTTAATGTGACAGTCATCTTCCTTGTTATGCCGTGCCTAAAAGCTTTCATTTTATAGGTGAAACAAGCCGGTGGACGGAATATTTTTCGTCGTCTTAGAATTTTGTTTATCCCACGGTGAATACCGCTGCAAATCCATCCGGTGACTAAAAACGGACAGCGAATTCACATCGCTGGGCAGAATTCTCACTCTGTCAACATCTTGATCTCAAATGAGAAATTAAGAAATGCAGAAGAAAACAAACAAAAGCAACCAGACTGTCGAAAAACTGTGATGGGAGCGTTGGCAGGCGAGAACGGGGGACGCGGCACTTAGCACATTTCCTTTTATTACCTTTTCTCATCTGAGGGTGTGAGCAGTGAGTCAGATCTCAGAGCATGTGCGGTACGTGCCGTTTAGCCGATCTGAGAGTATGTTTAGCAAACCGACAGCTAAACTGCATGGGAGAATTCTAAAAAGGACGCCAGCCTCCAACAGGAATTATTACCACTCTGAAATTCTCACATCCTACTCATTTAAACATCTTAGTGTGTTTTATGATCCTCACTTAAGTAAATATGTCTTATCCAGGGCTTTCCTGTAAGCCCCAAGAGTAGGCCCGTTCCCACACCCTGGGTGAGTTTTTCCATGGGATTAATGGGATACCTACAGAGACCGTGTCTCTCTTCCTCTCCGTCTTTTGGTGCCAGCCTTTGGCTCAGTGTCACGTACCTTCACACACAAACAAACGTACACACACACACTCCATGCGCTCTGGCTGCTTTCTCCAATAGTGCGTGTCTGATTGCAATGATTAAACAATATCAATATTCAATTAAATTAACTCTATTTATGTGGGGCAACATTGGCTATTTAAGAAAAAGAAAGCTGGGAACTTTTAAGTAGAATTGGTTAGATATTTATATATATACATTGCATATACACACAGGAGGGAAGCTTAAGATTATTTTCCTCTGATAGTATTACATTGGAGTATTGGTGAGTGAAATTGAATTATAAATGTAAATTCGGGTTGGTGGTATTTATAGCTGGTGTGATTATCACTTTCTCCACCACCACAAGCTTCATTCTTGATCTATACTAGACACTTAGAAACGTCTGTGAAACACATCAAATTCAGAACATTTCTTACTGTTCCCATACCCTCTATGACATCATAAACCGAAAAAGAGCTGCACATAATAACATTGCTACAGTATGAAATATGGCATATTTATTTCAGAAATTCATTTTAAAGCAATTTTATTTTGATCAGGTAACATATTTCAGTGTGTTCTTCCCATTTAGAAATCCTAAAAACTCTAATTTTTAGATATTTAAATTGTGAAATTGTGACCTTTTGTATTTCCAGCCAGTAACATTTAATTTAAATCAGACACATGTACATGAAATACATCAATTCAAATTCTGATTCATTCTATTTCCGAATAAAGACATCTTGGTAACACCTTCTTTGAATCCCCTATCTATATTCATATATTCACATTCGTAACACATTATAGTGCATTGATAAAGCATTATAAATATGACTACAAATGTTTATATAAAGCGATAATACATTATAGCCATGTTTATTATTCATTATGAATGCTTTATGAAGATCTCATCTATAGTGCACTATAGAGACCTTCATAATGCAACACGAAGCATCCTTAATTATTATGCTAACCATTATAATGCATTATTAAGGTATCTATATTGCATTATAGACAGGAGCTTTATTGGAGCTTATGATGGTCAACACTATAATGCCTTATGACTGTCAATAAAAGATGCTTTATTCATTCGTGTACCAACCATTATAGTGCATAATGACATTATAATGCATTATAGATGACAGCTCTAAATAAAGTGTTACCAAACTATTTTCCTTTTTTGGACCTGCTCATATTTTCCTGTAGTACCAGGGTAAATTCCGACCTAATGAATAACATGAGTAACAATAATGAAGCTAAAAACATTCGCAAAGGTTTAAGCCTTTGTTTTTGACTTTGCTCATTATTCATACCTGAAATGAATGCACAGGATGGATAACTCAGAACGTTTTAAATATTTGTCACACACACCGCCTCCATTTATGCAGATCTGACTACCTAGCACTGTTCTTAAAATGCCATGTGAGGAGTATCTCTTACTCGACACTGAGCTTCAACTACTACCTGTACTGACGGTTATTGGTTTCCTCCAAAATACAGGCCACACCCCCTCGCTCTCCTCAATTTCAGTGGACTATGCTGGCATCCTGTAAGAATGACACTGCTAGATAAATAAAAACATCATAGTGTATATATGAATATGCATACTATACAATAGACAAACGTGTTGCAGTTAATGCACAACTCCATTGGCCAAACCTGCTTGTTGAAAGCAACATCATTGAGGTCAGCATGGGTCTTAAGTTACAGTCCATGGTACAGACAATTCAAATACACTTGATTATAGTTTCTGTCACCTGTCGTCGTTATAATATTTAAACAGCTTTGTGTCCTGGGATGCTACAGTGTCTCAGCTTTGCCTAATCACTTCGTTAATTTAGGTGATTCCATAGGGTTTTTTTTTTCCTCAGTCCATCACCTACACCTGTATAAATTTATGTATAACAACTCAAATTATTTGAGTGTTTGGTCTTCATTTGAGCCCTGTTGGAGTCTGTCTGCTTCGTCAGCGAGATCATTGTTCTCTTAAACAGCTGTCTGTCTAGCTGATTCAAAGCAGATGGCAGCCGGAATGTTGCTGGGTGTGTGTGTGTGCGTGTGTGTGCACAAAGAGCACCGTGTCGTCGGCACACTCTGCAGGCATTTAGATGGTTTTCCTCCGAAATATAGTATCAGAATCTTTTTTTTAATTCAAAATTATTATTCTTTTTTTTATATATATTTTTCTTCAGACTTAAATATTGCTTAAATATTTCCATATGCACGTAAATAATTCTAATTTTGAAGAATTGATCATTATTAGGCTTCTTTGCTGGCCTTTGGTCAAAGATTTCATGTTTTATGTAATTTTATATTTCAGTATAAATATAAATTCTGAAGGAAAAACTAAAAGCTTTCCTCCAGCAAATCTCAGTGATCCCACTAAAGAATTGTCTCACCAACGTTTCCTAATCTATTAAATTAATGTATATTCATGATGTTTGGAGGGGTTTGCTGTCTGTATCTTACATACTCTGATTTTACTCACGAGGATTCCTGTTTCGTATCTGTAAAACACAAGCTTTATTTAAATAACTTTTTTAAATTTTATTTTTTTTAGGGAATGCATTAAGGAAATGTTTAGGGAAAATCTACTGTTTAGGGAAAACATTAGTTGACAGACAGGAGCTGCTCTCTCTGAGGTTGATACAACTAATTAATCACTTTAAAAAACGAGTTCCGCCTCCAGAATAAATTTGAAATTAATGAGAACAGTTATAATTTCACGTCTGTTTCTGTTGCCCCTTGAGAAGGATGAGTTGGCAAATTATATGTGATAAAGGAAAATTTTCACATTCCGCTATAAGAAAAAAACAGTGATAAATATAACTGGGAGTTATACACAATACATTGTCTGAATTATTTTGACGATGATTGTTTTTCTTATAGTATGCAGAAAATAAACGGGCTTGATTTTTTTTTATGTCTAAGGTGTTTTAGAGGGCTATGCAGATTGTAAAGCAGATGTTGTCATCCAGTGACTTTGACTGAATTATCTTTCGTTTTTTTCCAGCCTATGTACCTGAAGAACTGAAAGAAGCTGCATTAATGGATGAGGATATGGACGGGGATGACTGTGCCGTGGATGAGGAGCCCCCTGTAAAGTACAGGTCCTCAGAGAAGGACTCCCCCGTGAAGGATCCCCCATGTTACCAGGACTCTCCTGTCGCTGAGTTTTCCAGCCACGAAATGGACAGCGAGTCACACCTGAGCGAGTCTAGTGATCGCATGTCGGATTTCGAGAGCGCCTCCATCAAAAACGAGGAGGAGGTGGTCAAAGAGCCGCTGCCAGTGACCAGTGATGAGGTCGCTTCCGGCCCAGATACCCTGGAACAGATGAAGGCTATCTACACTAGCTTCCTGACGAATTCCTACTGGTCATCCCTCAATCTGAACCTGGCCCATCCGGCTCCGGAGAAGCAGCCGAGGAGCAGCAGTAGCAGCAGCAGCAGCAGCAGCAGCAGCTGTGGCAGCGGAAGCTATGATTGGCACCAGTCTGCCGTAGCCAAGACCCTCCAGCAGGTGTCCCAGAACCGGCAACACCCAGAACCCAACCTCCTGAGCACGGTGCAGCTGTACCGCCAGAGTACCAAGCTGTATGGGTCCATATTCACCGGTGCCAGCAAGTTCCGCTGCAAGGACTGCAGTGCTGCGTACGACACCCTGGTGGAGTTGACAGTGCACATGAATGAAACCGGGCACTACCGCGACGACAACCACGAGACAGACAGCAACGGCACCAAGCGCTGGTCCAAACCACGCAAGCGCTCACTGCTGGAGATGGAAGGGAAAGAGGATGCACAGAAGGTTCTTAAATGTATGTACTGTGGCCATTCCTTTGAGTCTTTGCAGGACCTGAGTGTCCACATGATTAAGACTAAACACTATCAGAAAGTGCCTCTCAAAGAGCCCGTGGCCCCCATGGCAGCCAAAATAATCCCAAACACCCGAAAGAGAGCACCTATCGAGCTAGATCTGCCTAGTTCCCCAGAATCCTCTGCTGGTACACCGAAACCTTCGGACCACAGTGATACCTTGCAGAAAGCTTCCAACCCCTACATTACACCCAATAACCGCTATGGGCACCAGAATGGTGCCAGCTATGCTTGGCAATTTGAATCACGGAAGTCCCAGATACTCAAATGCATGGAGTGTGGGAGCTCACATGACACATTGCAGGAACTGACAGCCCATATGATGGTGACAGGGCACTTCATTAAGGTGACTAACTCGGCTATCAAGAAAGGTAAGCCTATCATGGAGTCCTCTCCTACACCAGTGCCAGTCACACCGACTAAGGAGAAAGTTCAGTCTGTGCCATTGGCAGCCACCACATTCTCCCCACCACCTGTGCCCCCGCCATCTAGCGCCTCCCCTAAGCTCTGTGTGGAGATAAAGAAGGAGGAGAAAGAGGTGGAATGCACCAAGGAGACTGTAGAGAAAGACAAAACAGCACTAGATGAAGAAGAAGAGAAGTTTGAGATCTCCTCAAAATATCATTACCTGACT
Source organism: Petrocephalus sullivani (assembly GCA_026780845.1). Classification (NCBI taxonomy): domain Eukaryota; kingdom Metazoa; phylum Chordata; class Actinopteri; order Osteoglossiformes; family Mormyridae; genus Petrocephalus; species Petrocephalus sullivani. The sequence goes on from JAODKM010000020.1 coordinate 23,507,212, forward strand.
GAAGAAGACTTGGAAGAGAGTCCAAATGGTGGTTTTGACATCCTGAAGTCACTGGAAAACACTGTAACATCTGCTATCAATAAAGCTCAGAATGGTGCCCCAAGCTGGGGGGGTTACACCAGCATCCATGCTGCCTACCAGCTGCCTAACATAATGAAGTTGTCCCTGGGTGCCTCAGGGAAAAACTCCCCACTGAAAAACATCTTCAACGGAGGGGAGATCTTGCCCCCCAACAAAAGTCAGCCTCTAGTTCCACCTCCCAGCAGACAGACATCTCCTCTGCCCAAAAACAACTTCCAAGCAATGGAAGAACTAGTCAAGAAGGTTACTGAGAAAGTGGCCAAAGTGGAGGAGAAGATGAAGGACCGTAAAGTGAAGGAACCCTTAAGACAAGCAACACCATCCCCCTGCAGCAGCGAGGGTGGGGAATGCGAGAGAGGGAATTCCCCCAAAGAGAAGAGGGTTAAGACCCCCGAGAGCAATGGCAGCGGTCACAAGGACTTGAAAAGTGACAGCCTTGCAAAGGTGTCCCTGGAAAATGGGACAGACTCCGCGAAGCTCGCAGCCTCTGCTTTGTCTAGTAGCACTGCCATTATCACCGAGCACCCTCCGGAGCAGCCCTTTGTCAACCCCTTAAGTGCGCTACAGTCTGTAATGAATGTCCACTTGGGTAAAGCTGCTAAACCAGCTTTGCCAGCCCTGGATCCCATGAGCATGCTATTCAAAATGAACAACAGCCTGGCAGAAAAGGCGGCCATTGCCACCCCGCCCATGCAGACCAAAAAACCAGAGCCGCTGGACCGCTACTTCTATCACGCCAACAACGACCAGCCAATAGATTTGACGAAGGGCAAGACTGACAAAAACAGCGCTTTGGGTTCAACTCTCTTGTCATCCACTCCGACATCGTCATCTGCCTCTCCCTCATCTACTGTGACAACAGCCACAACATCTGCAGTGGTGTCATTCATATCAGGCTCTCCTCTGCGTGAGAATGCTCTATCTGACATTTCTGACATGTTGAGGAACCTGACAGAAAGCCACGCATCAAAATCATCCACTCCTACAAGTTTGTCTGAGAGGTCAGATGTGGACGGCATGACCTTGGAGGAGCCAGAGGAAGTCTCTTCGGCCCAAAAACGCAAGGGCCGGCAGTCCAACTGGAACCCTCAGCACCTCTTGATCCTGCAGGCCCAATTTGCTGCAAGCCTGCAGCAGACGTCCGATGGAAAATTTATCATGTCGGACCTCAGCCCCCAGGAGAGGATGCACATCTCTCGTTTCACAGGGCTCTCCATGACCACCATCAGCCACTGGTTGGCTAACGTCAAGTACCAGCTGAGGAGGACAGGAGGAACCAAGTTCCTGAAGAATCTCGATTCAGGCCACCCGGTGTTCTTTTGCAACGACTGTGCCTCCCAGATCCGGACTCCCTCCACATACATTAGCCACCTGGAGTCACACCTGGGCTTCAGGCTGAGGGATCTGGCCAAGCTGTCAGGCGAGCAGCTCGGCAGCCAGATCACACGGCATGCCAAGGGCATGCCCGACAAAGTGTTCTCCACCCCCTCCTCTCCCCCGGAGGAGGAGGCCACTGGCACTTTGTACCGGTGCAAGCTCTGCAACCGGACTTTTGCGAGCAAGCATGCCGTCAAACTTCATCTCAGCAAAACCCACGGGAAGTCCCCTGAAGATCACCTCTTGTATGTGTGTGAGCTTGAAAAGCAGTAGAGCTGGCCTAGGACTCCATGTACTCCCTTGAGTCTTTTAAGTGTTTTTTTTTTTTTTTTTTTTTGAAAGGAGTACCACGTGCAGTAAAATAAATCTGCACGGAAATAACTACTGTTTCATGTCAATTTATCTCCAAAGGAGACTCTGGCCCCCATTTCTCCCATGTTTATTTTTAAATTTATTTAATAATTGTACAGTGTTTAATATGGAGGTGCTGTATAATCAGCTACTGAAAACGGAAAAAGATGAAGGTTAAAAAAAGTGTTCAAAATGAAGAGGTATTTCTTAGAGTTTGTGTAAATTGGTTTAGTTTTGTATTTCTTTTTCCCCCACATTCTATAGATGTAACAAGCTGCATGCATTAATGGACAGTTTAGTTATGCATTTTATAATAAAATCTAGTGCACTTTTTAATGCAACTAAAGTGTGCTGGAACCAGCATCTAATATTTAACCCTCTGAGTACGGCTAAGAACTTCTTCTCTAAGTTCAATACCAGTATGAGGGGCATATTTTTTGTTGACAATTGGCAAACGACTGAATGTAACATGGAAAAAAACGATATAAGAATTTGCAGCTGTCCTGGTTTTTGTATTGCTAAGCAAAATTCCAATTTGCAGCCTCTGTTGTTTCTTTTTCTTTAAATCAGGGGCCTTTTGAATTCAGGTCAATGTAAAAATGTATATAAAAATATATATATATCAGTTCTGACTGAAATTATGCATCATTTTATATTGTTAATTTAAGAGGATTATGGTTATCTCTTGGTGCACAATGTTTGAAGACGTTAAAAATTGTTTTGCACAATAGTTTTATAATGTTATTTGATCAAATGAGAGGAAATACATAAATTTTTTTTCTGCCTTGTGCTCAAAGGGTTAAAATTCTAGTACAAACGTGTACTGTACTCTTTAAACATGAAACCTAAATATTTGTACAAAAGATGTTACTTTATTAAGCTTAAGGCATTCCACGAAGTAACCTCTTATTTATAAGCAGTCTTGGTTGTTTCATATTGTAAAATGTCCTTTTTGATTGTTAACTTCTTCTGTTCTAATTGCTCTCCCATAATTCCATTATGCGGCTTTATCTCGTTGGGTATGAAACGTAACCATGGTTACCAGCACACTGACTGACAGTTCCGCTTCGTTTCTGAAAGTTAATTTGCAGTAACTGACAGTTGACAGCATATAAAACTCTATGTGTAAAATATTGGCATGTAAACAGCACAGACATTATTATGCACTCTGTGCCCTGTTTTTGTTGTTGACAATGAAGCACCCATTATATGAATCCATATAACCTTTTTTCTACTGAAGCATTAAAAAATGTTGTTTTTTTGGCAATATTTTTGTGTGTCAGACTCACAATTATGTCCGTAGTGTGTTGTGGCTAATGAGCACATTAAAATGAAATTGTCCTTGATGTCTGTCGGGTAATAAGTGCCTGACGAGATTACAATATTCAGACGGCCATCAGAGCACGGCTGGAGATGAGCTTCTGTGCCGATGGCAGGCCCAGGAGCCTCGAGGGCTGATCACCTAACCAACAGCATGCACTACAAATGCCTATTGTGGCTATTGTTCCACGCACATAGACCTTATTTACTTTCGTACTGTGGACGTAAACTCTCTCCAACACATACAATATATTCACTCCTCTACTCTGCAGTCACTCCTGCACACTGAACAAACTTCGTACTCTGGAGTCGTACACTGCCATATATGTACTATTCACTTCACATAATTATTACCAATACTATAGTTACCCCTGCGCAGAGTCTGTATACACTGCATTAACAGAAAATTCACGCTTGTTTACATTGACACAAACTGGAGGAATTCAGTGCATCCCTTTCTTTAGTGACATTTATGGAATATACTCCTGAACTCCCACCAAGTTACTTTCTGACATGCCCCTTGACATCTGTGTAGATCATCGTCATCGCATCCTTGTACCGAGCATTTTAATACATGGTAACATCCTACGAAAGCCATAATTCACCCTCTTGTCTACCGTCTTAAACCCTGGTAGTCAACTGTCTCAATTTCTTTGAATGATAACCTGATGTGACACTGTGGCGCTAAAAGTAAATAGGTGCCACTTGGAAAAGAGAAATGGGTACATAACTTACGACAATTTTTAAATACGGCTTCTTTCTTTTCCCCTCTGACAGCCATTGGCTTTCATTTTACATTTTTACACGCGATATTCCAAACCCTACAACAAAAATAATACATTTTTGTGCAAATGTAAAAGCACAAAAACCTGTGCAGTCTACCTAGGCGCATAAACACTAAGCTATGTGCTAGAAATGAACAGTAATTGCATGTAAAAATGTAAAAAAATGTTAGTTTCGTGATCTTATTCGTAACTCGATAATTAGCCTTGACATCCATGTTATGTTATAAAGAGAATGTTTGCACTTCATCTACAGCGAATATGATGTTTCATTTATGGATGTGGAACTCTGCCTTACATGGATTAACAATTAAAATGCTCGTCCGATCTGAAGAATAGCTTTAGGCGCCAGTCGGTTGTTTGGCAGCCAGGAGAGAGCGGGTGCCGCATGTGGACCATCGCTGAAGAAAAGCGGGTTCGGTTGCTGAATATGTACCTCATCTGCCTGTCCTACAAGCGCTGTGCAGGTGGGAGCTCTTCATGCTAAATGACAAGGTGCTGTTGTGTCTGAAAATGTCAACAGCGCAACCCGCAGGTCTGGCACTATATTTAAGGCCCTCATTAGTTACAAAGGAAATATGCGTGAAATTGAAGTGTAAGAATGCCATTTTCTCTCCCCTTCACATCCTGGAGACGAGCATCGGCTCTGCTTATTAAGGTTCAAAACAACCTTGAGGGAGACAAACTGCGGCCATTGTTTGCAGCTCTAGCCATCGCCGTTATCAACCTCTCTGCAGCTCTAGCCCAGAAACCCCCGATTCTCAAAATTCAAATGAAGTATTTAAAGACGTAGCTGGCAAAACAGCTCGATTTCCATCTGTTAAATGCACACGCACGGATTCACAATGCTACTCGGCACACAGGTCGAACGCTTTGGCTCTGTCCCGTCGATTTAATAGTTGTGAGTCTGTCGTCATGCATGGTGCTGTACTGCTTGGGAATTCTGGCACACAGATATCTTATGGTTAGATGCCGGGGCTTTGAAATCTGTCAGGTCTCTGTGCATATTTACATGTGTCCTTATAGTTCAGAAAAGTAAGCACATTTTATTATTTTTATTATTATTCACTGCCATCAGGTCTATGTTGAGCCCTGGCAACCACAGAGACAGCATTTCAGCAGAATGTCCCATCTTCTGTCTGGGCTTAAGGCTTCCCAGTGGCATGGTCATTGTTGTGATGATTGAAGACCCATAAAAGTGTATTAATAATGTAAAAGCTTAGGTACACTATACAGCAGATTCGAGTAACCTTTCTGCAGATGGTAACAACATAGCACTAGCAGTAATGTATGACTGGTGATTTTCAGGAGCATTTTATAATACAGAATATACCTTAAGTCATTCAGAGTTTATCCCTCTCTGCTCAGATAACTTTGATGGGCATAATGATGCCACAATCGGCTTGAATTCAGCCACGCTGCCGTTGACGGCATGTGGCGCAGTAGTAAATTGACAGGAAGTGCCACTGAGCTTGCGGGAGATTGTTATTCGCTTTGCCTGACTTGTAAATCACGTCCCCAGTGCCTTGGTCCCGAGCACCGTCCCATTAAAAATGTAAATTTGCTTTTTCCGCAAAGCGGCGGCGAGCATTTCCACGACCTGGTAACGAATACGACAGTGAGATGTGAGCTTATTAAGTAAGAAGCGACGCAGACCTCCGCCCGTGTCCGCGAAACACCTTAAAATAATGTGCATGATATATGTGCAGTTTCCTTAATTTATGGAGCCTTGATATGCCCAGGGCTGTATAAAAAATTTAACTTTTAAGTGGAGATTGAAAAGCAGACTCCTCTAAAGAATTCAGTATGTCACTCAGTTTAGAGTCACACATGCGCTGGGTAAAAAAGGACAAAATGTGTAATTTTGTTTTAGATAATAGTGACGTAGTCCACCTATCTCCCCAAAATAACTGCTTTACACATATTTGCAAACCACGCGTGTCAAACGTATAACATCTGTGCAGAGGTTGGCACCTGTGCCTCTGAGTTTATGGTTGCAATTACATAATTTTCTCAGCAATGGCTGCTGTAATATTGCAATTTTTTAAAAATGTTTTTACTGTGTTTTCAGAGTATCTCCCTATTAGCTCTGAGGCACGATAAACCTGTGGAGAGGGAGCTTTCCAGTACTCGGACGCCCCCACAAGCACTTGCACATATTACACACACAAGCACGAGCTAAATATTTGAGGGCCGAACGTATTAGGGTTTGCACTGATCGTAGTGTAATAATTATCGTATCTGAAGTACAAGTACGCACAGTGAGGTCCCCAGAGAGCAATGTTATGCAATTCATGCAATACCCACAGAGTAAATGTAAATGTGGATCAACACCCACTCAGTGCGGTTCTGCCTGTTTTTGGCAACAAATCGCACTGCCGTTTCCAGCAGGAACCCGAGGCCGTTGGTGGCGTTTACACGTCTCCACAGCTCCAGATCACGGCAGAGAGACATTTCCGCCGGCAGACACCGGCAACCTGACGGAAGCCGCTCACAGGCGGGTCCATCCCGGGGATTTTACCATGGCACTAAAGTGATGTATCCTGACAAAAGCGAACTGTCATCTCCTGCCCAACTCTGACCTGGTGACAGACAAGGGACACAGTCAATATCGTCCCCCCCCCAGCCACCAGTGCCCACCCATGTCCTGTCCTCAGATGTGACGGGAGGCTTGCTGTCACTGTGAGGCCACGCCGCGCCGTCCCAATTGCCCGTGCGATCGTCAGTCTCATTAAGCTAACGTGCTCGGCTTGCTGGCCATGTCGCCTCGTTGGCCTGGCGCTCGCCCCCGTGACCTGGAAACACCGCATGACAAGGGCTTGGGGCCATCATGCTGTGCTGCTTTCCACGCGACACTGCAAAAAAAAAAAAATGCTTGCAGTTAGCAGTTATCTGCTAGCCGTTAGCAGACAAACATACAACACAGAACATATCCATACAAATATGCTGCATATTGGTGTAATTATGGAAATAAGATGTAAAAATTACAGCCTATCTTGAAGATTTCATGCTTTATGTTAGTCCAAGTAAAACTTAATTTTGGTGCATTCCTCATCTGATTAAATTTTTATTGGCGAATCCAGTTTGCAGCATGGTGTGAATGCCCTATCCTGGTTAGCTGCCTTGCACCCATTAGTTCCAGGACGGGCTCTAGACACCCACAACCATATGTAGGACAAGCAGGTATGGAAAATGAATGAATGAATGAATGGAGGGTGGTTAATTGTTCCAAATAGCACTCAGGTCTGAATTAGCCTTGATGAAGAAAACAACCAAATATGTGCGTGCTCATCTCGGGGTTGAGTTTAGGATCCATATCACAAGGGCAAAGGTCATGGCTGGAAGCAAGTTACTGTACATCCTTTATGCTAATCGTTATATTTTATGGTTATATAAATTTGACAATAGATTAAGCTAAGAGTGACTAATCTATTATGCATTTTTATGAGTTTGACTGTGTGGATAACAAAGAAAATTATAACTGTTCTGTCACTATGTTTACCTATTTGTCTTTCGTTTTTCCCAAAGACCCTATGGTCATGTGCTCTGATTCAGATTGATGAATCCAATGCATTGACATATAGCCTCAGAGATGATCCACAGACAGAGGCCATCTTTATCCAAGGATAAAAGCAACTTGCATTAGAAAAATAATAAGGCTCAAAATTTATTAGTATATTTATGCCAGCTACACCTGTACTAGTTTTATTCTACAGACACAACAATGTGAAATTCATATAATGTATTTTGAATAAGAGAAACTGCTGCCTAAGTTTACATATTTTATCATCGATCTTTCGGGATGCATTTTGAAATCTTTTGCAAGCTTATCTTTTGCAAAAGCACAGATACATCCAAATGCTTCTTCTTGCATATGCCATACCCTCTCCTTTAAGACACAAACACAAGCACATATATATGAGTGTGAAGCTTGGAGTCTGAGCACAGGGTCATCCATTTGTAAGGCAGCCCTGGAGCATTTTGGGGGCACAAGGATTAACAGAAATGCGACTATTCAGCGGAGGACAATACTCAAACTGGTGACCATCCAGTCACAGGCATCAAGGCCTAATCTGATGAACCATACACCAATAGTCTTTGGCTGATATTCATATGTAGTCATGAATCTCATCATCAGCAGGGCTCTCTCTATACAATGTTTCCATTCTCCAGCGTTTGTGCAACTGAACCGCTTTCTAAGGCTTATAATACTGTCATCTCAGACGGGATTAATTAAGCACTTAAGACAAAAGAAAAGCTTTCTGTTTTCATACAGTAGGAACAGCCATTCACAGTTCATTGTGATGGAGGAAACAGCATAATAGATGGATGAGATGCACCATTTGAATTAAGTTACATGTGAAAATGGATACAGTAATTAACTGATTCATTTATTCTTTATCATTTTTAAAAGTTACCATTGTAGCCATTATGCCCCAATTACTACGGAGCAGGATTAGCACAAAGTGGGTGAACTCTAAATGGTTAAGCAGGACCTGTCATCTCTCTAATGCATATTATTTAATTGTTATGTACATCAGTGGAGTTTAGATTCGGATTTCATTTGTTTGTGCGCTTAATGGCTCTTTGCATGGTTTGTATGGAATGTCTGAGGCTCAAGACTTGGGCCAATCAGATGGTTCTGACAAGCAATAAAGAGAAAACATAGGAAGCAGACACACACACACAAAGTGTTTCAGGAAGTGCCTGAAAACATAGACGCTGTCATCAAATGACGTGTGAGAGCGACGGTGAAACTTGTCATTTGCCGAGATGGCAATGTGAGGTGTGCTAATGACTGCCAACAAGGGCACCAATACAAATCATGTTAAAAGCCGAATAAGGCATAAATGCTTATTATATCACCGGCTTAGACATCGCCTCCCCATAAAGGAATTATGTGCTGATACAGTATTTCAAATGCTGTCCTGTCTGCAAGCAGTAGACTTTCACAAGCTGCAAAAAGGACAGATTATTGCCCTAGGAAAGCACAAGGAAAATTCCAGATGCCCAATAAAAAACACAAAAGCCGTTCATTCCTAGCTGTATACTACTACTACTACTAATAATAATAATAATAATAATAAAATCACTGCATACAGACAAAAAAGAAACTCTTGCAATTAGTAATACCTCATTTATAATTGGTTTCTGTGGATATTTTAAGTGAGGCTGATTTAATTATACAGTGCAATTAGTATAATCAATTGCACTCCAATTACCCTTCATTTCACACTTTGTGATTTCTGAATTTGATACATATGGTGATGCACAGCTGTGTGTTGTTAATTCCCAAATCAGCATTAACAAGGTAAAGGAAGTCACTGACTGCTACGTTTATTGATATTTCAAACCAAATGCAGAGATTGCCAAGAGACCCTCATTAGGATGTAGGGTCCCTGCCTTGGTTGTGTTTCTGAAGGTTGACGTCCTGCACAACTTTTCAAGTAAATTTAAACATTTTAGGGTCCAGGAGCTGCATGGTGGCTCTTTGGGTAGCACTGTTGCTTTTCACCCCTCAGGGTTGGGTGCATTCTGTAACCCTGTCCTGATACTGTAAGTGGTTGTAGAATGCATGGATGAATTTTACCACTTCCAAGTATCATTGTTTACAATGTAAATCACATTTAAGTCATAAATGAGAGCACTATATGCATGTGCCTAATTGGCAGTTTATTGCAAATGATTGAATATAGCATGCACTCTTTTAAACTCATGGAATTATGTCCAAATGGTTTAAGATTTCTCAGATCATGTGCATTTCTGTTCACTTTTTGGTAGCCTGAAAGAGTGGGGTCAGGAAATAAACTTTGGATGACCCTGAATAATCTTCTTGTGCAGTCTGCAAGATGAAAACAATTATTCTGCTTTTAGAGAGAATTGCAAATGGCATTTAAAGCGCAACACAAACTGTTCATGAGTCACCTTGGTGTCAGGGTGGTATGGTGAAGAGAAATTTCATGTACTGACCACTCAAGTAAAACTGACTCCTCATAAGATGATATTAAACTTTACCTGTCCAATATTCTTTCCAATTACCCAGGAAGGGAAATCTTGCTTTTTTCCAATAGTAGCATGTAAAAAAAGCTGAATTTCTGAGGAATTTCAAAAGGTTGTCAGTTTATGGAAGCTACATTGGGCCTCGCTCTCTGTTACCACTTCAGACATCTCTCTGTTCATGCTATCATTCCATGTTTTACTGGCAGAAACATCCCAGAGGACCACAAACTGTGTGTTTTTAAGAAAATGCCTGTCCCAGTGTAAATAGTGCGATTGATTTATGTAACACTGGCATAAGAGGGAAAAAATAACATTCGTATCTCCCCACAAAACACAATTTAAGAGAAGTTTCAATCTCAAGCAGTCAGCGGGGGGAACTTCCCTGCTGACGAGTTGAGAAGCTGTCAGAATGAGACCTAATCTAGCTTGGATCTGGGCAGTCAAATTTCTACACTTAACTAACCTGCAGTTTGAAATGCCAAGCAGGCCTCTCGGAGCATAATTAAATCACAGCTTCCTGTGCAAGGGACAGTTGTGTGATATCGCTGAAACTGTCATACATCCATGGCAGCTATATGAAAACCCTTATTGGTACCATGATGCATTGCTCTTCCCAGCCAGCCAACCAGAGAATCATATGGGAGGTAGCTGGTCAGCTGTCTCTTGTTCTCCCTTGTCCCAAGTGCAAAACACAAGGGGACAAAGCATCGGTGTCTACTGGACCACATTTATGGACTTCCTTACTGTACCTTCCTATGTTTGGTCCGGAGGGCAGGGCTGCCAAATCCGGAGGGCTAAGGAGTCACTTCAATTTTACTGTTTAAAACCAGATTGAAGACATTTTTATTCATTAGCTTTTTATGAATTTCAGTGATTCTGTGTTTTGTTTTCATTGTCACTTATTTGTCTCCCCTTTCTGCTGGGTGCATTGTGTCTTATTGTATTTTATTTATTAGTCTTATTGTGCAATTAATATAGAGCACTTTGGTTACAGCACTCTTGTTGTTTTAAATGTAAACAATAAATAAATTGCTATTGCACTTTGCTGAAATGTCCGCTGCATTTAAGATTAACCTCAAAGCAAAAGGAACAACGAAAAGGAATGTTAGGTTATGCTACTTATGGTATTGCTGGTGTAACTAAAATGGATCATCTTATAACGCAACACATTGAACATTAATTCTGCTTGGATTGATTTACTCGGGCCTTCTGTAAAAGAAAAAAATAAAATGTCACAGACTTGCATAGTTTTTGAATAAAGGGCCACACAGGGCAGCAAGTGAGGCACATTATTAGATGTGATGTGAGTCCTGTTTCATTATAAAAAATACCCTACTCTGCAGTTACTTTTTAATCCTTGAATTGAACAGAAGTGAAGAATAAAAAGACTAAACGCCCATATTTCAGCTTCTTCGAGTATTTGAACATTTTCCCCCCTAAGACAGGTTAAATGACAGAATTTATAAGCCAAGTTAGCCGCATTTCCGACTAATGTAGTAGCCTTTTATTTCTTTATTTCACTAAACAAGGAACCGTTTTATTTGAACGTATTTCCTATGCTACTTTTTCTCTGTGAAAATATTAGCGTACATTGTTCTTGCGATTGTAACAAAATGTTGTTAAAAAAAAGTTTTACTGCCATGTCATTTATTTTCTCCAAGCAGAGTTTTGATGAATACATATATCATCCCAACGAATGATCCACCTCACGTTACTGAGTAAGAATGCTATTCAATTTGTATGTGGTCTGTTCAGCCAAAAAATACAACAGGATGGTCCATAATAAGTGGAAGTGGATTTGTTTTAGCATAAAGAACATTGTACTTTGGAAATTCACATTTCAAATGTAAGATTAATGATAATATATTGAGTAAGCACCTGAAAGTAAACAGAAGTCCTTTTATAGGTCATTTCTCAATTTAGAGATGTAACCATTGACAATGTGGATGGTGACCTCATGCCCAGGGTATGCGTAAGCTTTTGCTGCCAGCTACAGAGACAAGATTGACAGGGGACTCTTGCTTTGCTAACAAGAACAGACATCATCATCATTAAAGTCAGGACCTGACAATAAGGCTGGTGGGAGAAATCCACTTCCTTCTCTGTTTTGCTCATCCATAAACGAGTCATCGGTTCCATGCCGTGATTTTGCTGACCTTGCGATGATGTTCATCATACACTGCTTTGCAGATACAGATGAGTAATTAAAATCCATTTTAAGATTAATTCTGAACCTACTAATGGGTTTTTAGTCTCCTGGGGGGGGGAGTCACACCTCACACTGGACCCCACCTTGTGGAGAGAATCACACCCTCAGCTCTGTATTAAAGGAAGTCTGACTGATTCACTGAACTACCATCTGGATGCGCAGATCATTGACCTGTCATTTTCTGTTTCCATTTGGTGCTGATATGTATACACTATTCACTATTAAGAGTGAAAATAAGAGCAATATATGAATAATGGTATATTACATAAACATTAATTTACATTAAATTTCACGCCAAAAGACTTTCCTGTTCCTTCCGATATCCCTTAGTCTGGACTGTCACGTGAAGAGACTTCTCCTCTATATATTGTTAGTTTAATGCATGATGACAAGACCCATTACACTGAGATACATGCTCAAATGGCATGTCAAACTCTGTGTATCAGTCTGTTAGATCCTGTCTCCCCACGCATTAAGCAGCCCATAAAGCCACATGTACACCTGGTCATGGGCAGACCGCATGCAAACGCAGTATCTGGCAGGCCTGTGCAATGGTCATACACCATCAGACCTTATTAAGCCAACACCCTATACCGCAGGGCATCCCACACGGAAGCGAATCTGACAAGACCTCCCGTGCTGGCCTTTTTCTCACTTTAAAAAACAATATAGAACATCTAGAACATATTGCATTTAGTGACACAGGTAATTACAACAGGGATGTAAGAGTTAAATAAGAATCCCTTTTTAAGTTCAACACACCATTTGAGCAAAAAAAAAAATATTGCTGTTTTACGGTCGCCCTGAAATGCAAACCATAGTATGAGGTTATTATGAAAATGCAAATAATTATTAATAATTATGCTTTTCGTTATTTTTAATTTTTAATTTTCTTAACCTTTTTTCTTCATTTTCGTATTTTTTTGTGTTTTCTTACGGCATCTTGTTTTGCCCTTCTGGGCCACCATACTGTCGCCTTACTCCAGCTCCATTCTGTACTGCACTGAATTATTCTGTGTGCCACCAGAGCCACTCTGGACACAGTTGGGCCCTGCTTTAATACTGTGCAGTTCTAATTACTCACGTGTCCTTGGAAAAAGGGCACACCCTTCAGGGTTCTGGCATGGGCTGTGCCTTGGATGGGCTGGCACCTCGCCCGTGCTCAACTGCCATAGCTCCACCAATAGACAGCCTCTCACACATTGATCCCCCCATGATCCCCTGATGTCACTTTGATGAAACTTTTTAATAAGTCAAGGTTTTTTTTTTTTTTCCTGATGAAACGCTGTTGACTGAGGATATGCCTACGGGCGAAGTTACCACCTTTCACTTGCTGTGTGATTGCCGTGGAAGCCCATTCAACAAAGTGTGTGTGTCTAAAAATCACTCTCTCAGGATCTCTCCTCAATTGAGCAAGTTTGTTCTGATTGAGAAGCTACAAATTGACCTGCCTTGAATTACACTTTAAATTAAGCCCGTCTGATTTAGTTCAGTGTTAAGAGCTTAAACCTGGTAATTTAAGCCACACGATTGCTCATCTCCGCAACTCTTTGTTAATATTTCAGCTGATGCAATGCATTTCATGTGTTGAGAGCTTGGATGTGCAAAATAAAAAGCTTACAACGTTGTAGAAGGCATAACTATATAAACATATAAATGAAATTCACCACCAACCGGCATATTATTCAATTATATTTTTAATAAAATATTTTTCTTATTATAGATTAAAAAGGAAATAGTTTCATGTATAAACAGAACTCCTTTGGGGTGCTTGATAACATGAATATGAAAGTCAATTAATTTTACCATTTTTTTCCCTCCAATATGGTGGATTTAATGAAATTTGATCAGCACATTTTAAAATAAGCCATTAAAATGATTTGAATCAAAAGGGTAGAATCTCCTGCTTTTACTTGGCTCCTGGCATTTGTTGTATTATGTCCCTGTTTAAAACCCTCTCACAATTATAATGACAATTTAGTAACATTTCAACATATGCTGCAATGTAATTTTACACAGAGTATTAAAGTTGTAAAATCAATGTCAAAAATATAGATTTTTGAAAATTATATTTAACGTTTTTTTACGTGAAATATACTTAAATCAGAGGACTGTTTATACTGAAGATAGCAGATTTTTTTTTATAATTGTGGAACATAATAGGGCAAATTATTAAAGATTCTGATGAGTAATTTCGACCTACTGGACAATCCTTATACAGTACGTCATAGATGAGCCATTGTTTATCTGGGCAAGCTGTGGTGAAAACCTTTATCATGCGAGCACAGGCATTTCCTTTTACCTGGATCCAAATATCCAGTCATGCCACTTTGGAAAGAGTGAAATTGTTCTGTCGCTTTGACAGTTTTCTGGACCCCATACATCTCGGAGTCTGACACCAGGGATTTCATTGAAAAGCTTGTATTTGAGACCCTTCTCTCCTGTTACATATTCAGTGTACCTCTTGATTTTTTTCTCCTTATATAACAGGTCATCATGGTGATTTTCTTCGGTGAATTACCCCCAGTCTTCAGTTTCGAATAAAAGTCAGAATATTTAATAAGCTACTTGAAGTATTACGATGACTTGAAATTTCAAGCATAGCTGACAGGTGACAGGTGTGTCAAACTGACCCTGTTTATCTGTGTAAAACTGACCCCGTTTTAACTGTATTAAACTGACCTGGCTATTTAGCTGACAAGAACACCTTCTGTAGAGCTTCTCCTGCTTCTGACAGGCACCTGGTTTAACTGCAGCTCACACTTCAGATATCTTGGCACTGAGGTGGTCATGCACTAGCCTTAAGCTAACATCTGCAAAATGTGTGCCTACGTAGTCAGGCATATGACACCTGACACTCCCCTAACAGGAACTAAAATGGGAAGATCTCATTCACTTACTTATATCTTCATTTTATTTGCCTTTTTTTAAATCAATATATGACAAAAAAATAGGACAAAATATAAGCTGATTTGAACCAAAATCTTGATAATCACCATGAAGTTGCACTGTGTGGTATGAGCAGAAAAAAAAGAGAAAAACTGTATGGCATAAAATGGAATAAATTGAAGTATTGTGTTTCAACAGCTAAATTAAAGCTGCTGTTTGAAGTTTGTTTCAAACCACCCTTTTTTGGTAACTATTTTTTTTTAATGTGCTAATGAATGAATGCTAGAGTATACTATAGTACAGTATAGTATAAAATAGTACAGCACAGTGTTGTAGCGACCAGCTTTGACTGTGTTTAATGATATCAAGGCTTTCTATAACTATGTCACTTAGATGATTTACGGCTGCTAAGACCTTCTTCTGAACTCATCTTAGAACTACAATTTCCATTTTAATTCCAGGTGATTAAGCGGCTTGTTACGTCCTGCCCGCATTGTCCGCCTGGCCCTCCTGTCTTCTCCCTGGCATGGCCCTGATGAGCCACGCCTGTTGCTTGTTGCCCCTCGTTAGCCTTGCTATTTAAGCGTCTGTTTGTCCCTTCATGCCCATGTCCTTCCCTACACCAGTCCTCCTGTTATTGACCCCTTACCATCTCGTTTGTTTTCCAGCCCCAGTTCAGTCTTGGTTTCAATAAAACCTCCTTAATTCGCTCGAACACCTACGTTTAAGTCCTGAGTCCCGTGTATCGTGACACAGCTCACGGGTGAAGGCTTCATAATGCCTTGCACAACCTCAACATGCAGCTTTTTTGGACAAAAGAACTTTAAAAAATCTGACTATTATAGTGATACTCCATTATTGCCAATCTAAATAATAATGACATAGTAAATTAGATTTACCCTCAAACATGTGCTTCTGGTTCTAGCAGTTCATTTCGAATGGTAGTCACATGGCTGAAATGAATGCCTAGTGAATCAGCATTGCTCAATGCAACCATCCAATGAGGCCCAGCTGTGACTATGAACAGAGTGTTTATCTTCTTAATTGGCTTCAGCGAATCCTGAAGCCACAGTCAACACCAGGAACCTGCCCAAACTACTGAAACTCCCTCGCCACTTCCAACTTTTTGCCCTGAAATATTCCCAGCACCATTTCTCTTTTTATATTGTATCAGCACAGTCCTGCTGTCGAATAAGCACCGTCCTCGGCAGACAGCTCCCGTGGCTTAAACAGATGTCATAAATACTGTATAATCAATACCTAATGTACAATCGCTTGGTGCTGGAACCCCTGTAGTGTATTCATTACATTGTGGCAGCACATATTTTAATTTATTTTATTTTCATTACTCAGTGAAAGGTGCATGTCAGCTAATCAGATGGAAATAGCTTTGTTATGTAATTTATACAGTTTAATATGCATACATTTTATCATTTAGGTATTTAACATCTTGACTGTCTTTCAGTGGTGGTTGAATAAATGTGTATGTAAATTATAATAAGGGATAGGAAAACAATAAAACTGAGATGTAAGCTATATTGCATTTATTGCATAATTACTTCAAGGTAATTACAATTCAGTTTGGCCATCAGGTCTTCCTAGACTATGTGCATCATTATAATGATGTTTATCGTACACTTTTAAGAACAAGGAAGATAATTCCTCATATCTGGAGGGCTCCGAAACCATCAGGATAATTTAACGTGGAACGTATCACATAATATGAGCAAATATTTGCACGAAAGTCGTAATAGTGCACATAAGGATGCAAATGATTGGGATGATGACCCGCAATCCCAAAATTCTCCTTAGCTGACACGTGTGTCAGTGCAAAGTGACACTCATGGCTGAGGCTGCCAAACTGCCACTTTCTGTCTTCTTTATTCACACATTATGGGGCTTAAATTTCATGTTTGAAGGGCTTGAAGCAGACATTTGTCTCCATGTCGAACAATTCTTCCTCACTATCATTACTGCGGCTGCCCATCACTCACTCGTCATTCATGCCAGCCGATCCTTTGTGTAAAAAGCGTGCAAGCGCATCCTTAAGTGTAAATAGATACCTCATTTGTTGGATTTTTGTAATAAATGCTGGAGAGGTAATCATATTCTGCAATAATTATATTAAATTTTGTGGCACTGGATGTATCAAATTGAATTACAAAATTAGTAAATGCTATGGTTTAATACCTCTCATCATGCATTCTGTCGAGTTACCTACTGCTGAATCTCATTTGAACATAGCTACTAAAAATTACGCAACTATAAAGACATCAGAGGCTCAGCAAATTACTGTGTACAAATTACCGGGAGGTCAACATGAATATAATAAGTACCGATAGCTTATTCATAATAATACGGTGTATAATTTTACCCATGCCGCTTTCAGGTGACCAGAATTTCTTCCTAGTTACTGAGACTCCATGATTAGATAGTCAGAGAGGAGGCCTTCCATTGTAATGGCGTGACACAGTCATGCTGACTTTCCAAAGTTAATCCCCAACAAGAGCAGGACTTCTGCTTGGCTGGGTGACTTGGGCTGTTTGCCATGTGCTGTGCTCATAAACAAAAGGGGAGGTAAGATAGAGTGAGGAAGGGTGATGGGAGAAAGAGAGTGAGAGAGAGAGAGAGAGGCCCCGAGCAGTGTTCGAAAGGGGTTACAGGCAGCTACAGTTCAAGGCCCTGGTGCAGGACTAACCTAGTTAGACCAGAGCTGCTGGCACTGTAATAAAGCCTTTAATAGACAGACTGCCTCTTTTTACCTTATTTGGGGTAGCACTAAATCCCTCTTTATTGTAGCCTGCACAGATGTTAGCGAGCGATCCATTTGTATAATCACACTGGAAGGTGGTACGGCACATTTGTCTCAAGCGGAAAAACTAATTTGGCGACTCAGATATAAATATATATTTTCTATGGTTTGGAGTTTTTTTCCCATGGTTATCCAATAAGCAAGCATATGAGTTACGCGTCACTTTCACTTATAAAAACAAGTCAGGAGGCATAGTTTCCATATTGAGAGTTTTATGTCACTACTGATTTAGTAACTGTAATTGTGGCACATCTACTGGATCTAGACAAAATATTAGGTAACATGATGAGACAAATTATCCCCATACCTCTGACCTAGTAACACTGTTTTCTTTCATTGGAGGGCCATGGCATCTTCGAGTATTGCAGGAGTAAACACTGTTAACTTTTTGATGTAAAGCACCCTGTACAGTACACGGCGATAATACCCAAAGTAATGCACATTTATGTCTGAGGTGACCTTAACCCAATCAAACGCGCTGCTAAGAGATAAGGGAAGCAAACGCAGCTTCATGGTGTCTGGTAGTTTTCTGGCCAAGCCTGAAATTACATAATGATGATGCATGTTGCTGTGCTGCTTTTTTTTTTAACAAGCCCTTTTTCTGAAGTCTGTTTAAAATTTCAGCAGCAAAAGCTTCAAGCTGTTTATCAGACTGTTTTTTGCAACATACTGACACTACAGAGTAGAGGAACACAGCAAATTTGATTTTCAGATAGAAAAAAGAACAAAAAAAACCCATTGATGTTATGAATTTAATTCCTTATAATAGCATTTAATTACTCTTTATACCTAAAATATTTAATAGCAAATACTATCTGATACTGTAATAATAGTAAAAAATGTTACTGTCCTTTTTTGCAGGACTGTCACGCCTAATGCATGGCGGAAAAAACAGAAAATAGGGGATTGTGGGTATCATTTAAAGCCTGTCTTTTTAAGTGTAACTATGTGCTAAGGACAGCAGCTTCTAAAATGCGTTCAGGGGTCAGCTAAAGTTCAGCGTGTGGGATGACTGATGGTTGGGGTGTGGGGGTCTGGTACTGGGCCTTGTTCTCTCCTGGCCCGGCTGATGTGGCTCACAGCGGTGGTACAAGTTTGATGGATCGGCAGTCGGTGAAAGGAAATGCTTCCCGTGCTGCTGGGATTGGACATGGCCCTGCACCCCCCTGCCCCCTCCATAAGCTGCATTAAGGAGGGGGGCTGGGCTTGGAGTGTGAGGAAAAAGCGAGGGGGGTGGGGAGGGGGGGGTCGGAAGGCTAATGGCTTGATGATGTTAGCGCCCGGGATAGTTTGTTCAGAACTGGGAAATTCAAATGCAAATGTAGCTGTAATAAAAATACAACATTGGCCCTATTGTGTTATTGATCGAGCATAATTCTTACGCACATAGTGATAGCTACTTCAGTTCTATTAATTAGCAGTGTTACACAAACAACGTTAGCCATTTATTTTAAAATTAAAAAGAATGGTCAATGAGTAACTTGATTCCATGGATCTCCCGGGGGAGTGAGATTCAGTCAGGTGTTGAAACAAAAGATTAAAACCTAAAATATTTTTCATTATGCAGTATGTGTATACATTTTACATGTTATAGTATAACTGGTGTTTTTTGTTCCCCAGAAAGACTATCATCTGCATTTTAAGTAGACTTAAAATTGTATGTATCTTACAGGATCCACTTTCTGAAAAGTGACTTTTGGTGCATTAATCACAAAGTGTGCTAGAATCACTTTTAACACCCACATTTTCTTCTAGCATGAAGAAAAAGATCGTTCAGCTCCATTCATTTAAATTGTGCGACTTTTTCAGGTTTTAAATTTAAAACTCAAAAGTATCTCCCAAATAATGGTATATTTTCTGTTTTCGAAGGTTATTTATTTTAATCCCATGCAATGTGCATAAGATTCCAAACAAAAGTAATTAAACAAGACCAACGGTAGCCTGGTACAAAAAACATATGACCTGGGTAGTTCCCAGCAGCCAAACCCGTTATAGCGGCTGGGAGCTTGTCAGTTTTAGCAAGTGGTCACAGTCCTGGAGAGGGTACTGAAGGGACACCGCACTGTCGGAGAGTGCAGCCCTTACTGTAATGCCAAACCCGAATTGGTGCTGGAACCTTTAAACAGAATGTGGGTAAACCTTGGACAAATTCCCATTCAAGCCTTTTTTGGAAACAAAGGTAATGGCCTCAGTCACCTTTCTAGAAAGCTGACTACACACTTGTGTGCTATGCCGTAGCAGTTATGGGTATGAAGGATTGTTCTGTGGATTCTGTAAATACACCATCAAATCAATCTGTCCATCTATTCTTCCATCCATCCATCCCCATCCATCCTACTTGTGGTGATGGCTGCCAAGTATTATGCCATGCTATATTATTATTATTATTATTATTATTATTATTATTTTTATTAGCTGCCCTGGTTTGCTTGCGTCCTTGTTCCAAGTCGTGGCCTGGCATTCTGAGTATGTAATTACTTCAAGACTGAGCATTTTGATGTTGTCTCTCTCTTAAAGTGACGGCGCGAGCATGCAGCATGCAGCACTGTGCATTTGGGAAGGAGGGAGGTGTTCCTTCCCCCTCTGGGCAGAGCCCGCCCCGTCCTGCATCTGTTGCGGGTGCCAGGTAGTGCCGCAGCACCTCACCCACCGGCCCTGCTCGTCAGACTCCATCACAGCACTCCAGCTGGTGGGAAACAAGGCGACCACGACCGCAGCTGATATAGCGAGGTGGCAGCAGCTCCCTACACAGCTGGCGTGAGGCGCGGCCTGTAGAATGAAGCTTGTGAAAGCAGACTCCAGACTCTCTGCTGTATCTGCAAGGCCTGGCGACCTGCATCTGACCTCCAGCCGTCGTCCTGCTCTCCTGTCCGATAAATAATCCTCAGTTGTGTGACAATCCCCTTTACCCTGCCATTTTAATGAGGTTCCCCTTGGAAAGTCTGGGTGGGGCGTAATTATATATATCTCTGAAACTCCTGAAAATCACTATTTTGGGCATCTTTTGAAGGAACACCAGAGGCTCAGCCGAAATGGTTCAGATACGCCACACATCCTGGCTTTTTCTTCCTGCATTTCAGGTTCTCATTCTGCTTTGTCACGCCTTAGACCGCTATGAAGATTTCCCTGAACTATGACTCCCATTAATTTGTTTTGCCTTTTCATTAACACACAGCAGAGTAACTGCTAGCAGAATGCCTGGCCCTACTCGGATGAAATAAGGCCAATCAGCCTATAATGAGGAAGGTAATATCTCCCCTGAGAGGCTGATTGGGCTCTTGTCAAATCAGCCCCCAATCCTGGTGTTTCTTTTCTCAGTTGTTGCTCCTCTAAACTTCTGTCCTTTCCCTTTTCCTGAATCTATTTAGGTACAACCCCCCCCCCCCACTTTTCCTCTGGTCTCCCCACCTTTTTAGCTTGCCCCCAACCTACTCTGAATGAAAGAGGACCGTTACTTCTCCGTAATTCTGAACCATGAGCCTTGAAGGCATGAAACCTGTTCCTGTTCATACAGCTCCAGCTCCAGATGGCACTCGACACTCTGGCTGTAGCAAAACCACTCAGCCCAAATACAATGTGGGATGCTGTTTGGAGCCTTAATTACCATTTTGCTTTTGAAAAACACATTTCACACTGTCCCACAGTCGGATATCTGAAGGCGCTTTTATAAATCCATGGACATTGGCCTGTTTTAAAGATTGAATAATGATAGCACTTGGCATTTTAGGTTTTAGATGAAAATAAACTCTGGGCTGCCTTTATTTTACATTATTTGTTGCAAAAGACATGCAAAACATTAGAACTCAAACAATACAAAGAGTGTGTGATAAGGCGTCTCTTATACTTGGCACATTGCTACATACCCACAAACATTTAAATGCAAGAGAAATATATTTAAAATCAGACAGGTATCATTCAGGAAGCATGAAAATGTTATGATACTTATCACCAAATTCATTTTGTATTGAATCACTGACATAAGGATTACTTCAGACAAGTCTAGGTAATGAATATACAGTGAAAATTTGTAATTAACCAATGTAGCACTTATATGTAGCATAATGTAGCAATATACTATAAAAGAAAAAGATCAAAAAAGGTAGAAATAAAAGTAAATTATGCCATTAAAAGCAAACAATTTCAGTTTCTTGCAATTTCTTCTAGAGTTGATTAGAATTACTAGAATCATTGGTGAGTCAATTAATAATTGTTGATGACATTAAAAAAGTATAAAATAACAGCAAAAATGTAAAGTCTGAACTGAGGGTGTCCCCAAAACACACTCAAAACTTTATACTTTAACAAGCTTCCATAACCTTCGCGATGAGTTTTTTGTCTACATGACCTGTGATCCATTTCATTAATGGAAAACATAATTAACATGTCATCATTTCAATAAAGATTTTCGACAGAAATTATTTTACATATCTAAAACCACAGTAATTTAATCTGCTCCCTATGCCCTTGCATGACCTTTTCGTGTGATTATGTTTTGAAAATTGTTTTCTTTTTTCCCTCCTTATCTTGCCAAATGTTTCATTAATGCTTATTTCCTGTTTCAGCAGATGAGTGTGAGGGTCAGCCTTCTCACATGAGCTGTTTGTCAGTTTACAGAAGATCACGTGACCTCCTAGCAGATGGCTATAAAGCAAGCCTCGGATCATGTGTGCTGCCTGTGTGGTCTGTCTCTATCTCTGTACATGCTATTCCCCAGTTCCACACCTCTGTTGCTAACAAGAGAGTGTGATCAGAGAGGAAGAGCAGTACAGAAAATGTGTTTTCGTATATTTATTGCAATGTCAAGAGTGGGGAATGAGAGTATGGACTAGTGGCATATTGATTAGCTCCTCTTCCCTCCCTGATATATTTACATTTTCAGGAACAAACAGAGAAGCCCAGGATGTAGACTGGAGGTCATGACCTACAGTATAATCCTCGTAATTTGTGAAACGCACCATTTATGAAACCGAATGATGCTGTTTGACCAGAGTTTTAGGGAAATCAAGGAGAAGGAAATCATAAAAGTTTGAACACATATGTGGCTGGTAATAATGACATCTATCTCTAATCACCATGCTAATTTTCCACTGATTATAATTTATTACAGGTAGGTGTGTTCTATGTGAGCAGGTAGAGTAACAAATAAATGCTTAATAAGGACACAGGTATTATGAATGGCTTCACCTAAGTATCCCATTGGTCCACGTTGTTTGCATTGTTATGATTTTTATCACACAATCCAAGTAATAACACAATATATGCAGTCATGTGTAAAAGAAAGTACAGAACATGCTAAGTCTTGAAGGGTTACTTGAAGTAACCCTTCAATTCTAAGGGTTTACATATCAGGATGTTGTCATGGTACGGCATGGTGCAGGCAGGGAAAAGGAGGCGATGTATTTACATAGAATTAGGTGAATACAACCTCAGATGAACAACAAAACATGACATATTACATTGTGTCATCATTTATTTAACAAAAACTATTTTTTAATAGTTAAGTAGGAATTACAAGGGTAAGTAGCAGCTAGGTACAAATGCACCTGGGTAATTGATCATCAGCAAATGTGACCACCTCTATAAATGCAGAAGTTTGGGCAGATTGCTGCTCTGGAGCATTCAGGTGTGTGTTGACATAATGTCAAGGAGGAAAGACATCAGTAGTGATCTTAGAGAAGCAATTGTTGCTGCCCATCAATCTGGGAAGGGTTATAAGGGCATTTCCAAACAACTAGAAGTTTGAGGAAAAAATCCTCAATATAAAAGTGCATCATTCTACAGCGAGTAAAATTATTCACAGGGAAACAGTTGCCAATTGTCCCAGGAGTGGCCGTCAGCAAATTCACCCCAAAATTAACTCTGCAAATTGTAAAAGAACTACATCTGGTATATGTCTGGCGTGAGAAAGGCCAGGTTTGTGACCAAAGGAATACCATCCCCACAGTCAAGCATGGCGGTGGGTCAGTGATGATGTGGGGATGTTCTTCTGCTACAGGATCTGGCAATCTTGACCGTGTAACTGGCATCATGGATTCCCAGGAATGCCTGGCCATTTTAAAGAGGAACGTGATGCCTTCTGATCAGAAATAGAATTTTGGTGATCACCTGACTTTCTAGCAAGACAATGATCCCAAGCACACCTCCAAGTAACTGGCATCATGGATTCCCAGGAATGCCTGGCCATTTTAAAGAGGAACGTGATGCCTTCTGATCAGAAATAGAATTTTGGTGATCACCTGACTTTCTAGCAAGACAATGATCCCAAGCACACCTCCAAGTTAACCAGTGGTTAGATTAGAATTGGATCCTGGAATGTCCTGGAGTGGCCTTCTGAGTCCTCAGACTTAAATCCCGTTGGAAAACTTTGGTGGGATTTAAAGAAGGCAGTTGTAGCATGGAGCCATCAAACATGAAGGAGCTGAAGACTCTTGCACATGAAGAATGGGCAAAGATTCCAGCAAAGACTTGAAAGAACCTTGTCAGGTCTTACTGAAAATGGTTATCAGAAGTTATAAAGGCTAAAGGATGCTCCACAAAGTACGGAAGTTGGGGACTGAATAATAATTCATTAATAATATATGAAAAGACTTTTTCCATTTAAACTTAAACCTAAGTCAATTTGTATATGTGTGCATGTGTGTGTATGTGTGTGTGATTCTGTTACATGTGTGGCTCTCTTATTGGCGCATGTATTACCTTATAATTAATTTTTTTGAGTATCCTCACTGCTAGTCCTCCTTAAGCACAATAGTGAAAAATCTCTTATTTCCACAATAAATATACAAATTCTTTTTCATTATTTAAGCCTTGGCATTAAGAGCATCATGAATGTATGTGACTAATGACGTCTTCATTTTCAGGCAAAAATATCACTATTAAAATAGATACAAAAATGCATTGTGACACTGAGAATCGGGTGACATGTTTTCCTCAAGTAGGGATTTTTGCCGTTTTCAAATGTCAACAAATTTCAGATCCTGAAATAATACATGAGTAAAATTACCACTTTGTTTCTCCACTGGCCATTTTAAAGAGCATTGCTGCTCAGATGCAGTCCAGAAGCAGGAGCAAGTCAGCACTACAGGAAGCTAACGGATGATGTTCATTCAGCCCATCTAAGGTAGCAACATCGTAACAACATTAGATAGTCTGAACATCTTTACAATAGGATGCTAAGTGCATCATGTCTCCTTAAAGTAGAGCGGGTACGGAACACCAGGCCAGTCCGATGAATGGTTGTCTTCCAGTGGTGAAAACGAGGCCACTCACGTAAAGAGAAGTTCAGCGCAGGCAAGGCTAACAATGACTGATTCTCATGCTAAAAGTCTGCCGACTCTAGGGGATGTCTATAATGTAATTTCTCTGGAACATCATCTATCCTAACCAATTGACAAGTGACCGCTTTTTGCCCTGGGGTTATTCAAAGTTCTCGATGAGGTGCTGCGAAAGTATGTCTAACACACACATGTAGATGAAAAGCTATAGACCTTCAGTGGCCTTTCAGCTTTGACCTGGGGTCAACGGTCAGACTTCTGTTCACACACCATCTAGTTATATGCTCAAGCCAAGGACTTGAATCTGGGTGTGTATTCCTTAATATATTAATTGTTCAGCAACTGCATCAACCAATCAGCTGGATAACTCAAACGATGATGTAAGGCAATGTAAGGCATGCATAAACCGAAGGTCGAATAGGCGAGGCGTTGTTCTTGTGTTTAACACCTGGAGACAAGCTGCGATGGGATTTTATTCTGCTGCCAGGAAGGAAGAAAACAGAAAGAAAGAAAGAAAGACAGGGGGGTGGTGCCAAATAAGGGCCAAATCTGGTGAAGTGGGAGGGTTAAGGGTGTAAATGGCACAAGGGGGTGTGCACCAATATCGCCACATGTTCTGAGGGGTGGAGGGCATTGCCAGAGTTCAGCCTAGTATCAAACAGAGATGGAAACAATTTCTGCCAATAACGACCGCCAGATGAAGGATGTTTTAATATGTGCTGCGGCTTCATGGTGGAGGGACTGACAGTGATGGAGACAATGTCAGCTTTTTCACTCTAAACGTCACGCGCCGTCTGCGGGCTGTTCTGTCAGCTCTCGCTTCCCGGGTTCAGACCTCTCTGCCTCATTGATTATAGCTTTTGTTTTTTTTTTTTCTTTGTGGGAGGGGCGGGGGGATTAGAACTAGAAGACGCCGCAATTCAAGAATGGATTGCTATTTCTCGCAGGAACAATGTTGCGATGCCCATCTTTCTTCTCCCTGGTGCCTCAGAAGGAGATGGCTTGCCACCGTCAGATAAAACCCTACTGACCTGGCAGCATCATTTGCAGTGGCTCTTCATCCACGTCGTGTTACATTTGATCGGTCTTCTAAATTATGAGCTGGAAGATAAAGGGATTAAATAAAAGAATTACACTACTAATTAATCCACTGCTCATTTTGTAATTATTGCTGAAACAATAATAACTGCATCAGCAGTCATTATTACTATTACATTATTTCTCATTTTCTTGGTTCAGGATGTATGTATGATTGCAAATGTGAATCAAGACTTCTTTCAGACCAAACAAGTATGATCGTTTGCTATCTGCAATGCGTCTGCGGCTGTCAGACACCCTGCTCCCTCTCCCATTTATAAATGACTGCTTTGTTTACCCCCCTGACATTTCGTGGAAGACTTGTGACTCTCAGCTTCTGTATGTCCTCATTGTGATCCCAAATATTTCGGGACTCGCCCAGTGATCCCTACTTCCTGTCTAGGATGATCCTCCCCTAACGCCCCATCCCTGCTGACAAATCATCAATGTCTGTTTGTTCAATGTGTTTATATTTTCTTTATTCAGGCAGCCATTTGTGTGCTCGCATGGGCAGGGGCTGTACCCCAAAAAACACCGAACTGCTAACATTAGTTTGAGGGCTGATAACTGACTTGTTTTGACACATCACAACAAAGTGGCCTATATTTTACCTTATTAGGTAAATCATAATAAGCTGTGCTGAATGCTTACAGTTTTTTTGTGATTCATTCACTTGCCCATAAAGAGCTTCAACAGAAAATGATGCAACAGGAAACAAAGCACCCAAGTCTGTTCTACAGAAAAACAATCCAGTCTTGCTATGAGTTATGTTTACCACGGTCCTGTCTGCAAAAAATAAAATAAAAATAATAATAATAAATAAAAAATGGAATTCAAGTTAATGCCAAGCGATAGGACTATTAAAAATAAACATGGTTCATTCTGCATTCTGATTTGCTGGCTGGGTCCTTCCGCTGTCCTTTTTTGGCTCGAAACCGGAAGTCAGTAACAACATAACTCTATTCTTGAGACACTCTGCACAGAAAATAAATGTAAAATAAAAAGAAAATGTTATGAGAATTGATTATGGGCCTACTCTTTCATCATGATGCCACTGTAAAAATATTTTTGCTATTCTGGAAAGACTGTAACACAGTAAAAAGTGTGTGAAGCTATATATTTAGTAACTAGCAGAACTTGATTGGCAGTAACCTTAAACAGACATTTTATGTGGCTGCGAATCAGACCAGCTACAAGCTACTTCTGGGATGTCTTGCATGAACATGCGGCTCTAGATATCATCACAGGGTTTGAAAGGGATTGAGGTCATAACTTCTTGCCCATTCTGAAATGCTTTCTTCTGTTTTGGCCACACTTATTTCTGATTAACTTCTGTTTTTTTGGATTATTGTTGTGTTGCAAAGGACAGACAGACCCCCAGAGTTTTTCGTGTAAAATGGCTTAATCCATAGATAATCACAAAAACTAAAATTAGTTATATCAAAAGTGCTGGGTTAGTTTACAAATCCTACAGGCTATTTACAAGGCAATAAAACTGTACATACATAAAAATGCATGTGCAGGTGTGTTCAGGTGTGTGCAGGTGTGTGCAGACTGCTTTCGAGTTTAAAATTTCACTGCAGCCAGCAACCCTGCATTCAGGCCCAGAGGCCTCCATCACAATTGGGGGAGGGGGGGGTTGTGTTGTTGGTATCCAGTGTTTTATCTGCTGCAAAGCCATCTAAGATGCCATCTTCTGAGGGGACACTGACTTAGTAAGTTACTTTCACTTTGTCTTGAATGGGGCGGGTGTCGGCAGTGAAGCTTTCCTATGGCGGCACATGACCTTTGACCAGAGCTGCTCCAACTTTTTTCTCTTCCGTTCACATGAAATGGTTCCATTGGTGCTGTATAACATCTAAGTGGTCCTTGGCAAACTCAAGATGAGCAGGAGTGTTTTTTGGAGAGGGGTTTCGTCTCCTCCAGTGTAATGCTCTACAGCCCTTGTTCAGTTTTCCTCTTATGGTGGAACACAGACATTATCAAATGCAACAGATGTCTGCAGATGCTTAGCAGTAACTACTGGGCTCCTTGTCATTTGGTTGAGGATTCTGTGTCAAGCCCTTGCGCTGACATTTATATGACTCCTCGGCAGTGTAGTAATGGTGCGCAGTTTCTCCTATATGGAAACTATATGTCTGACTGTGGACTGTCCAAGTGGAAGTCCAAGTTTACACATATTTTTAAAGCTTTTATGAGCTTCAGTAGTCCTCGAAAATTTCTTTTGATTGTGCCATACTGCGCTTTAAGAAAAATCTGTTGCCAAGTGCAGATAACCAATATGTTTTTTTTTATCACTGGCTATGATTGTTTAAATCACTAATTCAATGAAAATAGGGACATGTAGATGTTGTGTGTTTTTTGGTGAATAAGACTTCATTAACGTCTTTATTTTTATTGCTTAGAAGATTAGATAGCATTTTAGATACTTCTGATATGGATAATCAGATCATTCCTAAGGGTTCACAAACTCTTTCTCAAACTACATAGAAATAATTTGAATGTATTTCCTAATTGCTTCTGCATGTAACCTGCATATAAAACATATGTTTAGTCATGTCAATAGATGAGTGTATGTCATTGTCTGTCACAGTGCCTTATAAAATTAGCTATATCAGTTATTATACATAAAAGGATAAAGTTTTATTTTGAGATATGTCTTTTATAACCCTTAATACCTTATCCATTATGGAGGAATTTTGTATTCTCGGTTTGCCATTACAAACCCAGTGATGATTTACCGTCTGTCAAAAATATATATATCATAAAACTCCTCCAAATTCTCCGAAACCTCTTCATGCATTTCTGACTGTCAGAGAAACTAAAAGCACGCTTGATCACCAAGTTATGTCGTGCACAAGAATGTTATGCAATCATACTTTTGCTGACTTTTTTGATTATCCAGTAATATTTTAAAATATTCAAATGAATAAAGTATAGATATACACTTTATTCACTTTGCAGACAGAACAACAAGTCAGGTCATAAAAAAGTTCCATCCCTATCGTATAAAGAATTTAGATGGACTTGTAAGTTCGCTTTTGGCACATCTGTACAAATACAGAATTTTTCTTCTTTGTTGGAGGAATAATTACAAATTAAATAAAGTAACCAAAGTAATTGCTGACTAAATGATTTTAGCCTGTTGCTATTATTCTTTGCACATGGTCAGGAAATATGACCAATTGTCAGAAAGCTGAACACAGAAAAGGTTTGATTGAGGAACAGGGTGGAAGGCCCATATGAAAGTTAACCAAATAATGAAAAAACTTGGTTATATTATAGCATTAGCATGTGACAGAGAGGGACATCCTTGTGAATCATTTGCCATTTCACTGCAGGCATCATCAATACAGTGAAATAGTTATGCAGTTAAAACTTTTTAAATAGTGTGAACAGGATTAATACATTTTGCCAGCTTTTAAAATTATTATTTCAGCTGGCTATAGTGTAAAATAGAAATACTTTGAAGTCCAAGCCTTTTCATGTTTTTGTGTTGTGCTTTGATGAGAAAAGAAACATGGGATGGCAGG
>JAODKM010000020.1:23544796-23573623 GCA_026780845.1 Petrocephalus sullivani
CGCCTGTCCATCAGCGTGTCATTGTGGGTTCTGACCATCTATGCCATTTGCCTTCCCACATGCCCGGATGGTGCCCGCCCCTGAGCTGGAGTCCTAGTCCAGTCCCAAGAATGAGGTGACATTGTGGAGATGGACTACTCCCTGCTTGGGAGTTTTTGGTTCCTCTCCTCAGTTGTCAATTGTCTTTTTCTGTCTTTTCTCTCTGTCCTGTCTTCTTTAATTCTACGTATTTTATCAATGTATATCAAATGTATTCTACACCCATGTAAAGTGCCCTGGGACAACCCTGTGGCTCAGCAGGTTAAGCTCTGTGCCTGTAATCAGAAAGTCGCTGGTTCAAGCCCAGCCTTGGCATTTCTGTGGGCCCTTGAGCATGGCCCTTAACCCACAGCTCCCTAAGCATGCCTCAAGGTTGCTACCCTTTACGGCCAAGCTTACTCTCACAGAGAGCAAGGGTGGAGGAGGAGAGAAACATTTAAAGCGCCCGCTTTTTACACACAGCTTCTTGATGCAAACACGTAAAAAATGTGCATTCATAGTGTCAGACGCATCATAATGGCTCACGCACGTTGCTTGAAGAGCGTTAGAAAGGTGACGATATTTGGCCCTTTTGGTTTGCCATAACAGTGACAGTCTGATCAGCGGAGTTTCAGGCATGTTGGTGAGAGTCTAGTGATGCTTGGCTTCCGATGAGCGGAGTTTTTCTGCACGCTGGAGTCTAACGAAGCGCAGCTCCCGGGGTTGCATTTCGCGACTCGAACCCTTGAGTATTTCGCAGAGGTCCAGCCATCCATAAAACTCAGTCAACCTCTGACTAGCGAGAACTAGCAACGCATCTGAGCCGGTGGAGTTTAGTCTTGTCGCACGAGGCCCAAGTGTAAGACCTTATGCAGTCGGGAGAGGGTGCCCCCTATATGTGGAGCATGGTACTTACAATCCTATATTACGTATATTTGTTACTGGTCACTCATTGGAAGCTCAGCCTAGCTGTATTTATGCCCAAGTTGGCTACTTGGCAGCTGTACGATGGCAGTGTACTACTTGCCTCATTTGTACATCACTTACGATAAAAGCTTCCGTTAAATAACTCTAGGTCAAATGTAACATTTATAAACGGAGTGCCTTTCGTCCTTATTACGCTGTCCTGGCATTCTTAGCCAAAGCTTCTGTGACTGTGTTCGCCACAGCAGACAGAGAGCATTCTCAGGAAAAGCCTCCTGTCCAAATTCGCGGCCGCACTGTTCCCCTGCCGTCCAGACCCAAAAGCCTGTTATTACGTTAAATTGAAAGCTGCTGA
The DNA here is from genome assembly GCA_026780845.1 of Petrocephalus sullivani. Taxonomy (NCBI): domain Eukaryota; kingdom Metazoa; phylum Chordata; class Actinopteri; order Osteoglossiformes; family Mormyridae; genus Petrocephalus; species Petrocephalus sullivani. Next base: position 23,546,094 of record JAODKM010000020.1, read on the forward strand.
GCCAGAGAGCAACCCTGAGGCAGAGAAGTCTTAAAAGATCCCCATCACTTTGGGAAAATTTCAGTAATCAAACTGCCACTTATTTCAGATTATTCCACCCAGGGCACATTTAAATGGTACACTGTAACATCTGGAAAAGGTTTACAGAAGACTGTGGTGGAGCTCGGCAGACCTGTTCCATCTTCTCTTGGTCATCGAGATGAAACCTTGCCTAGCATAACAAAGATTATAGACTGGACTTGTGAGGGGATCCAAGTTCAAGGACTTCTGCTTAATAATACAGCCATCTCCATAAACAGTTTCACTGTTTGTGTGAGGCTGCAGTTATATTGTTTGAAAGCGTTAGCAACCATGTTTGGCCTCAATCCCAACCCCCTGATAAACAACAGAACCCCCAACTAGCCATGTACGCTTATGTCCTAGGGGTGTAACGTACACAAGTGTCACGGTTTGGTGCAAACCTTGGTTTCGGATTCACTTTCAGTACAGCAGGGAAATCTGAATTCATTTTGAAAGTATTTATTACTAAAACTGCAGACACAAACAAAATTAGGAACGGTTGCAAACCAAAGGCAATATGTCTGCTGTCAATGTTTCTGAATAAGAAAACCTAAGGATAGTTATGTGCACGTTGTAAAAAAATATTAACATTCATAATGAACTAAATCTCGTTCTAATACCAAGTATGATGGAATATTTGTAGAGATAAACATCCCTATAACCGCAGCACAGTCTGAATTTCCGAGAGGCTTTTTTTTTTGCCTTGTTTTGGTAGTAAACACATTCGGATGATGTTGTCTCAAATGGGTTAGTGTGTTGGTTGTGTTTCCAGCAAGATAATTGAGTTCGGTATAGCAGCGACAGACTTAAGTACTTATACTGTCTAGTGTGACGTTCCCAAACTACGAGTTAACTGACTGTAATCAGATTTAGCCATAACCAACTGGCATTATTTTTTTCTGTGATTTACAACTACTAGTGAATTTTGGTTCTGCCTGTGTCAAGAAATGCATTCCTTCATTTCACTCTACATGCCTAAGCGAAAAATGATACAATCTAAGGGTACATGACAAATGTTCACCTTTGACCAGTATATGTATACCTGAAGCTGATGTGTTACAAGGTCTGGCTAAACCAAATGTAATAAATCTCAAGCCCAGATGGCAACTGACCTGCAGTTTAAAACAAGATAAGGGATATTATCTCCAGACCTATACTCAAGGGAAAAATTATTGAATACCTAGACACTAATGACATTCTGAAGGATAGCCAACAAGGGTTTATGAGCGGTAGAGCCTGTCTGACTAATCTACCTGACTTTTTTGAGGAAGCCACAAGGGAAATTGATCGAAACAAGGCCTACGATGTGACTTATTTAGATTTCCAGAAGGCCTTCAATGTAGTTCCATACAAATAACTTTTGCTTAAGCTCAATGCAGCAGCAATTTTAGGAACAGCAGCAGACTATATCAAAAAATGGTTAACAAACAGAAAGCAGTGGGTAATTATTAGAGGCACAATGTCACAATGGGCCTGTGTCAATAGTACCCCAGGGTTCAATTTTAGGACCATCACTATTCCTAATTTACATAAACAGTACTGACACTAACATATACGGTAAGCTAGTTAAATTTGCTGATGACACCAAGTTAGGAGGTGCTGCAGATTCTGAGTTAGTAACAGATGCTACCATAGGACTGATATTGTACAGACATTGTATGGGTTCAACTGAAATTAAAGAATCTGAGAAAGATCTGGGTGTGTATATTGACACGTCCATGTCTTACTCCCTCTGATGAGAGCAACCAAGAGGTCACTGGTTCAAATCCCACCTACCAGTAGAATAGCACCTTCCCTTAACCCCAAGTTGCTCCAGGGAGGTTGTAGTCCCTGTAATGGGGTAAAGGGCTGATGCATGATGATTGGAGGAACCGTCTAAAGGGCGGAACCCCTTTTTGATAGACAGCAACTTTAAACATACACCGGACTGGAATTGGCGCGATTTCGAGCTCAGTCCCATGCGGATTTGCAAGTGAAGTTGTGAGACAAACTACTGCACGTAGTGTATTATTTGCTGGTAATATAAACATATATATATGCAGCCCTTCCTCAGACTGCTGTAAGCACTGTGCAAAAGTCTTAGGCAGGCAAAGGAAATGTTTAAAGCAATTTTAATGCGTAGTACGTGTGTATTTGCTCCAACAAAAACACAATTGATCATTACAGCATATGAAAATTAAGAGTAACACAATAAAAACTAACAGGGATATCTGCTGTTCTCCTAGAAGTCACTGATATCTTGCCGGGTGCCTAGATGAGCACCACTTCAGTTCCCAAACCTCTCCTCAGGGGCATACCAGGCATTCCATGTATTCATTACATTTCACTACCAGCTCACTAAATTAATTAAGTTAATTAATTAGTTAATAACTAAATGTGGTATTGAATACCCTAAATACCAGCATACTAATGGTCGAGTAAAAAACTACTGGGGCGACTGTAGGAGAAGTTTTGAAATGAAGCTGACACACTTTGACAGAAAAAAAACCATTGTTCTACTCTAACATGAAGGTCATTTAAACATCATTTTCTTTGACTTTTGCACAGTACTGTATATATAAATAATTTTTTATAAAAAAAAACAATTATAGTGTTCTCAAGTTTGCTCCTTGTTTCAGCTTTGTAAAGTTTGTTCGTTCATTCATATAATCGGGCAGAATTTATGTACAAATAAACAATTTTCTGATGTAGGCCTAAAATGAGCTTCACCTTTTTGAAAGACTAGCAGCCGCCACTGATCTCCATGTGTGCTCAGTTTAAATCCAGGGAAGTAATGCTAAGATTATATAACTGAATACCTTGAATACTGTGTCCAGGTATGGTTACCATACCATAAAAAGGACACTGCTGCTTTAGAAGCGGTCCAACTCAGGGGTACAAGAATGACTCCTGGCCTTAGGGTGATGTCTTACGAACAGAGGTTGGCAGAGCCAAATTTGTTTAGCCTTGAGCAAACAAGACTAAGGGTAACATGATCCAGATATATAACATTCTAACAGGTTTAGATGCTCTTCATCCAAATTGTTAGGTCTAATTCAAGTACCTATAGTCATTACAGACATTGTCAGAAACTAGTAGAGGAACACTTTAGTTTGGATCTGAGAAGGAACTTCTCACAGTGTGTAAGTGGAGCAGTGCAAGCTAAAAACCCTAAATTCCTTCAAATCTGAACTTGACAAGATCCTGCCAACTTTAAATTATTTTAGTTTTAATCCCCTCCAATTGCCTTATCTAATTTGTAACTTTCTTATGTTCTTATGTTACAGCCCTAATATACAGTATATCTTATATAGTGTATAGTGTTCTTAAACAACTTAAACTTCACAATACAGTTTGACTGTACATGTACAAAAACATTCTATTCTATATGTATTATATATTATAGCAAACCTATTAGCACATATGCATTAAATCCACAATTACTTTTAGGATGCACCAGGTCAAATGCCTCATGATAAATCCACTGTATTTGAAGCCATGCAGCATTACTCATGAGACTCATTCACGTGCCGTGTGTGAGGTCTCCCCTCTGTAGCTGTAGGCTTCATCGCAGCTCTATAAATTATGCAGCTCCAAAAGCGAGTCCCGACACTCTTCTGTGCACACAGGAAGCGGGGCGCAGGCAAAACACAGACTCAGCACAAGTGTGGCGAGAAGGGCTCTGAGAAACTACCTCATCTCCTTAATTAAACTAGTGTCTGGCCAACTACGTCTCTTAAGTTCCACTCAACAGTAAGTCAATAAGTATAATTGAGCCAGAAAAGCCACACTGAGAAAATCCACTCTGCGGCTGTCGTCATGACTACCGATGCCTGTGCACTGCATATTCTGCAACCAGCACCCCCAGGATATGAAATTGCTAGCTAAGATAATACAGTAAAATAGCAGCTATTGTCAGTATGCAACCATCCTAATCTGGTTAGATAAATACTCTTTTCAATTTTAGTCTCAGATTAAACAAAGGACGGGGCACTTTAAATTTCGACGAAATCTAAATTACTGCACATTCCTGCCAGACTGAATACGGATATATATGTATAAACACACACAAACACACTAGCAGGGATGTCACGAGAAGAGATACTTCTGTATTAATTTGATGCCAAAATTTGCTGAAACATGACGGTACCCAAAATAAAATCCTTATTACCCACTTGCACATAAATTAAAGCGCATTGAGACAATGTAATGTTGTGATAATGTGCTATATAAATAAAATTGCATTGCATTGCATTGTACAACTTTCATAAACATTGTCTGCCTTAAATTCTGACAGTCGCAGAGCGTTAACAGATCACAAACTGACTTCTAAGTGTTACTTACACAGATAAAAAGTACTTGTACTGCAAAGTTTTGCTCTGCCGTAAATGATTTGGTGGTTTGTTTTCTTATTAAAACATTGTGCTTAGCCTGATGACCGCATTGATGAATGCATTTTTTACGGACCTACGTTACATTTTTACGCTCATTTGGTGACGCGATAACTTTATCGCCGTTGTTTTCCCATGGCCCATCCTGAAACCTGTAAATTAATGCGCACTACCCATGTGAATACTGGCTGTAATTCCAGTACTGTACTTATTATGATAGTAATATGTTTAATGTCGAAATCTGGTGCGCTTTAGCTACTCAGCAGAGAAAATAGGCTACTGGCAGTGGTCAAAAGGTAAATCTGATTTATAATAAGATGTGTTGAGTCTAATGCACATGATTTAGCACAAACGCGAATATGATAACGTGAAATGTGTCGCAGCTGAACATAGAACATGATGTTAAGTTAATAGCCATGCAGTATGCTTTAGTTGATTTAAAAAGGGCTAATTGTTCCTGCTGGTCACCTGTACTACCATGACGGCCATTTTGGTTTTGCAGAAACCATCTGACAAAATTTGGGAAAACGATGACCAGACATTGATCCCGCAACCTACCACCCCAATGTGCACATCACCTAAAGCACACACTACCCACTGCAGAATGGCCAGTATGAGGCAATAAAAGGAGAACAGCAGGATAAAGTGGTTTTATCAAAGCTGCAGTGCCCACACGCGCCCGTTTGCTGCTGGCACTGACCCCACCTCCCTGTAGAATGACACAGCAGCAAAGACATTGTCTCCAAAAGCATCCACGCAGTCCAAGGCTCCACGTTACACAAGACTCCAGGTTTCAGTTCCCTTTTTTCTGCAGGTGCACTTCCCCATTTACACCCGCAAATACACCCAGACAGCATAACAATGACACTCACCAGCCACCAGGGCACAGTCAGCTGGGTGATGCTGTCATTTGTGAGGAAGGGCTGCTGTGTGCGGTCGAATCGCTTTTCGAACCACTTGGAGATGCCGGTCTCTCTCACACAGGTCTGGCAGCCGCAGAGCCTGGTCCAGGCCACGACGGGGACGCCCGGTAGGCGGCTGGCATTGCCGGCCAACACCAACAAGAAAGGTCCCCACTGCACGGTGTGAGTGGCAATCATGACCAGCAGGATGCCGCAGAGCATGGCACACAGGTACAGCTTCATTCTGGACAGCATGGCTGCGCCCACAGTGTGTTATGCTAGGCAAGCCTGCAGAAGGAGCTTTGAGCATGGGGTGAGCTTACAGAGGCCTTCCCGTCCGCGGCTCCCACACCGCTCGCAGTGCTGAAAGGCCTCTGGCGATGGTGCCGATAGCTGCTCTTCCTCCCAATCGAGTCTTAGTGCCTCTGAGGTCACATGTCACACCTGTGTTCTGTGTGTTTCCTGCAACACACACAAACATACACACCAGCTTAGCTTGGGCAGTATAATGGCAGCACAGCATACCTTGTTACCTCTGCAACTTGGGGGATTTCAAAATACCAGAATAGTGTTGCTTTTTAAAATACAGTCAAGATACCATATACCTGAGTCTAGTGTCCAGATGATATCAAAACTTAGGTATCGTCTACAACTGCTCAATATTTGGGTTATATATGACACAGTGGCAAACTGACATCCAAGATTCAGAGTGTGGTTATTCGCCTTATTTATTAAAACATCCTGTTTTGTTTTAACAAAATGTGGAAATGGCATAATTGCTTCAAGTAATCTTTGTTGTAAAAGTTGAACTCTTTAAAAGAGAAGATATCTTTATTGTTATTGAAACATTTTGACAATTTTCTTACCGTATTATAATCCAAACCAATAATCAATATGGATAACCAGACTCAATGAGCATAATCAGAATCAGGTTTGGAATCGATAAAACCTGAACGATACCCCACTCTATTGGTGTGTGAGGGAGACGGGGGGGGGGGGGGGGGGGGGTGAGGGAGTGCGGATGACGAAGGAAGAGGAAGAGGAGGTGATTTCTACCTTACCCAGAAGAAATCGGAAGACAAAGGCAGACCATTGAAGGCGAGGGTTTGAGGCAGGGCACATGAATCTCCTAGACTAGCCCCTGGAATGTTACCGCATAAAACTTTATTTGGTGAGTTCCATCCCACCCACAGTGACTGTCCAGCTCACAGCTGGCACGCATCCAACCCTGGACCATTCCTTCTGACGGGCAAACACCCTTGGCGTCTACAGTACTTTAATAAGACCGTTATTGCATGTATTTATGTGTATTTATGCTCATTATAAAGTCTGCATTATGTCTGTGAGTGTCTGTGCATAACTTATGCCACAGCACTTACAACAACAAAGAATCTTTTTGTCTTTTACATGCCTATATTATTATTGTAGCAAAAAACATGATATTTCACTCAAAAACATGCGCATGAACATAAATAACTACAAGAAATACTACCAGGCGGTCATGTTTTTACTTTACTGTACAGCAATATTAATCACTTCCAAGTTTCCTCATATCCTACAGTCTCACATTCTTGTCCATGATTGTATATCCCTTATAAAACGAGACAGATGGCACATTATCAGTGTGTGCATATATATATATATATATATATATGTGTGTGTGTGTGTGTGTGTGCATGTATATTGAACCAGCTCTTTTGAAATATGAATGTCTTAGTCCATTGTTTAGGATTTGTAACTGTCACATGATCATAGTTCTAACAAAGAGCTCTGTTGAGGCAGCTTGGATGTCTTCTGCTGTATAAAGTAGCATAAAAGCCAAAAAAAGAGGCATAGATTATTTGTTCTGGTCTCGCGGGTAACTATAAGAGTATGCAAAGCATGAGAATGGCTGATAAAAAGCTTAAAGCAGGGAGAATATCCCGAAGTATCTTTACCCAACCTCTTACCATGAGCTGAGAACTGCAGCCTTACAGAGCTGGTGTCCTGCTAGGCCATTACACCTGCATCTATTTGTCCGTCGAAATAGAAAAATGGGTCCTTGCAGGATATGCCCCCATCAATGTGGAACTCACCATTTTATCACATGGTATTAACATGATATAAATATGAATACTGAAACCTTATCATCGGTACGCTGTACACTTCCATTCATCTATAAGTCTATCAAACATTTGTCAAATAGATCTGCTCATTTTCCAGAAGCTTCTAGACTCGGTGCAATAATATATCATAGACAATTGCAATCCATTTTTGTTTTTTTGCATATACATTTATATGTTATCTTGTTTTAGCAGCATCTGCCGGTGTTACTAAATGCTTCTGGTTTTAACTCACTAATTGTCCATGAAATTTGAATATAATGTAAGGTTCTAGAGCTTTAATGTTCATTTAGATGATAATAGCAAACGCAATGGAATGTCAGTTACATATATTGTTTACTAATTTCAATTCACATGGATATAAGTTTTAAAAATATATAATAAGATGGCTTCAGTAAAGTATACTGGTATTAATCCTTCCACATCCAACGGTGATATATAGTTATAATGCACAAATACAATGAAAAACTGAAAAATTAAATTTTTTTTTTAAATGAAATTACACTTTCACTGTTTGTTCAGTACTCTTCCGCCCCCTTTCACCGCACACTGAGCACTCAGGTCTGATCGCACTTCAGGTCCCGCCTTGCAGAAATTTCCCGGATGACTGACCACTGAAATTCAATCTATCCAAGATGAAGACACCCCTCATTTACACCTGTACATCAGCCCACGGTGAATATACTGTCACTGTGGACAGTATAGCTGCGGCGTTGTCAAGCATCTCCAGATCATGTGAATACTTCATGTGGTGTCATGTGTCAGACAGTGATACTCTAAGCCCCCAATCCCTGACATGTACATGAGTTAACTCTCTCTGTACACTGAGCGGGTATCTCCCTCCAAATCCTTATTCAAGCGCTCTCTTAGATAACAACCTCACCACACAGTGTCTGTGACCCAGTCCTGGTTATATTTCCTAAAAACATACTTTCTAACAATGTTAGCAAGTTACATAGTGTGAACCATGCAACTGTACAGTTCTAACTATGTAAGTATCTTATTCTGATACTGTATACTGTATATGATTGAATGGTGGTTTAGTGGGCAGGCCACCAGGGTTGTGGTTCGAATCCCACCCCTGCTCTAGGTATGTGTGTGCAGTTTGCATGTTCTCCCAATGTTGTGCAAGTGTATTTCAGAATTACCTGCATAGCCCAATGATATGCAGTTAGGTTAATGAATGTTTCTGATTTCTTCATAGCGTGTGACTGTTTATGTGTTTATATTCTCTGTGCCGGACTGGCGTCTTGTCCTAGGTATACCTCTGCCTTCCTTATTCCCACTGCTGACTGGAATGGGCTCCAATACCATCACCCCCCCCCCCAGCCCTTTCCAAGGCTATGTGGAACCTAGATTAATAATGATATGTCTGCTATGGTATCACGTAACACCATACACCTTCTCATGGTCAATACAGTCAGCATCCAGCATCCTGTCAATATGACAAGACATTGGAGGCATTCAGTTTGCTTGAATGAATGCATGTTAACATCAAACAAATCAAGGCAAACAAAATCAATATCAAATATGACATAGTTTGTTTGCAAAATAATTGCTAGAAGGTTTAGTAAGAAACAAACACATAGCATTTGTTTGTAGCTAAATATTCTGGATATTTGATCATGCCACTCAACAGAATTTCAGAGTAATGTTTTCATATTTCACGAAAATTCATTCATTTAAGGCACCTGCAGGCTTTGCTATTTCTAACTAGCTTATTTTTATGTTATTATTGATATTCTTGTTTTACAAATGCTAATACACTGTGACTGGATTATTGTAACAAAAATTCATATGGAAAACAAGACATCTGAGCCCTATAATCAGGAATATATAATGTATTAGAAGGAAGCACATTATTCAAATTTTTTGTAAATGAGGTCCACCGGTAGCATAATAAGTTGCAGCTAGTTTGAGAGCTTTTAAGAAATGCATCTATTTATCGTCCATGTCTGACAAAGATAATGTTTGACAGTAATACGTACATTTGTACTGTGCAGGTTATTTGTATTCAATTTCTATTTTTTTCAAAATTTATGCCCTCTGGTTTCTTTTGGAAGGTATTAGCTACCTACAATTATCATGGCCCACTATTTCTCTGTATGTCTCTTTTTTTAATCATATTGTACAGTAAAGTTTTATGTAGTTTTTTGTATTATTTTTGTAGCAATTCACCTTTAAAATTAACTGCAACACTGTACTGTACTTCAACAAAACAAACAAAACAACATTACTTTGTTTTTGTTCATCGTTATGCTTTCAGGTCAAAATGTTGGTCGAGATACCACCAGATTAGCTGATGGTGGTTAAAGGCTAAAGTGAATCCTTTAAGGGATTTTTTTATTTTTGCTTTTTCGGGGGGGATTTGAAATAATTTTTATTGGCTTCTTACTTTCATATGGTCCCTATGAGGGTCTATAAAATGTAGCTGAGCTTTCTACAGGGATGGATACAGACTTACTTTAATCTGAGCTAACGGACGATAAGAATAAACTATATTATAAACTTCTTTATATTCCATGCAAAGGATGAGGCAATATTTTCTTCAGAAATGACAGTTTAATTAAACAAATTACTTTGCTGAGGGAGAAGGACCTTCAAGCAGATGATGAAGGAGACCAGATAAACGTTACAGAGAATCTTTATCAAGAAATGGGGTTTAAACCTTTAATAGGTAATACATAGATAAGTTAGTCTTTGTGATGGTACTCCTATGGAGATATTTTCAGAGAGAAGCTTATAACGGAGAAAAAACAGGATCAGACCAAACTGCATTAATGTTTAATAAAAAAATACAGATTTATTTTTATGTGGGCCTATTGGGTTTTTGCATCAGCTTTTGAATTGGCCTGTATTTCTAATTCTTTAAAACCTAAGCCCCATGATGCTGTATAACTTCTAACTGGGGGATGCTGAGAGCCAAAGTTAGTTGAACTTTTCTACCTTATTATTTATGCTCATTTTGGTTTTTAATGGCACCTTTGAGATGATGAGCTGCAGTATATGATTCTGTGACATGTTCCCACCTAACACACCCCAAGCCTCAGGCCTCTTGTGATGGCTGTATGTAGCGTGTTTGCTAAGAGCTCTCGTCTTGACGCAATAAGGCTGACTCATCATCTAAGGCCTAAGGTGCTGAAAACTGCACATGGAAATATTTATCGCCTTTAATAATCTATATTCCAGCTGATATCGTCGAGATTTATAGTGGAACGTCCCACCTGACCAAACCGATATGAGTGCATTTGTGGGGGATGATAGCAGATATGTGGGAAAAGGCTAGACAGCTAAGTACACAGAATGACGTGATATGAGCAATACAGAATGAAGGATGGCTTTGTTAGAGGATTCCCTTTTTGTGGGGGGGTGGGGTGGTTAGGATAGGAGTAGGGAGGGAGCAGGTCCAAACAGAGCCCTCTGAACAAACAAACATCAAACTGCTGTTTCGGCAGGGAAGGGAAAAAAAGTGCATGCCCAAGCAGAATGCAGGGCGGACATTTGGGCCCAAGTTAACGGAGGGGGCGATGCTGGCCTGGAGCTGCCGTCAAAACAAAACAGAAGTATGTACAGAAACACCAAATGAGGGACATGTTAGAAAGAAGAAATCAGAACAAATGATGACATCGTGCACCCCCCAGCCCCCCAATTGGGAATACATTTTAAAAATAAAATGACTATTATGCATAAGAATTTAAATGTTAATAATACCCTATAGCAGATTTCACCACCCCTCAAAATTTTGCATTCTACTAATACAACATTTTAGGATTATGCAGTATATGGTGTTTTTTTCTAATATATTATTTTATTTTCTAGATTCTAGATTCACAAGCCGTAGGTGGCTTATTGTTTTTTAAAATGTGTCATTACACTTAGCATGATTGTCAGACATGACATTATGCATTGCGAAAGTGTTAAGTGTAGCTGGAATTGGACTGTTTTTTTTTTTTTTTTTTTTTTTTTTTACCTGGGAGAGGAATAAATAAAAAAAAACGGCAAACAGAAAATATGGGCCAGTGTCATTTTTGGAGGGAGACAATTATTAGGGAAGTTAGCCGGGTGCTCAAGGATGTAAGTATTTGTAAGACTACATATGATAATTTCCTTCCATCTATTTTCTGCAACCCCTTACCTTATTGGGGATTGTGGGGGTCCAGAGCCTACAGACACAAGGCAGAGAACAACCCAGGATGGGGCACCAATCCATTACAGGGCACACTCACAGTTCGGTAACGCCAATTAATCTCAGCATGTTTTTGGGATGTGGGGGGGCCATAGTACACAGAGGAAACCCCATGACGACACGGGGAGAACATGCAAACTCTACCCACACAGAGCATGGCAGAGACTCAAACCCTGATCTCAGAGGTGTGAGGCAACAGTGCTAACCACTGCGCCACCATACTACCCCCACAAAAACTTTTATGCTATAGAACAGGATTCATCACATAGCAACAAGGCCAGTAAAGGTGACAGTTATACACAACGAACAAATGCACAAAAAAACAAAACAAGCCCTTTGTATAATGAAATGCCACGCAGCAAGTTCAATTCTCAAAGCGGGCTAAATCCGAGCTGATGTTTAAATGCTCTTGCCTTCAAAGCATTGTCAGTGCTATGCTGCTCACGTCACAGGACAGGCACATTAACTGTCATCTCCCTGCTTTCATCTTCAAACTTCAAAGACGACGATTGATTACTTTAAATGGCCATTATGAAACATCCGCCACCAGCGAGTGAAAGAGCAGTGTGACAAAGAGGAATGGATAATCATTATCCAGCTGAGCGGAGTGCAGGAGAAACACGAAGCCATAGATATCCATCCATCCGTCCATCCATCCGTCCATCCATCCATCCTACTAGAATTCGAACATTTTTGAAAACCATATCTGCTGACAACTGACAGCACTTCTAAAACATTTTAATCTCCCCACAGAAAACACAATAGAAAAACTAAATTCTGCAATGCACTTTTCCATGCATCCATGCCACCCTCCATCTTCTGTCCCTGGTTGTTTAATGCAGGGCTGTAGTGAGCCTAACCCTGGAGCCTATCACAGGAAGGCCTGAGACCAAGGGCGTAGATTTGGGTATGGACGGTAGGGACGTGTGTGTGCCCAGTGTTGTGGGAGTGCTGTGTGTTTATGCTAGGCAGGGCTTCGTGGCTGGTTTGGTCCCTCCCAGTGTTGTGGGAGTGCCGTGTGTTTATGCTAGGCAGGGATTCGTGGCTGGTTTGGTCCCTCCCAGTGTTGTGGGAGTGCCGTGTGTTTATGCTAGGCAGGGCTTCGTGGCTGGTTTGGTCCCTCCCAATGTTGTGTGAATACTGTGTGTGTTTCAATGGGCGAGGTTTCAGGGCTGATTTTGTCCCCCCCAATGTTGAAACCTAACCTTCATCCTTGCCTTAGACGCCCTGGATGGAACGCAAGCCTGATGACATATGCAAAATGAAATTCTATAAGCTGTAAACCACAATGAAAATATTGCCCTAAGACACATGGTGAATGTTTGCAACAGCTGTCGAGAGGTTTATGGGTATTTAAAACTGAGCTACCAGTTGGGGTCTTATACGCGCCAGAGGCTAACGCTAAAGGAATTGGTGTCCGTAACCAGCTGCTCGGCTGACCCCCCAACAAGGCTCATCTGTGTGACAGCTAAATAGTTACCTTTAGAACACAGTTAGATGTACCTTCAAGCAATGCTTTAGTATGAAATAAGGGGGCAGTCCATATATTTTTCTGATATTTAATATCTTTATGCCTGGTATGTAGTGTTTACCAGTCTTGTTTGTTGATTTGGGTCATCAGCAAATTACTGCAGTCATTATTTACTCAAAAAAGCAATCAAATCTAGTAATTTTCCTCTTACCAGTCTTTACCTGCTTACCAAAGAATTTTACTGTATGTAAATGATGGGGAAACAAAAATGAAAATGATTATTTGTAAGAAGGAAAACACACAGATATATGCACATAAGCACACACACACACACACACACACACACACACAAACGCACACACAAGATAGTAAACCAAGATACTAAAATGTCATTAAGTCCTAAGCTGCACGAACGAACAGAGCTAATAATTTGATGAGTCCAAACACCTGCAAGCTGCACAGATGGGCCGTTTCAGTGTGTCATTAGCTGCTACTCCTGCCTTCCCATATGGAAAGCCGTGGCAGCCTGTCCTGCTTCCTTAGCGAATCCGCAGCAGTCTTTGTTCCCCGTCCCGTTTCCTTACTTAACCTGCAGCAGCCTCGCTTGCTCGTCTCGGTTCCTGATTGAATCTTCAGAGCCCTTGGGCGTCCTTACCCGCTTCCTCTGTGAACTTTCGGTGGCCTTGGGAGCCGGCCATCTCGCCTCCTCCGTAAACTCACAGCAGCCTTTGACACCGGCTCTGTTTATTCGGGTGAACCGACAGAGACCTGTCCCATTTCCTTAATGGGCCTGCACTTCATCGACTTACACTTGTGCTTTAGTGTTAGTAAACATGCAATGCCCGTCCCATTAGTAAGTGGCCAGTGCATTTTTAATGCAACGTATGACATAAGAAGACCCCCCATCCCACACACACACACACACCTTTGCTTCACCACTTCCACTGTGTTCTACACGAGAAACTTCAGAGCAGGAGAATTTCACAGGCATTTACTTTGGAAACCATCTTAACTTCGTAGGGCCACTAAATTACTAAACCTCTGAACTATAGTAAGAACATGCAAAAACATTGCAGAGTAGTAAATAATAATAATAATAATAATCATCATCATCATCATCATTATTATTATTATTACTTAATTTTTTTTTTATTATTATAATAAAGAAGAAGGAGCAGAAGATGGAAGTTCCAGAAAATGTCCCGGAGTATGTTTCCTTCTTACTGGTGATGTGCCGAGTTATCCAGCACAAAGGCATATTGCCTGGAGGACATAGCATGTTTCAGGGTGTGTGGTCGCCGAAGTCGCTGAGAGGAGATACTCCAGGCAGTCTTGAATCTCAGCCGCAAGGTGTCTATAAAGACCCCCGAGTGCCTCTGACACTTCAGCCCTTTATCGCCGCTGTGCTTTCTTCACACGGCGCTGTGACAGCGATCGATTCTGACAGCTGCCTGTCACTGACACTGATGCCCGGTGCAGCAGAACGCCCTGGGAGAGAGATTAGTAACTCCTACATCTGGGCGTCTTCAGTGACACGGCGCGCAGGCTGAGGGAGAGAGGAGCAGGGGGGCGGGGGGGGGGGATTGCTCTGCCAGCTGCAGCACCAGCTCAGGATGGGAGTCTGGGGAGAGACACCATCTGCACTGTCACCTGCAATGTTGCTGTACCCCCCGAACATATCCCTTATCTGATGAAAGGAGCAAAGCACTTCAGAGGTGGACCTGGCACCTCAGGAAAAAGAAAAAAAAAAAAAACGTTGTCTTTGAAGAAACATGTAGAGGGGCTGACCAATGAATAATACAGCAAGAATTAAGAACTTTAACTTGATCTGATGGATTTTAAGTATGCATCAGCTGCATTGTGAGTGCTGGTTAAAAAACGATTCCGTACTGGTAAGCTGCTCCTGGCCAGTTTTGTCTGCCAGCACTGCAGTAAATCAGTATAAATGCACAGATAAAAAAGAAAGTCATCTGATTAAAGTTTGATTAAAGAGCGGGAGAATGGGTCTAAGGGGTGACTGCATTTATGAATGCATAAAGACACCCTAAGATATGTAATACATTTATTGCCACTATGCAGCATAGTTGGCACATAAGATGTGCAATATGACAGACAAGCATCAACACTCTTACAGGTTGCTCAGGATAACTATATTCATATAGTGTGATTTCATGAGAGATCTTATTAAGTAATTACCTCCGTAATGTTCTTCCTCAATGCTCTTCCAACATTGTCCTAACTACCCAATAAGCCAGCTGTTTGTCGCCCAGCAACCAAAAGAAACCGTACTTACTTCATGTTTATAAGCTTCGAGACAGAGTCATTTGCCATTCGTTTTTCGATGGCTATCTACTCTAAGTGTACCCAGACTCCCTTCTTCCCCTGGGGTCCACAGCATGTTCATAATGGGAGATGGAAGGCAGCATAGGCTGGTTTCTGCCAGAAAAACACTTCACGACTTGTGGAAATGACGCTCCGTAATGTGGCTCCCCGGACACTCTGCCCGCCCGTTGCCTCACAGGATGCCTGTTGCATGAAGATTCATCTTTAGCCATGGTGACGATATTTATGTACAACAAAGATTATGCTGCATTCTTGGGTGCATCTTATCTATTTTTGCTGCTGATCATGAAAATCACCTTAAAATTAGCATATTTTTAGTGGCTTTCGTCACTATTTTTGTCCGCCCTCCAATATCCATTGGTGTATTTGTAATCAACGTGTGCAATAAAGCTATAACCTGTCGATAATGGACCTCAGAATGCTTGGTATCACAGGGAAGCTGTTCAGGAAAGATAATTTAAGGATGAATCACAATTGTACAAGATGTTAATGGGTATCTGAATTTTCTCAAATCAGTAATTTTATGTGTCCTTCAAAGACATAGATAACAGATGCAACTGATCAAATTACAGATTACAAAGGCTAGTTACAACCACCCGCACCGATACTATTACTGTTATACTCTGTTGATGCTCTATGTGATGTTCCTGGTCTAAATATTAATCCTATATGAGAAAAATGAACAATTATTCAGGGCCTCTTGATAATGAAGCTTACTTTTTGTCTTCAAAACCCATTGTGGATGCTTCTTTGTGTTCATTTCCCCTTGGTACCTGATGGTCATAACAATTAGCAAAGCCTGATCCTGCATTATCAGTTTCCAGTGCTGGTGACCAATACATTATGTTATTGTTTTCTAATCAGGCACCTGGGAAGTCTGATTAGTGAGAAAGTAATGGTAATGTCAATAGTCTCACTATCATGACTCGGAACCTTACTCCCGTGAACTACAAAGCAGTTCACTAATCAGAAATTGGATTTTAAAGATTTAAGCAAGTCAGATGTTCATGAGCATTGTTAACCTTCTGATTTGAAGCTCAACCTCCCATTATCAAAATATAATCCATTTTTGTTTGTAGGTGATGATCCACTTCAACAAAACAAAAAATACAAACAAATAAGAAGAGTAATGCACAATGGTTTTTGTTTCTTTGGTATGTAGGTGCACCTGCTATGTGTTTATGCCCAATGGTTTAAACAATGGAAAGGTTCAGGCTGCCTTATAATGGTGCGAGATGGCATGGACCAGGTCTACACATTCCATTAGAAGGCGGGCTTAATGCAGCTTATCAGATTGCTGCGGCAAACCGTCATCTGCGCGCCTCGATGCGGCACTCTGTTCCTGCCGGGACGCGAGCCATCCGGGCAGACAACAGTCCAATCCGCAGAGTACACATTGCTAATAGGTGGTTTGAGAACAACAAGGACAGAGTGATCTGTCACCATATTCCCTGGCCCTTCCCGTCACCAGGCATCAATCCCACTGAGCATCTGCGCCACTGGCACCCGCGACAAATGGCTCCCGCCTCATCACTTCCTCCTTTTCAGTGGAATGGTGCCAGGTTTGTGCCGTTCCTTGCCGATCCTGACTCCTCTTGGTAAATCTTTGCTGGCTATAGGCGGCTCCACGAGCTGTAAATTTGCTTACATTTATGTAGCTGACACACACGCGCAATTGAAAATATATATTTCTGTATACCACAGGCGATTCTAGGTCCTATTATTTGTCACACACACACCCACCCCCCCAGCCGGGAAAATGATTTCACTAAATCCAGGTAGTGCTTTGCCCTGTATTTTCGCCACAATATGTGCGAAACATTTCCCGTTTCTTGACAATTTTACACCCCTCCCCCCTAATATTTACTTCACCTCATTTTCAATTGCATACATTTACCTGAAGTTTCAACAGCATTAAAATGTGCATCTTCGTTATAGCACGCTGCAAATTTCTGCTGTACAGCAAAATAAGCGTCCCGAAAATCGCATTGCTTATATTTGGGTTAAATATCATATCCCTGATAGGACTCCTCACCTTACTTCCCATCATCTTACCTTTGTACCACCTGCCAGTATTGTTAAATGTTGTGCAGTCTGCAGCATGCATACCAAACAGATGTGTGTGCCCCTGTGGACTGTTTAAGTATGGAAGGAGTAACATCTAATAGCGTCAGAAAATGGGAAAAAAAATAAAAAATCTGATATTTTCCCCTGTATTCACTTTCATGGTGAGAACAGGCCTGCTGACAGGTGAAGCATGAAGTAATTTTTCAAGTTAAATGTCAAGTGGTTATGTAGCATAATATTCAGTCTAAATTAACCAGCTCTCCTCTACCACTGTCAATGAACATAAAGTACTTTAAAGAAAAGCACTCCCTGGGGCTCGATTTCGCCCAGAGCCGCTAATGTCTGCATACTATTTTGTTCTCTCAGTATCAGAGCCTTTGAAAAAACAACCATTACTGCTGTAACTCCATAGTATCTACATATATTTATCCACAAAAATAATTAGCTCTCTCTTCTTTTTATTTTGTTAAATAACCCTAATCAAAAATCGAATGCCCAATGTTAAAAGAGAGCGGTTACAATCCTTATGCAAATGGTCTGGGTTCTGTAAGCAGCGGCCTAATACATTTCGTGAGAATGTGTAGTAAATCTGTAGTCATTTTACAGCATGTGTATCTGTTGCTGTAGAAATATGCTTGTAAAATTGATTTCTAAACATTTTAATATATTTTATTATATGTATATATATATGTATAACAAAAATATACATATATATTATTTTGCATATTTTTTACTAATATATCAATTACAGCTTTTCTTTCAGTCTAATATGACTAGTATATAGGCTAGCATTTACACCTGTCTATGTGAGTATATGTGCATAGCTGAAAACCTAGTATAGCTTGTTCTCATGACAGTGCCTACCGTATGCATGTAGCGCCCAAGCCTAAACGCCACACGTGTGTCATGCGCACCTCCAGCAACACCACCCTTCGGCGCTGCTTTAAGCTAAGTCCCCTGCAGATAAGCACCTGAGAAGCCTGCCCGGGCCGGGCCCGCTGTAAGTGGATCAATAGCGGATCCATTTCCTCCCCGTAATGACAGTCATTTTTCACTGCTGTGTGCTGACCTTCCTGACTCCCTTCTGTCAGCTGAGCAGAAAATGTGTCAATTAATGACATTTAGAAGTTTCTTATCAATCCATATTTCTGAGGGGAGCCCTGGCTAGCGGGCTGTGCCTCCTCTGCTGTGCCCACATGCATATTAATTTCTATATCAGGCTGGCTAAACACAAAATCAAACACTTCATTCTAGTCATTCTTAAAGTATATTACGGATTTATTTTATTCACATATTGAACTGTGACAAGGTGGAAAGGTTGAAAATAACTGCGTGAAAAGAACTAATAAAAGTGCGTAGAGTAATATTATTTTGTGTTACCTACTACTCTTAAATGTTCACAAACAGAAGTGGGGCTGAAGTACTCAATACTCAGTTTTCCCCAAAAGCAGCTTTACCAGACGCTTTCAGTGATGAAACAATGCTATAGAACCATGGGGTGCTGAATGAAGGTTATTTAAATTAGCCATATAATTGTTATGGTTGTTAGAGGATCAATGCATGGATGAATATATGCTGATTATACATTCTGCTGCATGCATTTTGATAATGTGACTTTAAACATAAAATTGCTTAAAGATCACAATGAACATTTGAGAGGGACACTTTGAGGGGGTGTCCACAGCACCAATCAGATTTCCTATAAATAACACACCTTATACCTTGTGATCCCAAGTCAGCTGCACACAGTATACTTACAGATCTGCGTAACATCCTCTCTGACGCATTTTGATTTCCTTACAGGGGATCAATGGCAGCCCAAGAACTGGCAGGGTCCCTCCAGAGGTCTGCGAGCAGTGAGAGAGCACCAAAATCCTCCTAAGTGCTCCCACACACCCACATCACTCTGACGCTGGTGTAAATTTCAGAACTGCTGCACGACTGCAACTATTACTAAAGCTCCAGGAAACTTTGACATCACTGATGTCCTCTTGCTACGGTTCACTCTGCGCCACCGTGACTCATGTCTTAAATGGCAAACGCAGCCCGCTGCAAAGGACAACAGTGGAAACGGGTGAAGCCACCAACGCCCCAGCCAAAGTCACGGGCCGCGGGCACATGTTGCAATCATCCTGTTCATATTTTAGCCCACTGACATAATGGTTTCTGCTCCATGGCTCTAAATGCTGTGTTTCTTGTCAGGGGAACTGGCTGCAGAATTGAATAACAATCCTATTCAAATCTGCGAGTAAATAGCTAGAGGTGACATAACCTCTGGTGTAATCCCAGTGTATACTCGCAGAAGCAATTCAAGCTCTTGACCCCGTGTACATACATGTGACAGTAAAAAGGAACTTGACATTTTGATTCGGCTTCTAGCCCTCTCTGGTTGTTGCTTTCGATTTCAGTAATCCATGGGCAGGTAGACAAATGAAGGAGGGAAGCATGAATGATTAATGCTGTCAGCCGGGAATAATATACCAGAAAGTGAGTGTAAATCTGCTTTTGTGACATTTCCTAACTGAATATGATGCACTTCCGCACCGAATACTGTTTGTTTATTTATTAGCTGATTCTCTGCCTGGCCTCTTCGGGGTTTTGTCGTACCCACTTGCTGCAGGAGTAATGACACTCAGGATTCGATAAGTATGAAAGTCGTGCAACGCACAGGCAGGCCAGAAGGAGAAAGGAAAAACCCTACTGCCCAACTTTGGAATCTGATTATGCAGGTAACACTACATGGAAATGGAGAAAGCCTCCGAAAAAATGTAAATAACTATTTAATATCAATAGTGCCAAATACACCTGAGGAGTCTGAGGTTGGAACCTTGCCTTTATTCTGTTTGCACGTTCTCCGCAAGTCACTTTACATTATCTGGTTCCCGCCCACGACCTACATCTGCATCTCTATATTGCCTGTAATGTGCGTCCCCTTCAATGGCCTGGCATTCCATCCAGTGTCAGACATTTTTGTCGAAAGTGAAAGCAAAGTTAGACGGTCCCGGGAGCAACTGGGTGTTAAGTTTGACTATGAAGACCCATATCGTAAGTTATTTGTGTGTGTGGATTCGTGTGAGATTTGTAGCGACATCCTCACAGTGCAGTACCTTTATTGTTAAGACGTTAGCGGGTTCCTCTGATCATCCTCAGCTCCCTGTTAGCGTGATACACGGCTGTCATGAGGGTGAAAAATTAATAGGATTGAGGCTGCCAAGCTGTGTCAGTCATCTACCTTTCAATAAATAAATAATGGGAATGCTGAACTCTACAGAACTCTACACAAAGTCGTTTAACTCTCTTATACCCTCCACATTGACAGGTATGTTTTTGGAACCCATGCAATTTTGTGGCTCTTTAGTTCTCTGTAAACAGGCAGGTGGGAAGGGGGGGGGGGGGATAATGCTTCAGAACATCAGAATCTCATCATGCTGAAGGTTGGGCAAAGTGCTGCTTCCTAAGCCTTTTGTAGGAATGAGAATCCCCGATTCTGGAAAGCTGCTGATGTGGGTGAAAACAGACATAGACGCTTCTTCATTTTGCTGGAGTGGCTCAGGAAACAGGGCAAATGGAGCCGCATTTAATGCACGTCCCTTAATTGTCCACGTGTTAACAGTTGGTGCGCGTGCCTTCGTTTCGCTTAGTGGTGAAATGGTGCAGGCCAAAATCCATTTTTCCCCGTGATAGGCATATCTACATTAACACCATCCCTGGTCATACATTTCCTTAGATCTGAGATTCCTCTCAGATCTGTTTCTTTGCTAATACGACGAGACTCAACGTCGAACAAGCTTATGATTATGCAGTGAAGAAACAGGGTTTACACCAAACAAATTCTGACGCCAAAATATATGCAATATTTACAGTCTTATGTTGGTGTAGCAAAAGAAATCTGCATGGTCCAGCCCACAGAGGACAGTCAACACTCTGAGACTCCAGAACACTCACAAAAGCTTATTCTACCCCCCTTTTAGACAGAAACATGGCTTAGCAGTCCTAAGGGTTAAAACCCCCACACCTTTTCTCTCTCCCAATAACCCCCCCCCCCCTACTCTCAAGCTCCTCTGTGATTTATGGCCTGATCTTGGCCTGTTGGGAGTTGACAGTCGCTTTCATTTCTTATATATATTTTTCCCTCCTTACCAAGGTCACCAAGGAGCTGGCCCTCCTAGTTTTCAGTGTTCGTCCTCCGTCACCCTTCCCCCGGTCGGGGCCCATGAATCATCCCGTCATTGCATCGAGGACCCTGACACGTCTCCTCTAACGTGGGGCGGCCAGCCTCAGCAATCTTTCTTCATTCTCGCTAACAATTTGGTAATGAAATATTGATTTTTAGTTAGATTCAAATAACTTTATTAAGTTTGCATTGATAAATCGTTCCCTCAGCAGGCCTGGAAGTGCCTCAGTCAAAAGCCCCTAACCGCACCGTTCCGGCCGGTGATGTTTTCATCGGATGCTTTCCCTCGTTCCTTCTCTGATTCACAGGAAGACGCGAGTGTCTGTCATAATTGCTGCGGGATCAGGGCCAATGTGTCATTGCTGTTGATTTATTTCAGAAGGCGAAATAAAAATAAGAAGGCATACGCACAGTCAGAGGCAACACTTCATATCTCCACATACCACTCATTAAAAGAAAGCCCTGGAGTTTGATGTATAGAGGGGAGACTTGTGTTTGCTTTCCAAAATTTGGCTTCCCCACATTCTTGACAGTGATTAGTGATTAATAGCTCCTGTTCATATTTGAGACATTACACATCTCTTTCCAGGCGAATAACACATTTTAGAGTAAATTGTTGGACTATTCATGATATTGTTCACAGGAGAATTCTTTCTGGGCGTCCTTTTGGATCAGTTTCCACGTATCATCAATGTTCCAGAATCTTTTCCATGATTCCGAATGTTCTGAGATAATAGTTATCTCAGAACATTTGGAATTATGGACAATATTCTGGAAAATGTTCTTAAAAACTCTAAATGAATCTAAAAATCTAAATGTTACATTTAACTTACAGGTCACACAATTTAAAATGCTTATTACAAAAATGCATGGAACTAAACCTAAATGTAGCCCAGGTTCAAGCTCTCTTGAATAGATCTGCTTAGCTGGAAGACTTGTGGATTTCTCAGGAGAACACAGGTCCATCACAAGCATAGGCCTGTGTGTGACATTGATGAATAGGTGGACACTAGTGGACCGTACTGACATCAAGTTTCTTTGTCTGGACAACAATATCCAATGGCTTGGTTTTCCAAAAGTAATCTGCAACCCTGGTCTAAGAAATGAATAAGCAAAACAGGAACCACACACAGTTAGGCACAAACATGAATATAATGTTAGCTATGCAGATTCCCTATATATTCATAGTTTAATCATCATGACCCTGCCACATAATTAGAAGTGTATAGTTAAAATTCTAAAGCTGATCAGACACCATATACTTGACCTTTCTATATGCAGAACTGGACTCAAGATAGAGGATTTGAAAATATTTGGACAAATAGTTGATTTGAGATATTTGGTTAATTGTTATAATACGTCCCAAAACAAAGCCATAAAATGAGCAGCATCACTATTGGTGGCATCTCTGTTTGTATAATTTCTCCCCCTCATACTCTTGCATTTAAATCAGAATACTAAATATTTTTATAGTGCATCAGACTAGTCTGCTCTCTAGACAAAAAGCAATGAGGGAGTGCTTAACTTTTCTCATTTACTACATTATTGATGTGCTGGTTATCTGCATCTCATCAGAATTTGGTCCTAGATCTAGAACTAATATACGGGTAGAGTTTTGAGATAGACCTGATTATTTATTTGTATTTATTTATACTGCTGTTCCTGGGAGTTAATTTGATTTATGGATGTATGAAATGCTATATTCTGTATGTCTATTTCTGCATCTATTTCCAATAATAGCTCCTAGAGTCAGGGTTGCAGTAAACACAGGATATAAGGAGTTTAAATGACACCATAGGCATTTGTATAAATTTTATAATGACTGATATATTTCTTATATATATAGTATAGTCAAACTGTCATGCATGTGTCATACACATCACCATTAATACTAATTCAATGTAACTTTATTGTTTTTGGTTAAAAATTGAGCTGGTATATATATGTATGTGTGTGTGTGTATATATACATATATATGTGTGTATATATATATATATATATATATATATGTATGTGTGTGTGTGTGTGTGTGTGTGTATATATATGGATAGAATCGCTATATATATATATATATATAGAGAGAGAGAGAGAGAGAGAGAATATATCGAAAAACTGATTGAAGTGTTTTTGTACCACACATTAACACTCTATCCTGCTTGTCACAATGTACATAAAGTGAAGACACGGCTGTGCCAAGTTGTTCTGCAGTGAACACAATAATTGCCATTTGAGGATGAACCATGATTTACCTTTCCTCACCCAATGGTCAGTGGGGATGTGGACACCATTCTAGCTAACAGCACAATCAAATAATTTAATAAATACTCTTGTTTGATCAATCTCCACAAAAACTATTGTGGTAACAATTTATGTTTTTAATCTCTATTGATGTTTCAGTCTCTCATTAAAGGAATATATCTTCTAACTGCTTATCCTGGCTTGGGTCACAAGAGGGGTGGAGACCAGCAGAGGGCAAAATACTGAGGTATTTCCAGGATTCCTGTCCATCGGGGTCCCCACGATGTAATATATACATGGCCACACACACATGCATACACAAGACAAAAAATGTTTATTGAGACATTTAACATGGTTTTGCATTTCACAAATTCAAATAATACACTGCATAGTAAAAACATTTTCACATTTTTTTCTTCAATAAATAGGTTATTTTAACAACTGAGTGCCATATTCTTCTAAACAAGGTCTGTGAGCACAATAACAAAACTAAAGTTCTAAACTATTTCAGTTACTAAATGAATAAATGTAAAATTCAGTGTCATTGTCTTAATGCTCTGTATGCAATATTTGGCTTAATCCTTACCATCAGTGGGAAAAAAAACACTGAGTTACTAGTGCTGACTATTCACGCTTTAAACTCTTACAATATCTTCCTTTGTCTCTGGGTTTAAATGGATTAAATGTGTTTATCCAAGAGAGGCCAATAATATATAGCAGGTCTTAAAACCGCCCGCAGTGTTACAAAATGTATGTTTTTATATAGCCCCACGGAAAACTGAAACAGAAATATACCCAGTGCCTAAAATGGAGGCTGTGGATAAATCCGCAAATCAGCAGGCACTTTCACATCCTCCATTCAGGTAATGAAAGCATGTGTGCGCACACAAGCATGGCATCATATTTACGCTTTTAGATTTTACAGATAAAAGAAAAAAAACACTAATATAAACAGCATAATAAAGAGCAGCTATAACCACAAAGGTGGCCATTATGATCACAGCAATTACTCCTGATATTTCCGGGAAATGTGACAGTCTGACACTCCAGGCCTCAAGACCAATAATCGTGCAGGAAGATCTACAGATTTACTGGTGCAGCTGGCTTCCAAGGTCAGAGCAAAATCACATGTGCCCCGCAGACGTCGGATGAAAGACAATGGCTCTCCTCCACACAGCCGCGCACTTCTTTGCAGACTGCCATCTCCACACCACCCTTCTTTGCAGGCTGCTATCTCCACACCGCCCGTCTTTGCAGACCGCCATCTCCACACCGCCCGTCTTTGCAGACCGCCATCTCCACACCGCCCGTCTTTGCAGACCGCCATCTCCACACCACCCTTCTTTGCAGGCCGCCATCTCCACACCACCCTTCTTTGCAGGCCGCCATCTCCACACCGCCCGTCTTTGCAGACTGCCATCTCCACACCACCCTTCTTTGCAGACCGCCATCTCCACACCGCCCTTCTTCACAGACCGCCATCTCCACACCACCATCCAGGAGCCAGGTGACTCGTCGTATTTCAACAAGCGCGTGGAAAGAGTTACGGCTCGCGGTGACTTAAGATGCCATAATCCAAGCGCTTTATTTATGCTTATTCAATTATAATGCGATTTCTCTTAATTTCCTGGGCACTTTTTTTAAATTGCTTTTTGATCCACTAAGAATAAAGGAACGCGTCTTGCAATGTGACTCCTCGTAGCAGGGCATTTGGGCCTTCAGCTCTGACATTCCTCTGGTCTCGGTTAGAGGCCCTGTTTGCCTGTGGCTGACAATCCAGAATCACAAGCCCTGTCCTACTTAAACTGCGTCTCTCAGATCATGTCAAACATCCGCTCAATCAAAAAAATGAAATAAAAAAAAACAAAAAGTCAGCCACTCTCCCTCTCCTTGCCTGCCCGGCTTTTTTTCCTCGTCTTCCTTTTCTGTAATGTCTAAACCAGATGTAGCTTGTCCCTCAGTCACCTGCGGTCTTGACGGGCTAATACGGAAAGGCTGACAGAGCGTGTTTGACGTTTCAAACGGCTTTGCATAATGAATAACGCAACCCGCTTGGCTAAATTCGCTGGCAGGAGGTTGCAACAAGTCGAAGGGCCTTCGTAGTATAAATCGCATATTTCTGAGTCCGTCTCCCTCTTACTGTCCAGTTGCATGCAGCTACTATACCTCTGAGGGTTTTATTTCTATAGCACTCTGAAGTCAGGTGAGGTCCATGGAATAACAAATATCTTGAAATTAAAGTGTTTTTTTTGCAGTTATACAAAATAAACAGCTGTGCTTAGATAGCATTAAAGAGTTGCATCATATTGGCAAACATACATTGCATCCATGCAGGCCTGCAATTTCCGAGATGCAGGGCAGACAGCGCATGAGAGTCTGTGTCCACATAAAGGTAGACAGTGCTCATATACACAGACACGACAGTGCATATTATGTTAGCAGCAAGTCAAATATACATAAATAATTAGAGGGAGGAGCCCACTTTGGTTCATTTTGTGTCCGTTTTGTGTCATACATTGTCTTAAAATTAAAACAAAATCCTCAAGCCACAATTGCATTAGCAAAGCAACATAACGACTTGTGCTGCTTCGCAGCCACACATCATGGACCACACTGAGTTGCGGCCGCCCAGTCTTCTGTGGTGCATGATGGGCTGTTGTGATGGGTGAGTCCATAAACCTGCCTGCTCTCTGGCGTCACAAGAAGAATCAGCTTTTACCTGGGAAACACCATTACTGGGTAATGAGCCATGCAGGAGAATATACCTTCTGCAGCCACTTGATAAAGGCCTACTGACACACTGCTCCAGACACGGGTGCTTTCTGTGTGTGCGGGACTCGTGGATGTGGGGGGTGTGTGGGCCGCTCCATATTTTGTCCATCTATCACGTCATTAGGCAAATCAGACAGCGCTGTCAGGGAGGGTACCGGCAAGGAGACGAGCAGACAGGTGTTAGGGCTTTGCCAAAAAAACCAGCCACTTCAAATGAGCCACCCCCGTCAGGGCCCCATCTCAGCGGCTCGTACGTCAATAACGGAGAGACGGAGGGAGACGGGTAAGGCCCAGCCACTGTGCCAAGAACCATACAGCCCCCTTAAAAGCCATTAATTAAAAAGGAAGGCAGAGGGAGAGGAACAGGCGGTGGGAGAAAGTGAACGCTGAAAAATTGCTCTCCATTCCAGATCTTCTCGGTCAGTTTCATTAAGCTCGTTAGAGTACAGCTGTAACATGGAGTGCTCTGGCCATGCGTTCATCTGGTCTGGCTCAACAGGAAGCTAACGATTACATCGCTTTCCCTTACAAGTAATGAGTAACACTTTGAAATGGTGTTAAAATTTGTCAGACACGGGGAAAGGTAGTTGTTCGGGGGGGGGGGGTGAGACATAACTGCTGTGGTAAAGGTAAAGTTTAATAAACGTCCCACAACAGAGGAAATGCAGCAAAGCTCTCTAGCTATTTCATAAGAATGATAACAAACACAATGCAGGAAGCAGGTATAGTACTGTGTACGATTGTGTGAAACTGTATAGTACAGTGTATGATTGTGTGAAACTGTATAGTACAGTGTACGATTGTTTGAAACAATGTCACTTGGAATCATAAGTATGTTTTAATCT
>JAODKM010000020.1:23583744-23595319 GCA_026780845.1 Petrocephalus sullivani
ATGTACACTGTCTAAGGAATACCGTGCAGACTGCATACATGTACACTGTATAAGGAATACCATGCAGACTGCATACATGTACACTGTATAAGGAATACCATGCAGACTGCATACACAGAGGACAGAGGTGGGGTATGAAATCCCAGTCCTGTATGTGCTACCCACGGAACCACCTGACTGTGAAGTACTATGACATAATTTTCATTTAAGCTATATATAGCCAATTGTGCATCAGATCAGTGTCAAAACCTAAATATATCCAGTGCCAGAGATAGTATGTATGAGTTTGCTTTAGACATATTTTCAACTCACTTTCCTAATACAAAAGTTTTACCCACACTTTGGAATAAAACATATCCCATCTGGCTCTGCTATGAGACACATACGAGGTGAGAGACAAGCTTGGGGTGAGTGAAGGATTAGGCATTTATTTAGCATTTGAGGGGGTTAAGGTCCATCCTGATGTGGTATGATCGCTGTGCTTGCCGTGAGATTCAAACTAACAACCTGCTGATCACGGGCACAGAGGCCGAACGTGCAGAACCGCACACCACCCCCTGGTATCAGAAGAGGGATTTGGACCCGTGCCTCTACCCACATGCTAATGTCAGAGCGCAGCAAACAGGGATTGGGACAGGATAATAGGAGGGGAAAAGCAGAACCCTAACGGAATCCAAATTAGTCCAGTTGTCATTAAGTATCTCAGAACAGGTTACTCCACCCTGATCATACGGAAACGAGCAACAGGTGCTATAGTGGTCGTCAAAATTAACCTAATCATCTATGACTCTAACAATCCTCTATAATGCCTTCCACACTATACTTATAGGAAAGAAAAATTTCACAGGGAAAAAAAGCTTCAGTAAAGAAAACAAACTTTTAATTAACCCCCCTTAGTATCCGCATCAGCAAATCATTCCAATGGGTGTTCAATTTTGAAGTGCTGCATTATTAAATAGATTTTACTACAGTTGATGATTAAGGTGTTATACTTAACTAAAACATTTAACTATGATGTTAAAAATATTGCTACAGATGTCCTTTAGAAAGCTTGGTGGATTTTATTTGTTTTCCCAGGGGAATTTTGCAATAGGACCCTGGGTTCCCTTTAGCGATAAAAAAAAAAAAGTTCAAGAGAGCTATTAATGTACGTTAAATGCCCTGCAACTACAAGAATGAGTATTTTATTAGTCATCAGAGACTGTGCACAGGTGGGTGGCTGCTTAAAGCTGACAGCATGCCCTGCCCCGAATAGCAAATCAGCCGACAGTGAAATTTGTTTTGCCCTCTAAAAGGAGTCATGGAAAGAAGGGGATTTTCACCATTTTGTCTTCATATTTCAGTTCCATTGCTTATGTTTCACTTGTCACATAATCGTGTACCATGGCAGGTCTCGATTTCTGCCATACTGGCACTTCTAAAAGTCTAACGCATTTCGAAAACTCAACTGAAATCCCTCAAACTAAAGCTCAGACTTTAAAACCTTAAATGGGGTAGGGTAGTAAATCTGACTCAAACCATACAACAAAACCAGGGTTTAAAGCCACTATCAGCACCCCTCCCTCGCAAGTATACCTAAAGGTACCCAGCTGACCCCATTTATACTTAAAATGATTAGTTCAATCATCAGCAAACAGAGGTCTCCATGGTAATGCAAACCCAACTCCACCTTCCCACATTGCTCTAACTACAGAAGGTAAGCATTAAAAAAAAAAAGTGTGCATGAAAATTCCAAAAACCATAAAGTGAGGCATTAAGCTGACAGGGTGGCAGGGAAATGGGACTGGTGAGGAGAATGCTCAGTGTGTCAGAAGAGCAAAGAGGAGAATGAAAGCTTTGACAGGCACATCTCGGCCAGGACGACGGCTCCGTCAATAGCCCGGAGATGGCTGTGCGATTGACAGCTAGCAGGTGGCGGGTTGAATGAAGCTGTCAGCCCGGCTCGTGATCAGCCGCGCGTCGCCGTGACAACGGCGGAAGGTTAGGCGGCTACCCGAGGTGATCTCTTGTTTTACAAGCACGACGGAGTGGAACTTACGCCTCTGGAGAGTGCTCTGTCGAAACCCTGCCGACCACATAACAGAAGGGGCTTTAAGATTCCTTTGTGAAAGCTCCAGTGAGAGCCTGTTTCTTAGTCAACATTAATGAAGAAGGATTGAAATGCAGTGGGTTGTAAGTTCAAATCCCACCTCGCTGTTAGTTTATTGTTATCTTTAAATAATGATTTATTTCTGTAATACTACAGTAATCTGTTTTTCAGGATATCCTATCTGTGTAATTTTTCAATATCTTTACTTGTTTGCACTATGCGTACTGTCTTTCTGCTCTATCCGTTTGGCAATACATGTACCTTAGTCTCTGCACTACATGCTTGCTGTACCAGAATGACCCCCTGGGATCAATAAAGTGCAATCTTAGTCTTAGTCTAAGTCTTATTCTTAATCTTAGTCTTAATCTTAATCTGTGTGTGTGGAGCTTGTGTGCTCTCCTTAGGTCAAGCAGGCTTCCTCCAGGTACTCCAAGCACATTAGACAAATTGGCATGTTTAAATTAGATTTCTTTTCTGAGGCATGGTAATGAGTATGGTTGTGTGTGTATGTGGATTGCAATGGACTGGAATTCTGCTGTCCCCCAGTCCTGTGCTGTCTGGGACAAACTCTGATGCAGCCTGACCAGGATAAGTGTTCTGAATGTGGACACATGAATAATCATACTACAACAGAATTATCAATTTAAGAACTAGCTATTGTTATTATATTCAATCAAAATTATATTTAGCTAAAACCACTCATTGCAAAATAATATAAGCCATAAAATAAAGTGGATTGGTGTATTAATTGAGAAGAAAATGCAATGTCATAATAATTAGGCAAAAATTAATGGCATGATATTTGTGCATTATAACTCTGGTAGTTTAATACAATTTTATCCATTAAAGGAACAAGATTTGCGACTGCTGGGAGATTGAAAAAAAATATTGCTTTATTCTCTCTTTTGTTATTGTTAAACAGAATTAAACCTTAATGAGATAATCAAAGTGAAATGTGTGAGACATTGCAATGAAGTTACCTGCTGTTGCACAGAGAGACAATTTCATCCTTGCATTCATTAAACATGTTTTTCCCTTTAACTTTAACTCTAACATGTCTATTACCAGACCGTCCCCCTTCAAAAGGAATGGTCATTACCTCAGATGAAAATAGGAAAATGCATTTGTTGTTAATGAAAAGATCAATTAGGGCTCTGTTACTTCAGACACGTCTCGCCGTTCAGCACCAAAAGCAAGACGTAATTCCTCGTCTCCCGCCAGACACGAAGACTGCAAAAGTTTGCAGGTTCTGCTGACTTGTGACACAATAAAACATACATGAACAAATGCACAGTAACCAATATTTACACACTGCTGAGAGCACACCAGCAAACAATGTATTTTAAATGGATCAATATTTATTTCAACACAAAATTACGCAGAAATAAAATATTGACTGATTGATCACAAGCAACCCGAAGAGTCTATAAAGATTTTTTGAAGGGGTTATTATCAGAAAAGTGATATGACTTATACATAATTCCAGTAAATTTACAGAACTATCCCTCTGTTTTTCATAGGTACTTCCATACCCAGTGTAGGATCAGTGTAGGATTACTGCGAGCCAGGAGTCTGTCCCAGGAACCACATTCGAGACACCCTGCACTGCATGCTAGTTCGTCACTGGGCACACAGACTCTCATATACACAACTGGTCTGCTCAGTTATGGCAAAAAGCATAATCATGATTATTTTGTTCAGTACTAGGATCACGATTATTTAACATAATTACACACTGACTTTGATAATATCATGCATTTGTTGAAATAAAAAATAAAAAAAGTCTTTTTAGCAGCAGGTCTCCCTGCACTTGCACAATTCAACTAAAAAATATATATATTTAGGACCTGGCTGGGACTGGAAAAGGGTACCCTGGATTTATAACATCACACAAAACGGGGGCATCATCGCAAAACAAAATTTGGCACAATCATTAGTTTATCACAAGTAATTTGTGTTGAGAATCGTTGGAAGCCAAAATCGTAATTGTATTCAAATTAATTGCCCAGCCCTCATACACAGTCACAAAGTCCGAGGAGTTTAGAGACGCAAACCGCATCTTTTTTTTCTTTGGCTGTAGGAGAATGCTGGACTAGCCAATGTAAATCCATACAAACACGAAGAAACATGCAAACTCCACACGCGTACAAACGGCCAACCCTGGAGGTGTGAGGCCACAGTGCACAGTGCTAGTTTGTTCACTGATATTACTTGCACATTCCACTTAGATTAACCTCTCGGGGGTAATATTAATCACAAAAAAGAAAAAATGGTAAGTGGGAATAAGTGTGGCTAATTTGCATAAACGTATGGGGTATAATACCTTTATGCGAATTAGCTACACTCATCCCCACTTAGCAAGCCATCGAAGGCTTGCTTGCGATACCACCAAGTCTTTTTGTCACTTTTACATTTTCCTGAGGTGCATGTGCCTGAACTATGTGTAGAATCTCACTGCATCCTGTGGAGCACATGCAAACCCCCCCACACACAGGGCTGGGAGGGGGGAAACTAACCCGCTACACTGGAGGTGTGAGGTCACGGCGCTGCCTGCTGAGCCACCATGCTACCCGCCTTCTGTCATATGAGAAAGTGAGGGTGGGACGTGGTGTACGTCCGTCTCCAGAGGGAGAATTAGCTATCAGGGGTTTGCGCAGCTCTGCCTGAATTACACCTCTGCCTTATTACCAGCAAAAGATCTAAATTACTGTGTTCATTTTGCTCCTGGTAACTTGGACCACATCCTATATAGCGGTCTTCCTTTACACATGTTTTGTGCTGACCTGTCTCTGCTCAGACCCTTATTGCTAGAGAGAAAACACCAATATATCTATCCTTCCCCACGAAATCCCTGTGTCACTTCATTTTTTTCACCACTGAGAGTGTACTTTTGCCTGATCAATAGAATGAACAGATGTTTACAGTACATCTCAAAGTATCTAGATATATAGAAGGTTAATACATCAGTAAAGCAAAATGTATTAAAAAACTCTATACATGCAGGCACATGAGTTTTTGAGTCTTCACTCAGAGAAAACTTACAACTGAAATTCATTGGCAATCTTCAAAAAGCAGGTGCAGCAAAAACTTAACAAACAAAGATTATATATTGGTCTTGAATACAGTATACTTATGCAGTATAACGTCTCGTCAAGCTCACACTTCAGGCTTTAAATGAAAGAAAAAAGAAAACAAAATAAAAAAATGAATAATTTATATAGAACAATGAGAGTCACAGCTTTCTACATCATGCGCTAATGCTGGTTTTAGGCAACAAACTAGTCAGCCAAGCAAAAAAGTAAGTACGATTGAAAATTAATACAACTCTGCAAAATTGCCAGTGCCCAGTGACACTAAACCTGAAAGTATAGCTAAAATAACTAGCTACAAGCAGAGATTCTACATATCTCAATTCTTTAGCATGCCTCTTTTTAGCCACAAAGATGCTCTTCATCACAAAATAAGCAGTGTTCTTGTTATGTGAATGATTTCAGTGTATATTGTTATAGAAATTATTTTTCATACACTGCATTTCGTTAAGAAAACACGGTTGAATTCTTGTATTTATTACAACTTTGCTTTGACACAATAAAATAAAAACTGAGAATAATGTAATAAAGTACTTTATTTGAAATTGTTCTCCCTTGTGTTGTAAACAAAATGGATGACAGTAAAGTCACCACTGTAACATTCTACTCGATTACATCTCCAATGATTAGAGTCTGAACATCTGGCATGGAGTCTTTAATAGAAAGCATCATTATACACTTTGATGGATGTCTAGAGGCAAATCTATATCTGAAATTTTATCTTCGGCAATAAACTCTTTTAAAACAAATAGAAAGTCGAGATAAAATATTTGGGAAAAATGAAATGACCATCAGTTCGAGTCGATGAGAAAATGAGCCATAAGCCGGCAAGAATGCCTTGGATGTGATCTAGATCTCCACATCCTTTCTGAAAGGTGCTGCAACCTTCTGGATGATAGTATGAGGAGAAAAATCAGAATAACTTCAAAAACACTCACACATATATATATATATATGCATGTGTGTGTGTGTGTATGCATAACTTTGAAGTCAGTGGTGCTTAGAGGAAAAGCACAGTGTTTTTGTTGGAAAAGTTATCAATCAATGACGGCTTCTAGAAATTTCCATGCCTGATACCCCATATAATGGATACATTCCAGCTTGTGGCACAGGCATGTGGTAGGATTGCATAGCAGGGCAGCTCCTATACGCATTTATACGTATATATTTAACGCTGAAGAGAGAAGCGGGAGCAAACTGCCAGCTCACACCTCGTATTAGCTGTGACTGAGCTAACGTCATGCCTTTGTTTTCTACTTTCCGCGTAATTTTCTGCCTTTTCAACAATTTCGTTAAGTGTGAGTGGGAAGGGGTTTGTTTCTCCACATTGACTGGCGTTGACTTTCATTGTAAAAATAAGACGATTTTCCTCAGTGACTGCAAAGGAGAGTTTTACTGCCCCAAGCAAAATACAGATTCTGCTGTGTCTTTTCCAACAATATAACATTGGAGGCTGGTTCCTACTCACACACACTCACACACCCACACACACCCAGAGCAGTCAATCACTCCTTACCAAACTCCATTGCCTACCTCTTCCTAACAATCCGGAAAGCCATGTCTTTATATGATAGACACCCAAGGAGAAACAATAAAACTTACTATTATTTGTTGTCTTCTTTATGGTACCATATCGCCACATACAAATAAAAGTTACAAACAAATATCGTAACTAAACAGGAATTAAAATGACTCTTCTCATTTAAGTATCCCTTCATTTTTTCTGTAGAAATGAAAGTCTCATAATGCGGTGCCCAAATATTTGCCTTCGTCTAAAACGTGCCTGTTACCTAACGGAGAGCATTCGCTAATGCTCTAATGTAGGTGTAATGCAGACGATG
This sequence comes from Petrocephalus sullivani, assembly GCA_026780845.1. Classification (NCBI taxonomy): domain Eukaryota; kingdom Metazoa; phylum Chordata; class Actinopteri; order Osteoglossiformes; family Mormyridae; genus Petrocephalus; species Petrocephalus sullivani. The sequence goes on from JAODKM010000020.1 coordinate 23,590,764, forward strand.
AACAAAGGAGGATGCTGTATTCTTTGATGAAGTAACACCTGCAGAAGTCTGTCTGATGAACTTGTGCGAATTCAGTGCGAACACAATAATGTAATACCTGCACCAATGTAGTATAGTAGCAGCATTTTCACATCTGGCAAGTCACATTTGGTAAGAGGGACATCACTCCATTAGATATACAAACGGTGTACCGTTAATTAAAATGTTCAGATAAATGTACATTTTTAAATAATTATAAAATTAGTTAGAAATAGTCGGCTCCTTTTTACACTACACTTACCAGCAGTCGTTGTGAGAAAAAGAGATTTCTTGTTTTGTTTTTATTCAAAATGCTGGTTTTTATTCTTTATTTTTAATGATCTAGTTAAATCAGTCAAAGCTGTCAAAGGAATTGTAAGGAAGTGATACTCTTGGTTCCTGCCTCAACTGGTCCTCCTCCAGCATGATGGACCATGATGGACCACCGCAGAAGTCCTCCTAGACAGATATCTTCTCACATTGTATTAGACAGTACTACAACAAATTCTGCCTTTGGTGACCAGTCGTAAGGGTTTCTATATTAATGCAATGTCTCTGTACCATAATCACAAACATACACTCAGGGTGTAACATAGCCTTGTCCCCTACCCTGCTTCACACTGAACATTCTTTGGGTTCAATTAACTTGACTGTTTTTATTATCATTACTTTTTTGTTTTGTTGTTGGTCTTTGTTTTGTTTCACACTGTAGTATTGATGTATAGTGTGCTTGACAATAGACCAGAAAATGGTAGAAGAAAATAAAAATATAGAGAACCTAGATAGAACAATATCTTTATAATTAAGAGATAAACAAAACGTAAATTTCAATATAGCATCAATTTAGACTACGATTCAATTATGCATGAGCCAGGCCATTTTAATTAAAAGATAAATCTGTATGACAATCCACTTCTGAGTTAATCATTCAGTAAGGTACAATAAAAACAATAGCCATTAAGCATGCCTTCCTCCTTATTTTTTTGTCAGCAGGAATAAGAGCACAAAAAAGCATGTAATAGTTTCAAGATTCTGATGTAAATTAGGGATTAAATGTTGTTTACAAAGTGGAAAGTTTACAATGTATAATGTGAATTCTGCTCATTAATGTGTCTTTGTGGAGACCGTTCATTTTCACATTTTTGACTGGTGCCACAGAGTTTCCCCTTTTTTCCCCCAAAAAGAGCCCCCACAAGGTCAAAATAACAGGTTTTTATCACATTGTAGGGTCCCCACAATGTAATACAAATTGTATTATTATTATTATTATTATTATTATACATCCAGCCCTTCTAGCCTTATAATAAAGCCTTTGAAGTGCTCTGTACCTTGAATCTGATGTAAAACTAAACAAAAACATACATTTAATAAAAATAATATTAAATATCAGTCAAATGCAGTGTTTGTGTACCTCTTTAAAAAATATCTGTTTTAAGGGCTTCATCCACATATGAGGAAATGCAAAGTACCGTCATCATTTTATAAAAAGCAGGCAGTCCCTTTCTTGGAGGTAGAGCTTTATTGCTTAAAACACTAGATAAAATTATGCAGACATAATACGACTACAAAAACAAGCTAACAACTGGAAATAATATTTAATGCCATTATAAAACATTAGACTCTTTAATAGATGTATAATCATAAATAATTGCCAAGAGTAATAATAGAAAGTATTGATGTTATTAGCACAGGAAAAACTCTACTCTTTATAAATATCATTTTATGTAAGAACATGGAGAGCCTGATGGTCAGGAGCACAAAGACCAGGAGCATAATATTGTCTGTTGTGCATTTCTGACAATGAATCATCTTTTCCACCACTTGCAAATTACTGTTGTTGTTGTTGTCATGACGTTTAAGGGTAACGAAGAGAGACAATTTAAGGAATTGGTAAGTTTGTGTAACAATAGCATTGGAGCACATGGTGATGAACATTCACACAAATATGATGTTTAGTTTCATTTTTCCTCTAATAATACGAAAGGTTTCTATTTGTTCTTAGAAAATGTGCAATAAAAATGAATACTTGGGAATGCATTTTTTTTCATAACATGCTGAAGCACTGATCTGTATACAAGTACACATATGCAAAACTTTTACCACTTGTAAGGAAAACACACTTTTGTTAAAATCTCTTTTGTGTGAAAGATCATTCAAGAAGGGATCATACAAACTAACCGTAAGGCAGTGGGAATTATACTATAGAAAAATGTAGATCTGTTAGGTCAAAACCCTAATTATAAAGCAAGTTAAATTAAAGGTACAGTCTAAGCGTGTTCTTCTACTCCAGCATACATAAATAATAACAATATTTAATATTTTTATTTACACATTTGTTGAAGTTCAATATTTTACAAAATGCTTAACTTAGATTCAAGATGCTTAAGGCCGCAGAATTTCAAGACATAATCCCAGCTGTCATTAAATTATATTATTCTTAGATCATGTTTACTTATGTTTCCATGGATGATTAAAAATCAAGTCTTCATTGCCTTCATTGAGTTCACTGATACCAAATATTACTATTATTTGTAACTTAGTAATACTAATAATCATAGCCATTAAGATAAAATTAATAAAAACCAAGACAAGTATTATAGAACAAAAAATTTAGCAAATAGCATACAAGTAATAACAAAAAAGGACAGTGTGTTTTGTTTTGTTAGAAAGATAGCTATACATTCTTAACAACCAAACAAATTCCCAAACAACAAACATCCGAACAAAACTGAAATGTCTTACTTCATATGAAATGAAACTGAAACAAAGGTTAAGGTTAGTAACAGAGCACCGCCACAACAATCAGCCTTCTGTGTATCTTCTGTGTCTATATACCGGCCTGTCTACAATGTTATATCAGCATTAGAGACCACCCAAAGACCAGCCGTAGTCATTTAATCTGGGTTGTGATGTTTTATTTGTCGCTTAACGTGGATGTACGGTGAGCTTGGTATCGGAGGTGACCTTCTGTCTGCTCGGCCCAGCCTGAACCCCTGCAGTAATGGTCGAGCGATAGCAGCTGGATCTTTCCCCTCAGTGATTACAGCCCCAGTCAGGCTGGCAGCACAGCAGAGTCACCAGCACCTGCTCGTCGCTGGGCTGTGGCACTGGTGTCGGGTTCGAAAACAATCTTTCAGAAATGAATGGTCTTCATCATCTGGTAGTCTTTTTTTAAGTGCTATTTTCAGATGAAAAAAAAAATTGTTACATATGTCTCAAGATTTAAGGATTCAGAGTTTAAACCTGCAATAGTTATGTTGTATAAACAAATATGTTTGTAATATATTGTAGGCAGCGGTAGTTTGTTTTGATTATACTTTTGGTAACTGGACCTAAATTATTAAGCTGTATAAGATATATGATAGCTATAAAACCAGTATTGTATTTTAATACAAACTTATAATGCGTGTTATTATGCTGCCTGATGTGATGGCAGTAACTGTACTTGGCCTTGGTGTTGCTGCACCTCCCCACAACATCACTTGTGAATGACCCTCGCATCCCTGGTACTTCCTGGTGCCCCGCAGAGTTTGTCGTCATGGTTCCCCGGGGTTTCCAAGTCGACACGCAGGCGCTTAAATCGCCGGTCAGGGTACTGGCTGTTATCAAATGGCATGCGGTGGACACACACCACGTGGGTCTTCAGGTTACCTTTCTGGGAGGCGCTGTAGGGACAGTATTGGCACTGGAATGGCCTCTGCCCTGCATGGGAGACACAGTCAAAAATTTGTATAAATGGCATTTAATTGTATTTTTTTCAATTTTCAATTTTTTTTTTTTGCAATGCATTTTTCTTATTTTCATATCAGCCTAACAAATTGATTTATGCAGTTTAAAGTTTTACAACATGTGGTATTTTTATTTAAAAAAGTTACCTTTCCTGTGATTTCAGGAAACTTTTTCATATTAAAACTAGCCACCACACTAGTTATTGACTTTAGCTACTATGATAGTGGGGCTGCACGAACATTACGATATATGAAAGTTAGTAATGTTGCGATAGTTACAACTAAATTACCTGAAATAAGGTATAGCCTAATAGCTCTTGTTATCATCTACCAACAGAGTGCGTCAAATGAGCTGCTGGTATTACCACAAGTCTTGTTAACAGTCACAAAACAGTGCCGACAACTTAATTATTGCGAATGCGCAAATCGCAATGACAATGCTGAAACAATATTTTGTGCAGCCCTAGTGGTACAGTACCTTGGGTTAGAATGATAACCCAGACCATGCGTCAGCGACTGGAAAACTTATTAGGGTTTTCTGTAGCTGGGATCACATAGGCACGATGCCGCAATAACAAATTCCGAAACACGAAGAGAGGAATGGAGAGAAGCTAGCACCCACGGACGGATAGGTATCCTGAAACAATATAATCACGGGAGGCATGTGGCTACCGCAGGTACTGGTCCGGCACTAGAACCGGAGTCCAGGTTTCCAGGCCCTTACGGAAATGAGCCATGGTTTTACTATGGTTTTTTGGGTAACCATGAGTTTATGACTATGGTTTTATCATGGTTTCACTGCAGTTACCA
>JAODKM010000020.1:23595419-23608678 GCA_026780845.1 Petrocephalus sullivani
CTTAGTAATCATAATTACCATGAGGTACCATAGTAAAACCATGGTTACTGTAAAAAACCCATACCCAAAACCCAAAATACCACAGAAAACCATAGTGAATTTCCATAAGGGGGGGCAGATGAGGAACTCGCTAAAGTTATAGCAGTTGGCAGCGAGAGCAGGTGAAGTGAATTATCACCTGTCCCTCCATCCCAAGATGGGTGTCAGCATTCCCTCCCACAGATACATTAGTGATGGTACATCTGTACAGTCTTGAATCCCCAGGTTCCTTTATGTTGCTTAATAAGAAACCATCAGGATATCACAGCTTATAGGTCTTCCTTGGAATGGTACCAATGTTCATGCTTTACTTATATTAATAGTAACAGATTTGTAGTGCGCTCATTACCACGATGCACCCACTGATCAAGACCAACAATCAAGTCCCTGTCACATTTCAGATACTCAGCAAGCTTATAGGAGCCTAATCCAGTGTTATGGTTGCTGGAATCAGCATCTCCTCGCTTTCTGGTGTTGTAGAGAGATTTTAGCAACCTAACATTTGCCTGAATTCCACCAATGGGTCCAGGACGCTTAAATTAAAGGAAATTGAATTAACAGGAGGTCCTAAAATAGACGTTGAGTAGGTGCATTGACAACAGTTTGGCTGAACATGTGAAATGTAAATCAACATGATATTCAGTATCCAAAAGCTAAAAGAAACAGGCTACGGGGTCTTATGCCGACTTGAGCTCTATAGAAATGATGATGTCAGCAGCAGCCGGGAATCCACAGCATTCCCGGGTACTGTTACACCTTTGGGGTCTGTCGTGTTTCAGGGGGTTTCAGCTGTCATCGTGCATGATGGAAGGAGCTGCTCCAGGCGGAGGTGCCATTGGAATCTTAAAAAAAAAAATGATTTATATCATCCCATTTCACAAACGGTGGGTGTTGCTCGATCAAGTATTATTTTCAGCATCAGTATTTAAAGTTATCAGAAATGTGTTTCGTTTCATTGCTGGGCAAACTCACGGTTTAAAATATATTTTAATAGCTTCAGGAATTTAATGTAACATTCTATGCCGCAAGGTGATGCAGCATTTGGGACAATAACAACATATGAGCTGCACCATTCTTGCCAGAAAATTAGGAGAACCTCTTGCAGTTATTCCCTGTTTCCATGCTTGGATGGTTATGCAAATAAAAAAAAAAATTCAAAATGAGAGCTCTTAGTGAGATACGAAATTAATTGCAAAAGACTGCGAATAACCACATTTGCATTCAGGTTAAAATGTGTGGGGCTTTATAGACAGATGTGGTAAAAACATGCAGGAAATACAGCGTAAATGTCCCATATTAAAAAAAACAACCACCTTCTTATGATGCATTTAAGCTTTTACAGATTACTGAGAAGACCTCTATTGAAACTTTATAGTACATCTTGTTAAGAGTATGGGTGTGTTCAGAAACAAGATACTGATCCATGGGGCCAAGAATACCACTAAAAATATTCAAAGCTATGGCAATTTTCTTTAAAAACTGAATAAAAATGTACAATGCCAGATTCAGGACTATGACACAAACACGTGGACATTAGTTTATATATCTTTAGATTTTTTTTTTTTTTACCTAAAGCATCAAGACGACAAATTGATATGGGATGGCGCCCTACACCAGCTAGTCCATCTGTGTCTGCAAAGCCTTCTTCAGATGAAAGGTGTCTGCTTTGGCTCTCTGTTCTAAGTGCGATTGTAAGTTCATCGGCGGAATGACAGATGTCTGCAACCAGCTGCACAGAGGCATGTTAAAGTCTCTGTCTAATCCACTTACCTCAAAGGAGTCACACAGCCCCGAATCAATGGGCAGCAGTGCCTTACATTATATAAAACACGCCAGTATTATTCCCATGGACAAAGCGGCAGACATCCCATGTTTTTCCTCTCTCTCTTTTCTGTTTTGTTGTACTTTTATCATCCCTGCCTTAACAAAAGCAAACACACCTCTCCTTTGTAAAGAAGCCCACCTTCTCCCCCGGATCGGACATCTGTCCCCAGTCACGCTTGGCCTCATCCCACTCAGCAAGGGTTTATTTACAGCACAGCGCGTTGGTGTGAGACTCTGCACACAATGGGCCATCAGCTATTAAGGCCCGAACCATAAGGGGAGCACAGATTCCGTTCTTCCTTCTTACATTTCCGCAGTACTGGGACATCGCTGTGGAGGCGCTGAGTGACATGATACAGAATGGACGTCATGCCACAGCCCCCCCCGATTCAGTACCTCCCTGCCCTCTGGCTAGTATTGCCAAGTTGAATACAACACGAAAAATTAAAACACTGACTTGCTTTCACTACTCAGGAATAATATCAGGCTTTTAAATGAACCCGGAAACGTACTAAACGCATAAATAACAGGGGTATCAGGAACGTGCTACGATATTACAGAAAGTCGCGGTTCCGCCACAGCTTGAACCGAAAGACCTCTTCACCTCTCCCTCCTGCACGCCTTGCTAAGAGGACGGCCAGCAGCTGTGTGTAGCACCCTCTCCCCCTCCGACGCAGTCACGGCAGCCACACAACACCGGGCTTAAGCGCTGCATTTAACCCCCACCTAATGGAGAGACAAGTGCTTTCTAGACTCCTCGGCTGAAGAATGCTGAGAAGGTCAGTGACATCCCCCTCCCTGACTCCATAAGTAACCTTAATTCTACCACGTACCCCAAAACTACACTCACGCCCCTATAACTTTCCCAACAGATAAGCAGATAGATAGATAAATATGTAGATAGATAAATGAAAGTATTAAAAAGAAGTGCTCCCTCTAGTGTCTGTCCTGCAGACTTGCACACACCTCCTTGGCAAAAGTACAAAACCACTATAAATTCTATCTGATGCCAGCACTACCATCTGTCAGCAAGAATGCTTCACCTACATCTGCTGGCAGAGAGCACCCTCTCTGAGAGAGACAACAGGATGAAGGAGGGACACAGAGCGAGGAGAAGGGGGTTCGGGGAGTAGTGAGGAGGCTGTTTGTAAGGGAGGACCAGCAGAGAGAGGATAAAAAAATGGATTAATTTGCAGAATCTTCATAAATTCCTCATATTTTATTTTAACGGCTCATCTGCACTTGACAAATCCCTGGGTCTGTGTGCCAGGGGATGCCAGTGGGCTTTTGTGTGTGTGTGTCTGTGTGTGTGTGTGTGTGTGCAAAACCATGTGTGTGTGTGCTGGCACCTGACAGACTACAGACCCCCTAATGGCTTTCAGATGCTTACAAACAGTAATTCTATCTTCCGAATAAGAGGAAAAATCTGCGGGGGAGAAAAAAAAGGTCAGTTTGCCTGTTTCACTTTGGTTCCTGTAAATTATTTGGGGGTTAACCCCTGACAAGTAGCCTGCTGTGTCAGGATTACAGGGTCAGAGGAAAAGGCGGCTCGCCGTGTAAACCAATACCGTTTGGAGACCCATGCAATCACTCCGGACTGAGAATTAAAAATGGAATTTTAAATTAAGATGTTTCAAATTAGGTAAAGTCGCACTAGCACAAAAAGTAACTGGAAGGGACTTTTGCATTAGGTGTAGTTTTAAGAGGTGAAGGTGGTTAATTGTCAACACACCACAATGAAACGTGTCCTCTGCATTTAACCCATATGTAACATAGCAGTGGTAGCTATTATTTAGCACTACAAGATACCTCAGTGGTGCCTTGCTGGTCAGGGATTCGAACTAGCAACCTTCCAATCATAAGCAAGCTGCCCAAACTATTAGGCCACCACTTCAAATAGGTCTTCACATAGGTAAGACTAGGGAGGCCATATCGACTAACAAGCTTCGACATATCTAACGGGTTCATTACTAATTGAATATATTAAAATGGGTTTGCAGTCCTTTAGGAAACCGCAAAACGAAACTGTAAAGTAAATGCGGCCAAACGGCCTAAATATTTACAGTAATCCTGGCAAATGCTTCTATCGCTTCTGTGTATCAGCTCAGCCGGCTCATGTGAATCCCTGTTTGTGGTTTTTTTTTAATGGCACCAGCTGAACGTCATTAATTTGGAATATGGTGAAGGGAGGAAGCTAGAGCTGCTGCTGGGAAATATGAAAACGCCGGCACCGTGCCGTCAAATAACCAGTTATGAGAAAGGAACAACTGTGTGAGTGTGGAAGAGCTGCACGTTATTTCCCAGCTAACAGAAATGAGATTTCAAGATGAATTAATAATTTATGAATGAAGGCAATCTCTGCCAAATGGCAGCACTAAAAACAAGCTTTCCAAAAAGAAATTTCTGGACTACATATATATAATATAGCAATATCAATATCACAGAAGGTGTATGTAATAAACCGTGGGGCACCATCTGTCGGTGAATAATAACCTGCAAGTTGTAAAGCCTGGGACGTTACTCAGCGCTTGCTAACGCCCAAATCCCCTCTCAACATTAGTGTGCAATTCCCTTCTGTGCGTCGTTCCAATTCAATTCAGGATCTATCGACGGGGCGTCAGGTGGGAGGTATTTGCACTTCAAAGCCATGTAAATAAAATGTTTTGCCAAAAGATCTATAAAGAGAAAGATATAAATAATAAAAAAACAATGGTCTGTTCACTATAGGACTGAGCTTACATTAAGCTTATACAGTATCGACACTGAGCTCGCACAGATGAAAGGAAAGGTAACAATTCCAAAACTGACATTTTCCTTATGACCTATCAGATGCTTCCATTATGATCTCTTCTGGGGAATGCACAGATCACCGTCTGCAAAAGGACCTTCCCGTTACATAGATTATAGAACTTCTTGGTGGCTTTATCACATCTGTACACGGGCAACCACGTTATTCATTGGTCAACCAAGTATTTTGAGGAAATATAAATAGATTTTTCCCACCCATTCTATCTATCATTACCCTATCCTTATCACAGTCAGGTATGCAGTGACTGAGGTTGAGACCAGGAGAGGCCCCCCTAACCCTGCTATCGGAGGGCATTTCTTAGTGTCATGGGTATAGTGCAGTGTGGTGATCACATGGTGAAGATGTGACTTGTGGTCTCAACAGCGCCTTCAGCACATCTGCTTTGAAGCTGTTGAATTTATCCCGGGCCTCTGAACCCCCTGAAAATGTTGCTCTGCACCATGCTGACCCCTTCACACCAGACCTATAACAAATATCATCATATGTGTGTGCGTAACAGTATAGTTGCACGTGTGTGTGTTGTGCACTAGTATGTAGGTGTGGATAAGTGAGAATGAAAATGGTGAGAAATAGACTTTCCACACAATTCCACTATTGCTCTTTATTCACCGCTAGTGCTAATAATGCAGCGTTATACGTCTTAGAAATACCCCCCTCGCTACTTTCGACAAAATGTGCGACCATTTTGAAATATAAGGTCTATACTTCATAGCTACACAGTCCTTGAGGGGACAAAAAACACACACACACAATCTCTGAAAAAATAATGTTTATGACCTTTAAGCACATTGGTGAGAGAGGAGGAGGGTAGCAGACAAGTGAAGCGAATTCTTCTTTAAGATAGCCACGGAATAAAAACGACAAAGCAAGCACTTTGAAAAGTACAGACAGTGTCAGCTTATCCTGCCGTGCGCCAGGTGCTATCCAAGGACTTCCGGCCAATTAAATGCCTAGAGGGAACTGAGCTGATACCAGCCAAATGATAAGTCAAGGGGATCCCATGAGCAAATATAAGAAAATACTGAGTAGCTTAATTGTTAGGTCTCTGTTAGTAGCTTGATTGTTAAGTAATGCTGATATATATCATTAAATAGATGAGAAGGGAAGAAAAGATACAGTCCTTTATTGGCGCAAGTAGACTAGAATGTTTTTGCCACATATCCCATCATGCTCTCCTTTTTTGAAACATAAACAGCTAAGAGAAAGTTTGCAGACCGAGCATTGGGTTAGCCATTTATCTGGTGCTCTTTGAGAGGTTAAAGGCCATGTTTAAGGGCCCAATGCAGATTTGACTAATCAGCTGAGGATAGGACTGAAACTGGCAACCTTGAGAGCATACCCAAGATGGCCTAACCCGCTGAGCCACACCATGTCCTTACTGGTTTACATGCATTTATTTACTATGCACTTTTGTCCAATGCAACATATACACAGAAGTTTTCATTTTTTTGATTTTCATATTTCGTACATCGGGCACGACAAGGACAGCTAAAGACTAGACATTTCACGTTAGGGCATCAATGAACAGACGAATCACTCACTGGCAGCATGAATCAAAATAATATTCACCAATATTTTGGTGAATCAAAATAAACATCTATGTATGCATATAGAATAGGGGTATTGTATCTCGCTGTTTTACCCTATATTTGTCTGCAGACCCATATGCATGCGACAGATCTGCAGGGGATCGATACTTCCTGACCTCACTCGCTACCAGGATACCTTCATTCATTCCTCATTTACTTCCATTCAACTGAATTCAATTGAAACATTTGAACATTTTGCATCTCAAATACTTGATAGATCGCAACAGCCTGCAGTAGTTAATCATTCAGCCCAGAGATGGTTTCCTGGCCTGCAACCCCCCCACCCCCCAAAGCCACTCGGTCTCTCTGAGGCCCTGATTCGTCTGCTTTAAGTGAAATCACTCAATTCTAAAAAGTCAGTAGAGGACTTTCGAAGGGGGAGGGTCAGAAGAGGGCCACCTCCAAATAAGTTCCATTAATCACGGCCTGGAGTCTAATGTGACTAATACTTTACAATTATAGGAGACAAGATGGAGCTAAAAGCCATCTATCTCTCTTACACCTCGCCATCATCGATTCATAATCCTGAGGCTGCTAGCTGTACCAAGATGCATTTCCCAGGAAAGGGGGGGGGTGAAGGTGATTCCGGTTGGGGGGGGGTCCTGTGTGTGTGCTGGCAAAGGAACACGCTACATGTCAGATCTGTGTGTGTTTGTGCCTCTGTGTTTGAATCTAAAGAAATGAGGTCTGTGCACATCTGCATTTATGTGTGTGTTCATGTGTGCACACCTGTGTCTGTGTTTTTGTGTGTTCATGTCTGTGCCTCTGTATATTCATGTGTGTTTGTGTCTGTGTTTTTGTGTGTTCATGCGTGCCTGTATGTGATTGTGTGTGACCATGTGTGTTGTTTGTGTCTGTGTTTTTGTGTGTTCATGCGTGCCTGTATGTGATCGTGTGTGACCATGTGTGCATGCTCGTGTCTGTGTTTTTGTGTGTTCATGCGTGCCTGTATATGATTGTGTGTGATCATGTGTGTTGCTCGTGTCTGTGTTTTTGTGTGTTCATGCGTGCCTGTATGTGATTGTGTGTGATCATGTGTGCATGCTCGTGTCTGTGCTTTTGTGTGTTCATGCGTGCCTGTGTGTTATTGTGTGTGATCATGTGTGCATGCTCGTGTCTGTGCTTTTGTGTGTTCATGCGTGCCTGTATGTGATTGTGTGTGATCATGTGTGCATGTGTACCCTGGCCATTCCCAGCCTCTCTGCTTGGTCACTGCCTCCAGCCTAAGGTAGCACACTGCCGGTGCCCCCACCGCCTGCAGGATGCTCTGCGAATGACCAGTTAGTCAGTCTGAGACCTTTCTGTAACCCACCGCTCTGACTGAAAAACCTCCATCGAGTCACAGCTGGAGCTGTAAGATACATAGTTAGCAGGAGCTGCCTGCTTCTTAGTAATATCATCACTGTTGTTGCATATTCTTTTTGCTGTTTTTCATGTCTTCCATTTACGTATGGGTGTGATGGCTGGTGTATACATATGAATGCGTGTTTCCATGCCTTGTCATCTGTGTATATATGTGCTTTAACACTTCGAATTAGGCACTGGGCAGCATGGGGGGGCAAAAGTCACCACAGGTTGATTTTTTTCACGGTGTAATTATACTGAAATTGGGGACATTATATTCCTGTAAGCATGTGTCCGCCGGATGAATTTTTCATCAAAATAAGGATGTAAGGAGTAAAGCTCCTTTTATGACTGACCAAATGACAACTGAGTCACAGAGTCAAATAAATCAGAGGCGAGATTATTCCACCATATGGACTGTGGATCCCCACACCACACTATTCATCAAGTTTTCCAAACGAAATTTTCCCCTCCATGATGAACGGACATCATGCTCACTCCAGCCACCACACCGTGCATGGTGAGCTTCCCGCATCCCCATCCACATTAAGGAAAAACCTGCACGGGTTTAAGTGAAGGTATGATATGGTGGTCTTTTTCTCCCTCTAGTGGCAATCCCTAGGAAGTGCCGGTCAGGGAGCCACAATATGGAGGCAGAATTGAATACAGCTGAACAAATGAGCGTGAAGGCAGGTTCAGCTGCGGGTCACCATCTGCCTGGTTACAACTGCCGGCACGCTCGATTTGAGCCACGCTGTCATCTTAAACGCATCAATCGGTGTCCGTGCTTGGCTATACTGTGTGTGTCGAGGGGCGGGGGGTAACAGAAACAGTGACACCACACACACGCCCGTGCCCGTGCATGTACACATACGTCAAGCAAATAGACAAACCCTTTCACCGAGCAAAAGCAATAGAGCCTCCGTGCCACCAGAGGGGCGCTGGCACAGTGAGCTAGGGATAAACTGAAGGAAATCACTCTGACTTAGAAATAGCTGTGCTTTTTATAGCTGTGCTTTTTATAGCTGTGCTTTTTCCTACAAATTTAGAAGTAATTACATTTAGTGCAGGGTTGACAGGTAGAGACAGATTTTTTTTTTCCAAGACCCCATGGAAGATTCAAATAAATAATACACATACACACAGACTGCAGTACACAACCATCACATGTCAGATATGTATGTGACAACCAGATTAGACAAACGGGACGGGCGATCACACAGATGTGTTAGCGAGACGCATTAATGGCTTTATCATGCTTCCCCGCAGTCTCTATCCACCTATTAAGTGTTAAAAGGGGGGGGGGGCGTTGTTTGAGCTCCTTTTCTCAAGATGTAACTTTTATTAGTAACAGACTTGCCCCCCCCCCTGCGTGGCCCACATCTGTTCTGATGCAGTGCCATTGGTGAGTTGGATTAGTCAGACGTTAACCCCCCTGGTGCCCCCCGCTGTTCGTCCGATGTCGAGTTAACAGGAACACGGGGCCCTTCTCTTGCCGGTCGCATGTGCGGTCGCATGTGCGGTCGCATGTCAAACTCTGCTGTGCCCGGAGGACGGATTAAACACGGCCCGCGAACGGCCACAGGCCCAGAATGTGCGGGAACTGAAAGGTACCCCACTCTGACAGAGACGGCACTGTTTCCCACGCCTCACAAGGCTTTTAATCGTATTTTTACAACCGCCGTTCCTCCGTTGGGGCCTCCCAGACAGCACACAGTCTAATGGTCAGTGCAGCAGTTCCTGATTCGAGTCCCAAGCCAGCAACTTATCCCGTTCCTTGGAGAATGAACTCACAATTTAAACTAACAGCCAGATGAAAGGATAAATGAAAAAAAGCAAAAATGAGTCAAACTACTTTGGGTGAAAGTATTCTGCTAAGAGATAATGAGGCGCGGGGCCCATCATGGCTGCTGCTTAGATAAAAATGCCGTTATGGTCTTTGATCATGACGCACGTGACCCCCAGCTTCAGGCCTACACTTCGGGGGCTATCAGCACTTTTCTCGGGGGATCCTCAGCTGTCCTTTCCATTGACACGTCACGGTGAATCTCGAGCACTCGGAGCTCATGCCTTGGGGAAAAGTGTTGATTGCAAAGAGTGTTAAGCTGCTCAGTGGCGGGTTTGTGTACGGAGGTGTTAATACTGTCATGTGTCGCAGAGCATGTCATTGCAGGTTCCAGTTCTTCTTCATGGGCTGAATCTTCAGAAAGATAATTGACCATTTAACTGAACACTGACAGTAAGTCCCAGATTAAACGCAGAGGCCTTCAACAAACCTGCTGGTACACCCTTCTTATTTGTAGGGGTTTATATAAGAGCGATTTGTGGGGTGTCTTTAGGGACAGGACAGAATGTCACCTTGGTGTCCGATCTGTCACTGTCACACAGACGGCAGAATGAGAGCCAGAGCCTAACAGACAGCAGAGGGCACCTGACCCCCTCCTCAGGCACAGGAGCAGAGCCTCGCTGGGCTCCAGGATAACATCTAGCAGTGCGGCACAGGGTGACCTGGCAGGCACTCCTCCTCCTCCACCAGCCACCAAGCGTACCTCTCATTGCAGGGCCGGTGTGAGCGTCTGCGAGAGTCTCCGTGGAGCCGAGTGTGTTTATCGTTCAAATGCTGGTGTGTGGATCTTGCTGTATCATGCAGGTGGGTGGGTGTGTATCTGTGTGTGTGTGTGTGTGTGTGTGTGTGCATGGTCTTTCAGTACACTAACACAGTAGGGAGAGTATCAGCCCTACCAGTGGTACACCAGCTGATCACCAGCTGAAGATTTGTCGACTAATTTGGGTCACCGGATGACTGGCCACAGAGTGGTTTCCCAGGGGGATGGTGAGGTGCATTCTGGGTAACAGCTGGGTAGACAGTAAGGCAGCAGAATAGAACCAGACAAGTCCCAGATAGCAAATACCATAAGTTACGAGGAACTGCAATCATTGAACAAGTGAGAAATGAGATGCAAAGTGACCAAGGTTGCACCCTCTATACAAATATCTGGATCTGCCCAAAAGAGACTCCCCCTACTGGCTGGGTAAATTCATTACCCTGCCCTATGTGCCAGGGATCAAAGTCAAGGCAGCACCTTTAACTGAAACAAGTAGCACAACTTTTTGATTACATATTATTTTTATTACAAGTACAGTTCAGTAGTTACAAAAAGAAGCATCCATTGGGCTTGCACTGCAATGAGAATACAGCAACCAAGGGTTCAGGGTCAGAAAGAGGGGGCGGGGCAAGGGGACCGGGCCTGGATCGGCCAATGAAACACCCAGGTTCGCCATGATTGGTGGGCTCTCTCTCTCAGACATCCTCAACACCCAATCAGCAGCGTGCTTCCCACCCAAAACCCATGCCTCTCTCTTTTTTTTACCATACGGTGGCATTAAGCTTTCAGGCTGTGGATAGCTTCAACCAGGCCAAGCCTTTAGCGAAGGTAAAGGCAGAGTGGGCGTGGTTTGGCTGGTCTCAGCCAATCAGATTTTCTGCCACCAGCTCCGCCCACACCAACGGTCACTGCCTCAGTGGCGTCCTCCGAAATGCCCGGGAAAACGGATTCGGGCTTCAGGGAGGACAGGAGCCCAGGCGGCATCACAGGAAACAGACACATTGCACAATGTCAAGGGACAGACAGACACACAGCATGTCTCAGTTAGCTGGGTTAATACCTGCCGCACCTGATGCCACCTTAGACTATCACAGTGCAAAATACTTTCGGAGTAAAAGATATATGCTAAAAGCGTTTGTATTTTTTTATCTTTTTTTTATGTGTGGATATTCTTTTTCCTTGGGACATGAAAAGATTGTCAATCTTTTTTTCTTATGTAGAAGGCAAAAAGTACAGTACTCAAAGAACACTTTCGTCCAAAGCCTACATCTACTACAACTACAGGACTACGTACATCTGTGAATGCAACAGTGTGTGACTATCTAAGGCTAGACGATAACTGTATTTATAGATTTTTTTTTTTTACGTTTTGTTTTTAAAGTAAATACATCAAAACCATCTCAGTAGTCAGTAACACTTTGCAACATAGATGGTGGCAGGAGGTCATAAACATCTGAAACATTACAGTCCAAGGAGTTAGTAAGATAGAGGGAGCCACGTCAGTAGGTTTCTCACTTTCTTATTACAGGTTTTTTATGTCTATCTATTTTGGACAATACTTTGTAAACTAGTTTTTACGGTCACTTCAGCGTTTTTTTTTCTTATAACATTCACAACATTTTTTTTTATTTTCATTACATTGAGTTTTCAGAGAATTGACAGAATCTACATTTGGACAAACTGTGGACAATATGAACAGTCACTGCTTAGATTTCGCTGCGTCTGTCAGGAGGAGAGATCGCGGAGCCACGCCCATAACTTGGGTTTCATTGCATCCTGAAGTCCTCATTGGTTAACTTTTCGCTCAAAAAAAAAGTGCAACCGGCCAATCAGGTGCTACTAAAGTGATGAGCAGCACTTTTGTGGTAATGCCCTTTGTTCTGAAGGCAGTGGCCCCTGTCCTGCAAAACAGCTGGATTGTCAATAGATGGTCGACTGCTGCCTCACAGTGGCCAAATAACTCAGTCCGACATGCCAAAAGTGGGGCGGGTCGGGCCTGAAATGTCCCAGCCTAGGCGGCTCATTGATCCACGTGGGGAAAGATGCAGCCCAGTTAAATTGCAACTCCAGCCGGTGTCTTCCTCTGAAGGGCCACGGGCGAGCCTCCTACACGCGGTGGCCTTGCGCCACGCCACGGAATTATGAGTGCATGGTTAACGGAGGCACGGCATTCTGGGAAATTCCACCAGCGTCCAGGTTGGGCTCCTGTGATGTCCACATGAGGGAAAGGGATGCAAGGCTGACTGGGGAAGGTAAGCGGAAGGACGTCACATAACAAGGGACAGAGGAAGCAGAGAAGATGCGGGCAGCAGGAGAAGAGGAACAAGGAAGGGGGGGGGGGGGCTTTAGCGGGCCCTGGCCCGGGCTGCCCACGCTCACCAATCCAGCCCAGCAGGGGGCGCTCCCTTAAAAGAGTCGTGTCTGCCTCCTGTGTTCTGAACAGAGTTGTTGTCACAGTTCCTTCCGCCGTTGCTTGGGCAGCGATTACAGCCATTCTCTCTCTCTCTCTCTCTCTCCAGCCAGACGGAGCGGGGGCACTAGTCTGTAAGAGGGTCCTCCTGCATCTCAGTGTCGGCTAGGAGACACTCCGGGGCGGGGGTCGCAGGCAGGCCTGACGGGGGGGGGGCCTCCTCCTCTCTTACCCAGGGGGGAACTACAGCTTAAAGAAAAAGCGCAGGTTAGCAGAGGTGCTCAGCAGCCCCGGGCGAGCGGGGTGGGGGGCCGACGCGGATGCCGCAGGAGTCGGGGGCTGTGAATTCCAGAGATGCCACTTATGGACAGGACAGTCTGCCTGCGCGGTAACAAACCATAAACACCGAAGCCTTTATTCACTCCGCTCAGCTACACTGAAAGCCACATGAAAGTGACGTGTCTGTGTGTGACCCACAGGCACAGCACCTATAACTGTGTGTGTGACCCACAGGCACGGCACCTCCTATAACTGTGTGTGTGACCCACAGGCACGGCACCTCCTATAACTGTGTGTGTGACCCACAGGCACGGCACCTATAACTGTGTGTGTGACCCACAGGCACGGCACCTATAACT
>JAODKM010000020.1:23638985-23651624 GCA_026780845.1 Petrocephalus sullivani
CCTCCACCACCGCACGAAATCGATTACTCGCTCCCTCCCGCCCCCCCCCCCCTCCAAAAAAAAGGTAGCATCCTTTCCGCACAGGACGGAGAAACAGGGCAGGTTCCTTACTCTTCCACCAGGTGGGGTAATGCGCTAATGAAATGCGAGTGGGTGCGCAGGACATGCTTTTATCATATAATTCTTTCTTCTGAAGTTTACCCCCAAGAACCTGTCACCATACTTATGAGTGGCTGATCCTTATGATGGGGCTATCAGAGATATCACTGAATGCAACCATGTTTGCTGAACTAATGCCTACTTACAAACTTAGTAACTTAGTAACAAACAGCCAACATAACTGAGCACGAAGTGACAACATTACCATCATATACTACAGTACCCTAATACATGTGCTATTATTTAAATAGTGCCTAATATTATAATTTTTATATTTAATTTATTACATCTTTACTACTCCCTTTAAAATGTATATTTCATGAGGCATGTATTGATTTTGAAGTAATAGTTCCTAAATAGTTTTCTTGCATTATTTATTATTAAATGCGATTACCTTTAAATTAGCAGCACTCAACAATTAGTGAATAAACTAACATATTTTAAGTAACTTAAAATACATTTCTCCCATTATCAGAAAACCTGAACTGAACCTGAAACCTGAAATACTTTTTTTCAGATAGATATCAGTAAAGATGGGATGAAACGATGATCACTTTCCACCAATCACAATGCAGTTACAGACTTTGCTCTTGCAAATGGCTAATAATGGGCTAGACACCCAAAACAGCAAGCTGCCCAGTTCAACTGGCACGAGTTTTCTCCCATTTAAATGGCAACTTTTTATCAGTGTTGTGCTGTTTTGACCCATCATGGAAGGAAAGGCCCATTGTTACCACTGTGATGACGAGCACAATATCAGACAAGAAACTGATATTGATGCTGATTATGACGATGATGATAACACAGAACTTGAGGCAGGTTTACTAACGCCGAGTCACCATGCCGTCAAACGTCAACAAGAGCATGTCGAGGCCAAACTCCCCCTTTCATATTTCACGCAAAAGACTTTTTTAGGGCGTGCACCTCGCTCATACTGCCCCCCGATGGTCTAACCAGGTGACTGCCCGACAGATGCTCAGCAATTTGTCATCTGTGCAACACCCTGTGGGCTAAAAGCAGCCAGGTAAACAACTAGTTAGCTTAAAACAAACAAATACCTTGACAACCGTATAAGGTCTCCCATGTGTGTCCACTAGCTTTAGTCCTTTATAAACCTGGTCTATTATTACACACCTAGTTCAAATTTCACAGAAATGTGAGTTATGTAATGGCTTTAGTTAAGTAATTTATTTAGGCTTGGCCCCTATTTGGAGATGGGTGGGTGGGATTTGACCTCCTACAGTTTAATTGTACAGAGAGTATACTTCCTCGCAACTGGGGCCCATAAAAAATTTTGAATGATAGCCTTGTACCTATTTTATTTTTTGTCATTTATCACACGGACATTTTACGATACTGTACTATTAGTATGTATGATTCGGATTCTGGCAAAAGCCACACCTACAGATTCTGTACTGTATTTAGTGTAATTGTACACTATTATTCTTAAGTTCTCACTGTGCTGTTTTCAACCAAACCCTTCTAATTTAGACTCATAAGTAAGGACAAAGGACGCAGAAATTTGCCTGACGTGGCACTGCTTTTTCGGATTTCCAGAGAGGTCCTTCACATCAAATGCTGGCAGGTCTTCAACATTGCAATCGCACTCAAACAGAGACTCGGTTGTTGGGACGACTCCTCACGCGCCCCAGAAAATGCAGTGCCTTTGACTAACACCACATATTCTATTACTTCAGCCCCTCTGAAGTATTATATTACAAATCCTATTTGTTCATTTCATAATTCATCGTTTCCATTAAAAGGGGGAGGATTCTATCACATTCTATCCCCATTGTGTGATTGTGTGAAGTGATTCAAAGTATCTCTTGAGTTAACAGACTTAATAAAAATAAGAGTCAATAATAATAATAATAATAATCACCACAATAGCCATCATGATGGAAGGCATACATCAGATGGCATATTTTCAGGTCAATTTGTAACAAAATGTCCACCTGTCTGCAGGTCTCTAAGTGCATCACTTGCAGACACGTGAAAGGCTGTTAACTGCTGTCTGGTGTATCCCTCTCCCTGAATAATGTCAACCTCTGTTCATGTCACCTTTAAAACCTCATGAACCCAGGAGCCAGATGCTGCCAAGAGAATGAATCCAGAGGTTAAAGCACTGCTTGGCTGACTTCCACCTGGCAGCACACGGAGCTTAATAAGGCAAGAAGGTACTTTTATAAGTAAGGGGAAGTAACGATTAAAGAGTTTGAGCTCTGTCTGCCCCTGGGTGGTATGGGGATGAGGTCCTCAGCCAAACATGCCTCTCAGAATCCGTGGCTTATTGACCTATATGATCCTGTGCTACCCTAAGCTGTGTGTACAGTGAACCCTCAGGAAAGCAGCGGTGGAGAACGTCCGAAGGTGAGAAGATATTTCTCTACCTTACTCAAACGCAGCCATCAGTGCCACGCGGTAGGTTCAGCTGTGAACATCTCTATCTTTCCCGTCCACCAGAACAGGACAAAAACTGGAGGAAATTTGGTTTATGTATGTGCCAGTCAGCAAGCACCCCTGAAAGGGACAGCCATTTGAGTTTGTGTGTGTAATTTGTGCATTAAAGATAGCTAAAAAATGGCTTTTGATTGTGAGCGAGATTAAAACACAATAGGTGTGCATTTTCAGACATTAGCTGGGGATTAAAAACTGGTATTCATTTTCATTACAAAGATTGACCCATTCAGGAAATTAAAATGACTTTTTTTCTAACCAGAGGAGACACATTTTTTACAAAGTTCTGCCTTAATTGCAAGTACATTAATTAATAAAGGTTGCATTATTATTTAAGCACGACATTTTATAGTGGAATGGAATGCAATTAATAAGGCACTCTACATTCAGATATTACAATATGCTTTTGCTGCAAATATAAAGTGAATGTTTATCCAAGTAGTAAAATTAGTTCTATTACATTTGTGAGTTAAAATCTCATAACTAGTTTAAAACACATACATGCCTTATTTTTGCATTTTTGAGTGAAAAGAGAGTGCCTACTGTAACTACCCCAAATTTGGGGCATTGTAATGTGTTCTCATTTACCATCCTTAAAGAGAAACCTACTTAAATATGGAATACACCCTGCTTGTGAACCCTTTCACGTAAAATATGCTTGTTTCAAGTGACACAATTGACAATTATACGTGACACAGCTTTGTTTCGTATTCGGTTTGTCATTATTACGTCTATTAATTGTAAAGGTAGTTTATTTTCAATATTTGCACTATTTTCGGAATTGAACATCATTATTCAAAATTATTTTCAGTTTTTCACACATCTGAATATTAAAATGATATATTAGCATGTTACAAAAAAAATAATAATAATACTAATTTAGACTTCATTTAATTTAATTTCTCTTTTGTGTTTTGTTATTATAGATAGGTAATATTATAGACAAGCTTTAAAATATTATATACATTTTAGATTGTATGAATAATAAAAATATTTGGTATCCACCTGTCTGAAAGCACATTCTATACATCCCTTAATACTTTTATAAGCATTAAGCAATATATTGCTTTACCATAACACTAACCATAAAATGTCATTAATGTCAACAAGATTTCAAAGTAACCAGGAGAAAAAGATAGTTCATTCTTTACAGCATAAAGATATTCGTGTATTACAAACTGGTGACTTTCATACATGGGGGTTTTACCACAGATAACTGATGGTGCTGTTATAAACAGACAGTGGCCTGGAGTAGGTAGTCTCTTTGCCTGGAGACAGGATGATTCTTATCCTTCCAGGTTAATGACAACATCAATAATATCAATTAGCAATAAAAGCTTAAATTACTGTTCTTCGCCAATCAAACTGCTGGTAAACTTGCTTGAAATAAGGTTGAAATGATATATATTTTTTTCCTTTTATGTCATAGCACATGTAATGAGTAAATGTGTGCAGATGTGGGGGGTAGGAGGGATTAAAAAACTCACCAAACATGTCTGATCTCTTGGTGCCACTGGTGTCGTTTGAGCTGCTTCCAACACCGTTGAACGCCACCCGGCTCTCTGTGCTGTACGCCCTCAGGACAGACAACATGTTCATCTGATGCTCAAGATGGGTCTGGCCTGCTTGTGGCAGCCCAGTGGGGGCTCCATGAGATGAACGAAGGCTGAGGCCCGGCCACCGCTTCTCCTGGCGTGGTGGCCGGGGAAGCACCGGGGCCTCCAGTCTTGGGGCCACCTTCATGTCAATCTCGCCGGACGCGTGCACCAACTCCTCGCCCCCCGCACCTTCCTCATCCTCCATCATCTCCTCTTCCTGCTCTTCTTCGGCTTCTTTAGACGACAGCGGCTCGGTGCCGGGTTCCAGACTGACATCTGCCGCTCCATGTCTGTCGTCGAGATGATCCTGCTCTGTGGATGTCTCCATATCGCCGAAGGGAATCTCATCAGGCAATTTGTCGGATGACTCCTCGGTGGGCGTGATGCCACCACTCAGACAAGTAGATTTCCGACTCAAAGTCTCTGGAACCTGCATCTGTTGATCTTGTGACCCAGGGAACATGCCCCCAAATCCTTGGGGACCTCGGGAAGTTTCATACGTACTGAATTGCTTGTAGAAGTCATTCTGAAAGCCACTCAAGATGGCACTGCTCACATGGTGGGCCTCCTTGCTTCTCTCCTGCTGGTTAATTTTATTTGCATGTGGGCCTTGCTTGGAGGAGATGGCCTCATTGCCAGGGTGACAAACAGCTGGAGCCAGCCTGGCTTTATTCACGGGGGAAAATTCGGCCGTCAGTTCCTTGTTTGTGACTTTCCCATCCAAGGGATTTCTCTCCTTGTGCTTGCCTTTCCCCAGGTGATTGGCCTGCAAATGGAGAACCATCAGCTCTACAGAGGAAGTTCTGAAGGAGCAAAACAAGCAGCCGTGCCACACCACGTTGTCTTGGATGGTGACGGAGGATCCTGGCAGGGATACTGAATCTGGCCTGACAGATAGATCTAGCGGTTCATACTGTGATTTCTCGGGTTTGCCTTTGGAAGGCCTGGCATCTGCTTTTTCCCCACTATTCCCGCCTCTCCTGGCTTTCACATCACCACTCTCATGGCTGAAATTCTGCTGCTGTTGCGCTGGCGGCTGGCTCTCCCTCATCTCCTTGTCCTTCTTCGAGGAAGTCACAGCGAAGTTGTCCATGAAGGCCTGCAGGGCCCCTTGGAAGCTGCTACCGTTTCCCAGCATGCCGTGGTAGGCCTGGCTGAGGTCGGAGAAGCTTGCCGGCCTGCTCGTGGATAACGCATCTGAGATGTTCAGATTCTCAGAGGGGTTTTCAGAAGGCCCTCTATGACAGTCTTGCTCCTGGTCCTTGGGGGGAATGATCCCAGGAGGGGTCCACCGGTGGGGCAGTGCTGAAGCACCCCTGAAGTCCATGCTGCTGGCCGTGCCTTTAAAGACACTACGCAGGACATCTGGTCTGATAAAGAGGCTGTTCTTGCTTCCTGCCTGCTCCTCCTTGTGCTCAGGGGAGTGTCCGGATGACGGGCCTGCACCATTCTGTCGCTCCCTGTGGTGCCGCTCCAGATGATACTTCAGCGATGCTGACTGTGTCCCAGCATAGCTACAGTGAGGACACCTGTATGGCTTCTCGCCTATTAGGGCGAACGAAAGAAACACACAAAGACAAATTCCTCATAAGAGTGAACTTACATGCATGAATCTCATTCTTATTCTGATACCGGCTGCATTGTTTTATAGAAGCATTATACTAGCTTGACATAACAACAAAAATTACATATTTATTACTACTATCTTACCCTATATTTTTCATTCAGCTTATGCATATTCCTGTTATCTGACCTTTCAGTCTTATAATGGGGGAGATAGAAAGAAATGCCAAACAAAGGTAATTTTCAGATGCAGGAAATGTTATGCAGCAGACATGTTTAAGTGAAATGCCAATTTAAAACAGCTTTAAAATTAGAATCCATCAGTGTATTAATCAATACAGTCTATAGCAGGTGTAAAATCCCCCAATGAAACGGTGAAATAAAAAAATGAGGTGAGACTCGGTGGAGGCAGGAACAGATGGTAAGTTAAATGGATGGTTATTCAGCAGGAACTTTATATATACAATCGAAAAATGCATGCATTACCATATATAGCAACAGCTATTTTTATTTATATTCCATATATGTGTTTACATACAGTGTACTATTATACACATGGAAAGCATTTCTGCTCTGACTGAACGTTGCATTGTTACGCAAGACTGAACTGAATGATTCAAGTCTTGCTCTGCAGTAAATCATGGATATAATTAGCAAATGGCATACTGCTCAAGTAATTTATCATTATTTGGAGGGCACCATTCCAGAAAAAAAGAAGAAAAAAGAAAAGATCTGCAGATCTACTGCATTGTTCCCAAATAAAGGGCCACAGATACAAAATCAATATAATATTAACAGCAGAGAACTAGTCAGAGGTATACATGCATTTATTAATGCTTCAGAACAAACCAAGCGATAGGGTTTTAATATTCTGCGCTTACAATAAAGTGATTCGTGATGGGAACTATAAATATATGATCATTCAGTTTATTTTTATACATTTTTGTAGATGCTGCTGAAAAAGGGATTTTTTGAATCCTTATAGACTACTTTTAATGTGATGCTTAAATATGTACATATCCATTGGCTGAGAGAAGCAGATTGATATGACAATTTTCTCCATCATACATCAAAACTTCTGTGGAATTAAAGCCTTTATCTCATTTTTGCATACTTTACTATTAAAGATCATTAAGGACGCGTTAATCCACTTTTAACTGAGATCTCAACAAACACCCTAACCTAGAAGAAAGGGATAAGGAGCATAGTAGATGTCTCTATGTTAATGTGGGACATGGCAGCTTGAACATATTTAATTTTTTACAAACATCTGCAACTACGTGAAAAAATGCATGAAGCCTTTTTCATTGATTATCTTTAAATCCACCCTTTATCATTCAGGATATTGGATAAATCTGCTCCTATATGTTGAGAGTTAAGCATTAAAGTCACATAGATGCACTGTAAAAAGTGGAAAGATTTCCACAGCTGCTTACTGCTAAACGCCACTTTGTCCAGAAGGGGACAATCTGTGTCTCTAATTGCTGTCACTGAAGCTTAGATTCATTATGTGACTTTCCCATTAAAATGTGAACATTAATTTGTATAATGAAATATCACCCACTACAGTGTTCATTAACTGTGGCTCACATTGTATACTGCACAGCGTTAGCAACCTAGAAACTGGAGTTCATTTACTTAATGGATATTTTCCTACTCGGTGTTGGAGTGGAAATTAATACTGTAACATTAGCTCTTTAACTTTTAGAGAATTTTTCGTCCACGTCGTACCTTAGAACAAAATATTAGAGAGTCATTATTTGGGAATTTTATTTCATGCCGTAAGTGGTTTGCGTTACCAGTTTTTGTGCCTTATGGAGATGTAGGTCTGCTTCATGGTGCTATAAATATACACCATATCTTACTGTTTTTAACAAAACTGTGATCATCTAGGAGGAGATGATTTGTATACTTGGAAATGTTTTTGGGAGCATTATAATGACAATAGCACCATAAAGTGGATGCAGCTGTTCATGCATCATATTCCCTCACGCCAGCTGATGCGTCGTATTGTCTGAAAATAAGATGATAAAATTAGAAGCTTTACAGCCTCCATAATACTGAACTGTCCAGCTGTACTAGTAGCATTAGAAACATTTTTGCATTTTTTTTAGGAACAAATATTCTAATTGCAGTTGCTTTGACAAAGGCTCAAATTAACTGTATACTAAATATCAGGGTAAAGACTCCTGATTATTTCAGGCATTACAAGTTCCTATGACACTGAATAGTCAGTTTTCCTTCAAAGCTGAAGTATGCGTTCGTTATTTAGAGTTGCAGCCTGGGTGGTCTCCTTATTTAGCACATACTAAATCAGCCCCGCTTTCAGAGCTACAATAAATATTGTTTTGTGGGTTCAAGAAATCTCTCTCTCTCTTTTTTTAAAATGTGTACTGAACACTGCGGTTGAGAACCTGGGCTTAAATTTTCTTTGACAAAGGAAGGCTGATCCAAATTGTGTACAAAATCTTGAGGGGAACCAGTTGAAATATGACAAAAGAATTCTTTCGACAACAGACAGAAGGCATGATGGGAAAGCAGTGAGAAGCCTGAATGGTTGCCACTTGCTTGATGTTTCTGAAACATTCGGAATCCTGGGAGGGACAGTACTGATTTAGCACTGTGCAAGGTGCTCTGTAAACTATGTACGGGTTTGCTTAGCAACTGCAAATGTAAATACCCAAATCAAAGCTTGGAGGATACCAATTCCTTCTGAGGTCATAAATATATGTATCGATTAATATGTTATTTACCACATTTCAGGTGATTAAATATCACTGCTTACTCTATTGACTAAAAGTTTTCCCTTCAGTAAAAAAAGAGAAGTTAACAATTGTGATTAAATTGTTGACACTGACAATACTTTTAAAAATATTTTAAACAAATAATAATATCAGCAATTCAGCTTTAGGTGAGGAGTTATTCTGTGCGACATCTTTAGTTTAGCATTTCAACCTGTGATTGGCAGAGTAAAGTCAGATAGTAGATCGTTCCACTATCGTTATGACCATGAGACATTTTTCATCATCATGGTGGCTCAGTTTAATGGTTCTGCAGGCAGCCTTGCAAAAAAAAAAAAAATCAGGTTTCCATTTCATGCAAAAAGGCCTGTTACTGTGCCCCTGAGTAGGGCAGTCGCTGTAACCTGAGCTCCAACAGTAAAGATCATTTGTATTAAAGAAAAATGGATGAAAATTGTGGGCTTTGACAGTTGTTTGAAATTAAAGATAATGTGACTCTTTATTGATGGACTGGCATCCTGTCCAGGGGGGTCCCCTGCTTCCAGGGATATTCTCTAGGCTTAGTATAACCACGTACTGAACGAGTGATTGGATAGAAGAATCAGACTATGCCCACTATTATATAATAATCTACAAAATGTGTAAAACAATGGGAAGCTCTTCTGGTCCATTAGGCTCTTGACAAAAAAGGTCAGCTGGCTCTCTGCCGTACCTGTGTGTATCCTCAAGTGGACCTTGAGGTGATGAGATGTCCGAAATGTCTTTCCGCAATAGGGGCAATCCTTCGTAGCCGACAGAGGTACCCTCTCCCTGTGCTGGGAGGGGGGCGGAGCAAATCCCACCTGCCTTACGGACTCGTCGCCGGCATCTAATGGAAAGACGACACACAGAGACAGACAGCTGAGGTCCCTCGACAGGCGTATGTTTTCACCCAAGCCTGTGATGGCGAGGCAAGGTGCATCCGCGGCATGTCACGGCCATTTTTCTGCCTGTTTCAACATGACAGATTTCTGACTGTTACAATGCGTTTTATGAGTCTTCTGTTTCATTTTGCCCCAACCGACCCAACACACTCTCACCTGAATCCTTCATCCCTAGTATAATCATTCTCTGGTGGGCTATGATGGATTGTATTAAAAAAAAAAATAGTAGCTAAGTCGATCACTTGCTGTAGTTCCTGACATAGGTGATGTCTCCTTTGCCTGACATATATAAAGGTAAACTGGGAATCACTCCTGCTAGACTACACTTTATTTGCATTTATGTCAAGTCCAGGTAACCAACAAATACAATTTGTCAATAAACAGGAATAGCGATCATCATTAATTCATATACTATAACTATAAATACTGGTGTGCAAGTAAAGCATTAAAAGCTAAATTTAAATTCATGAACATACAGTACGGAAAGCCAAGAAAAGGTTACAGCACACCATCTCCTTTCCCAGTAAATGATCAGAAAGCTACTGTACCTGGTAATGGCTAGAATGCCTCTTTGGCTTAATTCATGTGAATAATTCAGGCTTTTTAATAACACTGTTCCAATTACTGTAAAAGTCATACGGCATCACATAACCACAAATATCGACGGTTTATTGCATGGGACATTTATGGTATTTGAAGGTCACCTTTCACATTGTGGAGATGTGTGTATTTGCCTGTGTGTATTAGAAATGTGAAACAAATGAAATTATATGTGCCACAAAACTTGCAATCGCACAGAAATATAGTCACGCAAGCATACGTGCATACATACATGCAAACCTGCATATAATAAAGTGCAAAATGCAAAATGTCACACAGCAGTCATGCAAATGAGTGACAGTTCATCAGTTATTCCAGCTGCTGTCTAATGCGTTATCCATCCCACAAAGAGCAAAGCATGAGCAACACTCGAGAGATGCAGGCATCTCTGACGCACTCCCCCGGCATGCATGTGAGTCTGAGAGGGAGGAATTCTGCTCGAAAGCCCGTGTGATGAAGCGAGTCAGAACAACACTCGGTTTGCCTTGCGAGAGGCTCTGAGAGGTGTGCTTTCACAATATGGCGCATGTGCTCACAAGTGTGCGTTTGTGAGTCTGATCAAAGTGCGAGCGTGCACTCCCATCTGAACCATAAGGAAAAAAAACAACTAACTACAGCACACTCTTTTGTCGAACCACTCAAGTTAGACCACACCCTGTTTCCAAAAATAAAGAAAAAAAAAACACAATCCATTTACTGTGCCCTTGAAATGACACTTCTGAGCATAATTATTAAATGATTATGATTACTGATATGTGACAAGCCGAGAATACAGGGAAGCAGAAAGATGAATAAAATATCCTAAAAAGGGCTTAATTTTGACAAGCCACTGACCTCTTCTCTTTGTACAAACTGTGCTAAAGGAACAAAGTAAAAATGTTTAGCATAGCAAGGGAGAGTATAAAATTTGACAACACCACTGACAATACATTAGCGTTTAAAATGAGGTGGGGGAGGAGTCATTTCCTTAATAAAATATCAGTATAATAACATCCGGTGAATACGCTGCTCTGTTTTTTATTTGGATGGGTGCCATCTTTGTAAATGGCAGGCCCATGCATGTTAATAAATCTGTGGTTTACATACGTCGCTGAAGCCAGCATGATATGGGCTGTTAGAGAGGAATCTGAAACTCGCAGTATTTAGGAACCGTATGCCAATTAACAATAAACAAGGCTGCATTACTCCTGCTCTTATTACCTGACAAGAACGACTCCATGAATTTTTAAATTAACGTTATTTACTGGCTGACTTGTGCAGCACACCTTAGGTAACCAGGCACAGTAACAAACATAAGGGGCACCCTGACTGGCGTACACATCACCTGGTATCACAGCAACAGCCAAAAAATGTCTGGATACTATGTCAAAATAAAAGAACATACATACAAACGAAATGCAACCACCGCGCACCCCCATAAAATTTCTGTCACGTACTATATCATACGTTCGCTCGGACAGGGCATCTTTTTCTGACCTATGTGTCAGAAATATAAACAAATAAAATGTTTACTACACAATGTTTGCAAGATGAAACAGCCACAAAATGTGTTACATATAAGGCTTGTGAGTAAACAGGGGGACCAGATGTTCTTTGATGTTAATAATGGCATTTATTATTAATATTAATTAGACTGCATTCAGCAATACATTTGGGCCATTTCCAAGTCAATTAAGCGAAATGGCATTCGGGAGATGTTGGGAACGACATTTTAAAGGCAGGTGTTCATCAGTCCCCTAATAAAACATTTTCACAGCTACAGGAAAACAACAATTTTGAGCAATTTCCCGTTGTCTATTGCTGAGCACAAAGTTTATATAGATAAATAAATATATACAGGGATATAAGGATAAACAGATAAATATACCGAATAAAGATGGCTCTGCATAAATCCATACATAGATGGAAGCTTAGACGGTACATATTTTCAAGGTTGAATAGTGTATCTGAAAAGTAAACAATTACAGGTTTGACTCACAAAGATTCGTTTTCATGCCAAGCTTCAGCAGAGTTCTTCTTTCAGCATCACCTACTCCACATTTAACAACCGATAGGGTATAAATAATGCATGTGACGTAGTTCATTATAACACCTGACATGCAGACACCTGCAATGCATGGATCAGCAGTATGTTTTATGAATGCATCTGGGGCATCAGAATTGTTGTTTGCATTATATGCAGGTCACTACAAATGGAACATGCATAGCAAGAAGAATGACTGGACGCTTAGCTGTGTGTTAGCAGCCCGGCTACTCAGTCCTACGAGCCCAGCGGAGCTTTCCAGCGAGAAACAGTGCCATAAGTCTTTTTTTTGGCAGGAGTCCATCTTTGTTTTC
This sequence comes from Petrocephalus sullivani, assembly GCA_026780845.1. Taxonomy (NCBI): domain Eukaryota; kingdom Metazoa; phylum Chordata; class Actinopteri; order Osteoglossiformes; family Mormyridae; genus Petrocephalus; species Petrocephalus sullivani. The sequence goes on from JAODKM010000020.1 coordinate 23,651,364, forward strand.
TTTGTGAAGTCTGTTTCAACCCTTTCAAAAAAAAAAAAAAGGTAAAGAAGCACTGAGCTCTTATTAATTTTATTATTATGCTGCCTGATCACAGTTGCTGATTAAAAAAAAATAGTTTGTGACTTGGATGATAATGGAGATGCCTGCTTATATGAGAGAAACAGAGAACAATTAGGTTTTATAGGCTTGATCTGCTGGGACATTGAATCTTTAGGATGTAAAGAATGGGATGTTATTTAGCGTAAATATTCATCCCCCCCC
>JAODKM010000020.1:23664780-23676741 GCA_026780845.1 Petrocephalus sullivani
TGCGACCCCCCCCCCCCCTCCCGCCCCCCCGTATGTCTGAGTCCCTCATGTCCCAAACCCTTTGCCCTGTCACACATCTCTGTCATGACTGTTGCTGTTTAAAAATGAACAAAAAGCATTGTTTAAACAGTTCTTCGCCTTGCGATTCTTCTTTACACATAATTTCATCATGTAACAATGGACTTCTCTGGCATTCATCGTAAGCAGGTCCCTAAGATCCTTCTTTAGGTTTCATTATGCATTCATCTGGAGAGGCTCTTGTTTGCTGAAATTAAGTCACATTCATAGAACAAATACATTGAGAAAACTACATATTTTTATATAGGTTCAACTGGCATCCACAATCCAATGGCATAGATTTCAGTGGAAATTATACCAATTCCAATTATACCAATGCACCTTAAAACTAGACCACTTACTGTATAAAACACTCATAATACCCCGCCTCAATATTAAAAATGATGTAGGTTACATATTTAGTCTGCCTTGTACATTTGCATGGCTCCTCTTTTCGAACGCATGCGAGGCCACGTGAGTACATCCGGCCCAAAAGTTGTGGCATGTGTCGTTGTGTAGCAGGTGACTGTCACAGAGGGGAGTGTGAAGCCAATCCAAACCGGTGGTTTAAATGCAGATAGTGAAGCAGCCGGCTCAACCAGCAGGCTCTCCAAGAAGTAACTGAGACAAAAGGAGTGTTTAGGACTAAAGCAAGCTGAGGATTTGACTGCGACCTGATGTCAGTGTTGAGGACAACAGAGAGACGCCTCTACAGTTCACTATGTAGAGCCTCTGCCGGTTCGATACATGCACTTGTTTGTTTACGCTCACTTTCCAAAAATGATTATCAAACCTAAAAGCTTTTATATTTGATAGATTGACTTTAAATCACAAGCATGTATGAATGGGAAAGCATTTCAGCCTTTTAAGTTTTTATATAGAAAAAGAAATCAGCGTATATTGGAATTAAATATCTCTAAGATAAAAATGGAAAATTTATTAGGTCGTTGATGTCTACTGAATTTCATTCAGACCATTCATTAAACAGTGGAATCGTAATGGCTGTGGATAAATGGGAAAATGCTCGAGTGTCTACCTGAGGATGGCGAGGAGGGATGCGGGCTGTCTTCCTGAGCGCTGCCAGTCTGGGAGATGCCCCCGCCAGTTCCACTCTCTTCTGTGACGTTAGATGAGCCCGGGGTGGTGGACCTGCTGATGGACTGAGACTCCGGGTCGCTGGCAGAGCCACGGCGCTCGTCCAGGCCCACGCTCTGCTGGCTCCCCTCGTCTGCATGCCTACGCTCCTTGCTGTGCACCCGAGAATGGACCGCCATCTGGTGGTAAGTTCTGAAAACCCGGCCGCAGTCGGCGCACTCGCTAGGCTTCTCCTTCAGGTTAACCAGACTGTACTCGAGGGTCTGACCCAAGCTGGCATGGGACACAAACTCTCGGTGACCGTCAAAGGCACCGTCATCCTTGCAGGAGGCCATACTACCACCCTTGGCTCTGTGAATTGCCTCCAAATGTGACGACTGCTTGGAGCCCTCGGAACCAATTAATGGATAGTTGTGCTTCTCTTTCGAAAAGGCCATGGTGCCCTTTGTCAGCTCTTCATCCTGGCCACGAGACAAAGGCTGCTGATCTTGGGGCGTGTACACCCGATCCATAGCCATACCTCGGGCCATGATCTGCCAAGCCTGGTAGCTGTTGAGGTGATCCATCTCCACCACCTTTGCTGCTGCCTGTAAGCGCTCCATGCAGCTAGATTTTAGAGGGGGTACCATATTTAAACAGCTGAACAAAGACTGTTTTTCCCCCTCAGTCAATCCATGGCTTAGACCTGCTACAGGAGCCAACAGCTTCCCCAGCATTTCTTTCTCCTTTACTGCCACGCCTGCTTTAGCGAGCATCTGGTGTTGATCAGACAAGTTCATTTTTTCAGCTGAGAGGAAGCCACTCTGCAAGCAGGAGATGTAACGAGAGTAGAGGTTCGCATGGGCATCTTGAGATGTATTGCTCATGTTGATGGACATTTCAGAGTCGCTGGGTGGCTTGCTCTTGATTGTCAGTTTGTTCAGATGGACCTTCATGTGGTTCTTCAGGAACCATGGCTCCTTAAAGCGCCTACCACAAATCTGACAGCAGTGCTCGAAGGAGTCCTTGTGCTTCCTCATGTGGCCCTTTAGGAACCAGGCTTGGCTGAATATCTGACCACAAACGTCACAGCGAAACTCGTTAGTAGTCTTCTCCCCGTTGTTACTTAAGCCTTGCCCTTGGGCGGACTCAGCGGTAATGTGGGCCTTCTCCACGTGACTGATGAGGTCTTCCTCCTGTGACGCGGCATACTCGCAAAGGGTGCACTTGTAGGGTTTGTGTAGGATGCGGATGTGGCGGTCCAGTTCCTCTCGCTTCTTGAACTTCCCTTTGCAGAAGGTGCAGCGGAAGCCCGTGGCTGGGGCGACCTGCTCATCGTTAGCTGGCTTTGGGGAGGGTGATGGTTGTGACAGGCTTTCAGCAGAGAGCAGACTGCTGGGTGTAAGGTGGCTACAATCAGAATTGGGTGCTTGGTACTGGAGCTGCACGGGCAGCTGCTGATGCTGGACAGCCGGAGTTACAGGCTTTATGTCTGTCTGGGGCTGCATTTGACCCTTTTTCAGGTGCTTGTCTCTCAGGATGGCCCTCTCTTCCAGCTCGTGCAAAAGCCGGTTCTCCTCGCGCACTCGGCCACGGCCCTTTCCGAGATTCCCCAGCTTATGTGTGCGGAGGTGAATCTTTAGGTTGCCCTTCTGTGCAGCCCTGTGATCACAGTAAGGGCACTTAAAAGGTTTCTCCCCAGTATGAGTGCGCATGTGCAGCGATAATATGCTATTGAAGCGGAATCTCTTTCCGCACAGAGGGCACGGATACTTCCTGTTCTTACGGGCATCCTCCTCAATATCATTCATCTGGGATATGATGCCTATGTTCTGCCCATTCAGGAACTGTTGCAGATCCACTCTTCCATTTAAACCCAGTCCACTGGCATCAATGTCCCTGTTGAGTTGGCTAGCTAGCAGTGCCATTTGACTGTTTATATGCTGGCCAGGAAGGGCAGTGCGGCTTTTCTCGTCCAGTGGGGTCGCTGCTTTTTCTTCCGGGATTTGCTGTCTCTTGGGATAATCGGGGAAAGCATGTCCCAGCTGAGTGGTCAGCTGGTGCATCTTCTGGCTAATGGGATAGCGGCCATTGAGAGCGGCGTTTTTGAGATGGCCGTCAGCTTCAGGAATCGGCGAAGACACACCAAGGCACAGACTAGATTCCTCCATCCTAAGCGAAAAGAATGAACACAAAGTGCTAACTGGAGACCAGATATGCTTTCACAACACGATCACTGTGGCACATCGTAAAGCAATTACAGACGACATAGCATACGTTTAACTGTGGAGAGAAACTGAACAAGAATTGCAAATAAAAAAACCTGAAAAGATAATTAGATAAGTTTAACACTGCATAATATTTACTCCAATTGTAAGTTGTGAAGGCAAGATCTTATTGTCATAAAACTGCTGATACACAATTATAATATTACCAGCAGCACTTAAACCAAAAGGGGCTACTTGAGTAGATAGATGCTGTTATCTTGATAGAGTAAAATAGTATTTTTGGTTCATTATCCAGTAACATTTCCTTCCAAAGACTTTCATCTGACAATGAGGTGGAGAAGTATGAAGAAGATAAAAAACTATAGAAATAATGCTATTTGCATTTCAAACACCATATTTTGCAGAAATTACATCAAAAGTAACTACAAAGATTTTTCAATAAATAAAACCATTTTCTAAATATGCTGCACACAAACACATCCTACTATTCTATCACTTGAATAACTACCCTGAAGAGACTGACTGATTGATTGATTGATTGATTGATTGATTGATTAAGATTTTGGATTTCAAGTTCTGAACTAATACTATACTATACTATACTATACTATACTATACTGTACTATACTATACAATGTTAGCAAATTTCCCCCCGTTATTTAAATAGCAGAATAAGTTAGTAAGCATTGTCTTCCAAAATATGAAGATCTGGAATTTTAAATCCTTTCAGTTTAAACAGTTTTTCAAATAGCAAACAGTTACTTTTAAGGCAAAAAAAAAAACAAAATACCTTTGCAATGTTTAATTAAATTACAATGTTTGTTAATTACAAAGACGAGCCATTTTCTAAACCACATGTAACTAAACACAACACAAAGGTGTGCTGAGAATCATGTTTGTTTGACGTTTTTAGCGGTTTTAGCTCGAGAGAGGCCCAACATTGTGATGCCTGCATTTGTGAGAATACTGTGTACCAAGACTTTGTCCCGCTCTCCTTAAATCGCTTAAACTTAAGAGCTAAGCTACCAGTGTTCCTGTTATAACAAGAGTGTGAAATGTGTACAGACTCTTGTGAGCATTCAAGGGAATTTCAGGAATTTGCTAAATGGATGTATTGCAAGTATTGTACTGTATACTGTCATTGTGGATTCGAAGTCATACTGCCTACATGATTTATACTTGTAATTGCCATATAAAATTTGATGGTACAATATATAAGAAAAAAAATCTACCATAAGACATTGAATTTAAATATCATGTAGTGCTGTTGGCTAATTTTTTCTCACCCTTCCAATATTACTAGTATTAATAGTACTTGTAATAGTTTCTTAAAGACACACTATACATTGCTTGTTTCCCTCGAGACATGTTGTTTATCGTGATACACATCGGTGTCTGTAATAAATATATGAATGAAAGGTGTCCCCTAAAATAATGGAACATAAAAGGAAATCCATTAGTTACACTTGCTTTACAATTTTCGGCACTTATTGGCCATAAATTATTGACTAATTTTAATTGCAATTAAATATGTATATGTTGTATGTAGGTAAGAAAGTCATGCAGTGTCAGATTTAAGCTGTGCTCCTTTACTTATTTCTAGGTCACACAACACACACTTGTATATTTTTGTGTGTGTGTGTGTGTGTATGTATATATATACACACACACACACACACACACACACACACATAGTGTAAAATGGTTCACCTAATTTATCAACATACATTACTACACACTAACACTATTTATGGAATAACTAAATAAATGTGTATTTTAGGGACACAACAATATAGATGGTATCTAATTACAATAATATTGATAGTAGCTAACTAAAAATCTGATAAACGTTTCATAAATTAAATTAGCAAAGCTGTGCTACTGATTCCAAACCTAAACAAGTAACTAAAACAGAAGTCATACACTCCCAGCTCTTTTGCCCTTCTAAGGCTTCAAGATTCAAAATTCCACCGAAATTAAATGGAAAAATGACTAATACTCCTTATAGAAGGCAAATCTTCTAATTATATTTCATTCAGACTTTACTTTAACTTTATGACATTTGACGATTTTTCTTCAAAGAGAATAAAAGAAGAGACAATAAACAGGTAGGAAGCCATATGCTTTTGAATCTATATTAATTATGCCATAGTTAATGGACTCTTTAAATATTGATGTACAGCAGGCCGTTTAATTCCAGGATCTTAAAAATCTTCATTCCATCACTATGATGAAGTTGCAAGATAATGTAGAGAAACTTTTAAACTCAGAAAGCTATTTAGTCATGCCAGTTATGCAATGTAACTGTACTGTATGTTCAAACAGAAGTTTAAATACCTCACGCATCCTGTTTAAGCAACTAACCAATCTTATCAAAGCTTTCAGGAAGTAAGACTTGACTGGAAATGCTCTCAGTTCTTAGCATATGTTAGAATGTTTATTTTCCTCACCACAACTGTTTCCAGCTTTTAGTGGAAGTAAGGAAACATGATATTTCTCTTTTTGATCGGAATGCGGTTGAAAGTCGGCAATTACAGTCAAGTTTCACGCTTAAAAGTGAAAGGAGGAAAACAGACTCCTTAATAAGAGCAGAGTGCATTTATTATGAACTAATTGAAATGAGGAAATCCAACTGGAGAGCTGCTCCCAGGAGAATGGGTGTGGGACTTAAGGGAGTTTCTGTAAATGTTTATTTATCGAATTATATCGGAAATGGGGTGGCTTTCTCTCCTAGGATCGGATACCTTCTGAGAAGTGCAGCTAGAGCAAAGCACTCCAGCGTTTGCATAGACCAGCACAGATGAAAATCCTTTACGAGTTTTGGCTTTCGTAATAAATAAGATAACGTTTAGTCCTCGTCCCATGACCTCCCTCCAAAACTCCTACACAGGATTATTTTTACTGAATTTGACTTTATATTGCGATAATGAAAAGAGTGTATTAGTGGGGTTAATGGAGAGATATTTATGAAGAATTCCCTGGAAATGGCTTCTTGCACCTTTTGAGATCATCTACTGCCCTTAAAGTAATTAGAAATTATATGAAAGTATAAATATAATGCAGAAAAAATTGTTAGTGTAAGACGAATATAATCGTTATGTATTACTATTTAGCTAACAGACAGACATTTTTAACATGTTAAGTAATGTTAGGTAAGACCCTTCCCTTCTGCAGTAAACATATTTCACTCGCGGTCTTCTTTCCATAAGGATTCTTTTATCGGTAATAACCTTTTCCGGAACTCTTCCTTCACTGCTAACAATATTCAGTAGCACTATGGGGACTCATTCATTCTTGCTCCTCTTTCTCCTGGCATACATTTGATTTGCATCTAAATATGTATATTAAGCACAAAATATACAAAAATAGGCATGAAATCACCAAGAGTGGCCAGATGTCCGTGTTTAAATCCATGTAATACAAACTCTACTGATGTGAAGGGGGGGGGGGGGCTACTAAAAAAAGGAAATATATTCTTATCATAAAACCAGAATCCAATTTCATCAAAACACTCATTAAGCACATTATAAAGCAGGGCATAATAATCAGTACTAAAGCACCTGCCTCATTGAATCTGCTACACACAGACTATCCTTGTCCTTTTTTATGATACAAGGCATTAAATCATCAGTGTCCTACAGCTGGGATCTCTTGTCAGAAAGGCCCGGGCACAGACCGAAAGGCTCACGACACGCCGCCACTATCACAGGAGCCGCTCGTCGGGAGCTTGCAGAAGCCGGGGTACCTACAGGGGCAGGTTAGCGGCAGACCCCAGGGGGGGCTGCGTTACCCTAACCCTGCCAACAACGCCCCGTAGGTAGATGGGTTTAATCTCGCCATCCCATCCCCTCTTGGCAGCACGCGTAGCTTGTTTGCAGATCCTCCAGCCGTATTCGCTTCCGCCTTCCCTCACTTCTGCATCTGATTAGGTTAACAATGTGCCGTTATTTGCATGCTGATTTCACAGAGCCTCTTCTTTACAGCTGCTCCTGAAAGCTGGCCCCGCGCTCGGTAATATGATAGCACAGCAGTCAGTAAATTCAATCTCTGTCAACCCAGGTGTGCTCTTGACTTGGATCTAATTCGTTCCAAGCCCCCCCTCCCCCCCCATTTTAGCTTTTATAAGCTTCCATTATAATCAAATGTAGAGGAAAACCACAGTGTTCCTTTTTTTTAATTACAGACTAAAAAAGATTTCAACGTGTTCAGAAAGCAACTTGAAAACAGCTTGTCATATAGCCTTCTATTCTTATCGCATTTAAATGTCAATAGTGTGAAACTCTGTAAATAAGTTGTGCGAGACGTCAAACGTCAATGCCCATTTAAATACAAATCCTGTTACCTAATTGTGTATATTAAGTAGCTGCACACATGTGAGATTTATTATTATTATTTGATAGCTGAGTACTCTACTTTTTAATAAATGCATTGGCTTCCTCCGTGCAGGATGCTGTAGTGACCTTACATTGATTTCCTTTTTTTTTATATTATCTTATCATAACCACCCACCCCTCGCCACCCCAAAACACACACGCACACACACATAGAAGAAACCCATGGGGCGGAAACAGCTATATCTAGGACAGAGCAAAATTTCATCAAGTTCCCTCCACCCATTTCCTTATTATAAACAGGTTGCAGTACTGACAACAGCTATTACAATTTTCCGCACATTGTACTTTACACCCAAGAGCATGTCTTCCAAGCCATGGTCCCAAATAGACTTTCACCATGTTCACAACACATTCCTGCGGGCTTCCTCTTTTAGCTCTGCTTGAAGTTTTTTTTTTTTCCATCCTCATTCTTTTCTGTCTTCTTCTTGAGTAAAGTAAATGTTATTGGAATCTGAAACATTATATGTAACACTCATTCATTTCACTGGTCAGGGGTGTTTATTGATCTAAGGTATATACGAGTATAAGCAATAAAAATTCGGAAAAAGATGTATATCTATACGTATAAACTTGTACTCTGATACATTGAATGCATTATCATTACTATAGTACAAAAATATTTTAAATTAAAAGGAATTAAGTGTGCATACTGATGTATGTTACGTTATACTTTAATAATACTTCAGTAATTACATATGTAAAAACAACAAATTAAGAGCTAGCCACATCTTCCCCCAGGTGTTGCAGAATTTAGTGTCGGTGTAAATGCTTTGTAGAACCTTTCCACGTGATGTCAGAAAGTGGGGACCACCTGCAGGACAGTATGCAAAGAAAATTTGAAAAATGTTGTATGTCGATAAAGGTGAATCTCAGCATATCAGGATAGCCCGCTTCGCCCATGTTATGCCATGAGCTCCAGCAGCTCACCAGTACAGAGATTCTTCAATGATGGCAAGAACAACACAATATTAATCAACCGTGGGCAACACTGATGCTGGGAACGAACAGAAATAAATGTCCAGTCGACGCACACGAAGAATCGCGATCAAGTAAAGATTTTACTTTGATAATAAGCTGCTCTTTAGCCACCGACATTGGGGACATCCAAAAATAGAGCAGTACACGTCCAGTAATGCATAGACCACTACCCGTTATTACTATTTAAAAAAAAAACTGAGAAGAGTAGGTTATTCAAAACTGGTCATTGATTTTTTTTTTTCAATGAACCATGTCCATTATGAACATGACTACATCGTTCTTAACTTGACTGAGATACTATTTGTAGTTCAGAAAAAAAAAAAAACAGGCCAGGCTGATAAAACATGGAGAGAGGCGTGTACATTTTAGTAATCTGGCTTTGGACCTGCAGGTAATTCCTCAATGGATATGACCTGCATACAAATCGCTAAACTAAATTCACGTTTTTAAAGACAGCTGTCATGTCAATACCCCTGAGATTTATTCAGATATATCAGTACATTATTTAAGGTATAACCTTCCTATCCAGGTAAAAGTACATTAGATGTGAGAATTTATTTGTCATCAAGGCAAATGGCATTTAAAAAACTGTTGAAAAGAGATATGCGAATTTTTGTGAAAATTCCAGAGAGGCCCAATCAAATTTGGAAAGAAGTCAATCAAGAATAGGAGGTGTGGGGGGGGGGAGTGAGCTACAATAGAGGTGCAATCGGCCACTGGGATAATAAGAAAGTTCACAAAGAAACCCATTGAGGGCCCAGTGATCTATCATAGGACCAGCCATGAAAAACACAAGTGTCCTCAAAATTCTTATCCGCTTGAATGTCGAGCATAAAGAGCCCTACTGTTGTTTTCTTTCCTGACAAAGCACTTTGATGGATTCTCCCTGGAAATAAAAAAAAGGGTAAAAAAAAAAAAAAGACACAGACTAAAAATAAAAGATGCTTGTGTGCCTGGCCCGGGACCCTGAAAAAAAAACAATCAAGGAAATAACATTGAAAAGGGGGGAGAGAGATGTGTCAGGTCTACACCTTTCAGTAGCACTGAGGACACTGTGCAGGCCACAGTCTGCTGGTCTAATCTGGGGAAACGTTCATACAGTAAACTTCACTCATTTGCAACTCAATCAGAATGGATTCATTCCAGAGTGGCCAATCGGGGAAGGGTATTTAAAAGCCGAACTCATCTAACAACAAATACCAGAACCAAGTACAGTAGCTAATGCTTCACCCAGTACCTGTAACAGGTAACAAGGAATGTCTTCTTTAAACCTGAAAATTCGAAGGCAAGCTTTCAACTTTCATAGGAACAATCAGCCACTAGCACATAAATTTAGATTACAGTAAGCTGTCCCATGGTCCTGAAACATTTTCTGTCCTTATGTGCATTACACTAGCAATCATATAGCCTGCATACGCATACATAACTTTGGCGTGTTAACACTAATAAATATGCTTGAACCTTGCAACAAGATGCTGTCACAGTTTTTGTCTCCAAAGCTTTGCATGTTTTCGTCGCAGACCTAAAAATATGCTTAGCTACACCGAGATGAGTAACGAGAAAATGCAGAACTTCGCTCTTAAGTACAGGCATTTCTGTTGTTTTTGACGCTCTGTGCCAAAAATGTTTTAAAATAAATGTTTCTCTGAATTCCCCCTCACTTTGTTGAACATATCATTCTTAGCTTGCATCATTTTCAACAATTTTCTATAAAACACCCATGTGCTGAATTCACATCAAGTGAATGCACTTTATTGATTTTTTTTTATTTTTATTAGATGCATTATTTCACCACATACCCTATTTAAAATACATGGACAGGACAGTGCAATGTGTTACCAGCGGAATAAAATATATACATTCCTAAACTACTTCCATATATAATACATGAGAAACTAAATTCCTTAGAAAAACTATATTGGTTTTAATACTAAATAAGCAAGAAACATATACAGTGCATTGACATTTATGAGTTTGTTGGAGGCCTACCCTGGCAGTTAATATTTCTGATAAAAGTGGTGTAGGAAGAGGAATGTAAAAATATGGATTGATTGGATTGGATTTGACACCCTACGGTACCAAAAAATACTGCAAACAAAACTGTTTTGTGGTCTGTAACTGGTGTATAATTCTAGTATTTTTAGTAGTATTTTGTCCACTTTTTAATATTCAGTATTTATAAACACCATTAGAAAGCATGTAATCAAAAAAGAGATTAAAAGACATTAAGTCTACCATCCAGATTGCCCCTTTGTAGTTAACCAAAGTGGTCTGGAAGAATAAGAGATTTTGGTAACTGTCCATTTGACCACAATTTCTTTGTTCCCTAAGCATAATGACGCCCATAAATATTCAAGTGATGAGAATTGCAAAAGTTTTGGTTTGTTATAAAGTTTCGCATCGATTCCAGTTTCACTGAGCTGGAGTCAGGAAGCCCTCTGCAGTACAGCAAACGCACATATGTATGTCCATTCCTGTTAAAATGTGTAACATTATTAATATGTGTGTCTGTGAATATTATGTGTGTTTGTTATGGAATACATTAATACACAGTGAGAGAAAATGATTACAAAAAGAATATTGCCTCATTGCATGCACATAGACTTCTGAAACCCACCATTTCCATAGGTTTAAAACATCATTTAAAACAGAAAACAAAGATCAACAAGGTTTAATCCTGATATCCTTAGTTCATTCTGCCTCTCTCTCAGTTCACTTGGACCACAATATGAGAGAATCCATTCTGCATTAAGTTAAACACTGATTTCATCATCGGGGTAATACACATAACTTAAAATCGAAATCGGATATTAAAAATGACAGCCTATATGAGTTTGGTGACTGAGTTAGGGTCACGGAGGGAGGGGAGAGTGGCTGGCTTGTCAGCCACTATCTGTCAGAGTGAATTAGGGACGATCAGAAGAGACCGAAAGGGAAGGTGATTGTTATTAAGGAGCAGGGCTCTGAGCAAGATACCCAGATGTGGCCATGCATATGAAGAACAGGAAACGAGCAGTTTAATTCAGGAAGTCCAGCCGCATGCAGAGGCCAGCACAAAGGATAAAAGTCTATTGTCCTCAATAATATGGAAGTTGCTTTGATACTAGCAAGTCTTAGGGGGGGGGGGGGGAAGATTTTTTTTTCAATTAGAAACTTCTTTTTATGACCTCGCGAAAATACCAAAAAGAGAGAGAAAAAAAAAAAAAAATAAAACGAAACGAGAAACCAAA
>JAODKM010000020.1:23676841-23705690 GCA_026780845.1 Petrocephalus sullivani
AGGAGAGGAGGCCACGATGGAGTGCGTTGGGGGTGGGGGGGTGGAGGGGGGGGAGGGGGGGGGGGGGGGGCGGGTGCGGACAAGCGGGGGAAGCATATTTTCTCAATGAGAAACTTCCTATTAGTACCTCACGAAAATACCAAAAAGAGAGAGAAAAAATAAAAAAAATCAAGCGAGAAGCTGACCTAAATGTAAAACAAAACGCAATGCTTGAACCAACTGTTCACACAATCACACAGATTTTTTGACAGTCACTTTTCAAACAACAGAAATGCTTAGTTTTGATAGGACGCCATAAGATCTTGTAGATGCCGGGGGCTCTGGGAATTTCTTAGAGTCATGGACTTGCCTCTAGATAGTTGTCACTGACAACAGATGTTTACAATATGCTGAAGGAGAGCGGGCTTGATTTGAATGATTGTGACACACATCTACCCACATACAGCCTTAAAGGCACATTTATTGATGCTAAAGTTCCTACCTAGTAAACACAGGTCTTGTGATACTCAATAACATTACAAACAACATATCTGTGCATGTCAAGAGAGACTAAACATTTACTTCAGATTCAACCATTTAGAAAGCACATATGCATTTTTGGATATTATGGGTGTTCAAATTGAAGCAGAAAACACACCGTTGATAATGTTTTAATTATTTCTGTGCTTTTTATTATGCAGTTTTTTACAGTCGAGATTCTCTCATAAACAACACTAAACTGGTCTGTTCTTGTGTTTGATTGTATGCTACTTTCTTCTTTGAACTGGAAATTTTTGCAGTTTTGAAATGTTTAAAAGGAGTTTATAAGTAATGTAAGTACATTTCTAAGCTACGCATTTGTATATCCTTTGTATATCGCTTTGGTATTTTTAGTTAGAAAACAGATACCTTTAAACTGTGACATTTTATGATTAGATACAATCAAAACCTGTAGGAAGTATTGCCAGCAGGAGGCATATTGAAGACTGTTACTTATAATTATTATAGCATTCGATAATTAAGCATATTAAATATGGGACACGTGGTATAGAAGACACATGAATGAATTTAATGACCGACCTCTTAGGGAGAAACGTGGCGTGGTAATTTTGGCAATGAGGGAGTGTGTCTTACCTTAACACGCTAACTTCATTCTTGTATAAGGTCTGCCAGGGAGGTTAGAACACAGAGAGGCAAGGACTACAGATGATTAACGGTGGCAAAGAATGAAGTCTAAGGTGGTTTCCACTTCCCTGTTATGAAATAAATGGGGCAGAGATAGAGATACAGGTTAGGGGCAGAGCAGGACCCTGATGTCAAGTGCAATGTAACAAATTCGGCAAATTACAGCAAGGCGCTGGGGTCAAGGAAAATTCAGCTGAAAAGGTTGAAGATGAAATTCAATCCCATCCATGCGGCAAGAGAAAAATCTATCCCCAAAACCAAGGCCACCGGTGATGTGCGGCAGAGAAGAAGCTAAACGCTGCATTGCACTGTGGGATCTTTTATTTTCATCAGATCAATAAGAGCTTATATTTGTCAGCCGTCCAAGTAGCTGCTACTTCTGACAGCCTCCCCTGTATTTTCTCACTCCCCCCTTCTGCTAAATCAAACCCAGCCACTGCAAAAGGAAATCAAGCCTTCAGGAATATTTACGCTTCCAATCAGAATTACATTTTTTAAATATGACTTGTTAAAACTCTATTGGCAAACTGTCAATCTTGGATAGCCTTTGGTTTATACCCTAAACGGGCCACTGCAGAAGAACCCAGTTCTTAAAGCATAGATTTCCATTACTTTTGTTTTTTTAGGCTCTTTAACTCAGAAATTTCAAATTTCAGTGCTTAAACATCTACCTAAAAGGAAGACATTCCAACAAATAAATAAATATGCAAAGTAAAATCTTTAATTATGTGTCGGGCAAATTCTGCTGTTAGACATTTTAAATAGATTATCCCTGGTCCATCTGTGTCATTATTGATTTATAACACATTAAGCCGCGTCAGCAAAAGGAGAATTTTATACAAGCTCATATATACAGAACAGCTTTACTAGTTGAGGTGTAAGTACATATATAATTCACACATATACAGATACTCAGTCATGTTAATGTTAACCTGCAAGGAATTTAAAAATAAATTAAATGTATTAAAAGTGGTAACAAAAATAATGGGAGAAGAAAAGCTGAAGAAGAATCCTGACCCTGAATAAGAAACATCATTAACATTTCAATATTATGTGCTATTTGTTTAGCGAGAGCAGATGTTGGTGCATTTAATTGACCTATATGTGAATTACAAGCAAACCTTTAACTCATGTTTTCTGCTGTTTGGACGCATTTCACAATGGTGCTGCTTCTGAAGATCCACACGCCAATGTACAAATAAAAATGGGTTATTAAAACAAACCAAGAGTGTGTGTGTGTGTGTGCGTGTGTGTGTGAGAGAGAGGGAGAAAGAGAGAGAGAGAGAGAGAGCAAGAGAGAAAGAGAGAGGATATAAGGCCATCTTAAAGAAAGTCTTCCACTTACATTGGGGTAAATAGATATATACATAAGGTTTTAAAAAAATTGCAGAACTTTATTATTACAGTCTGCAGTCCATGTGTCAGCATCACATATGCAAGTGTTTGTTTGTGTGTAAAAATGACGAATGTTTGCATGAGCAAACAATATAAATCTAAAATGTTGTTTTACTACGACTGAGTCTGGAAGGTGATATCACTCCCAACCCCACCTGCCATCTTAGGAATGTCATTAAATTATATTAAACAGTCTTTATCCAGAAGGCAAGGACCACCAAATATATAACAATCCATAAAAGCCCCCACCAACCTGCAGGTATTGGGCTGGAATGTATAAGGTCTGAAAGTCACGGAGCAAGTATGAAGCAACATCGAGCGTTCATAGCACACTGTGTCACAGGCTAATAGACACATAGCTAATGAATTACAAGCTTGGCGAGTACGGCAAGCTGACATTTTCTGGGAGCGAGGCAATTTCATATTTGCTGCGCAGAAATTGCATCACGTGGAGATGGCAGGAGATTAGCATAAAAATTAACACTTAAATTTCAGTTTATTGTCAACCCCTCGCATTCCCCTTCTGCCTCACAACAATCAATTCCTATTATAAATCTGATTAGATTTCACGATGCTTATTATTCTAAGCATGTTCCTATGTGTGATTCTCAGGCTTGAAGACTATTTGTATAAATGTTACCAAGGAGTAAATAAATCTACCATAGTTACATCTTCCTTTGTGGATGTTCCGTTATTGGATTCTTATGTACTCAGTATTTTGGTCTAATTATCGTTTTAAAAGCAAATTTGTAATTATCTGGATTTTTTTATTTATATAGTCTGTTTTCCTGTCCTTCTGCATTCAAGCCTGTCACATAAAATGAGAGAATAATTTAGCCACAAATATGAAATAGGAAAACCGAAGAAAAACAAAAATGTACCAAAATACCTGATATTTATTTAATTGGATTGGTAATTCAGCATATTGATGGTTACCTGGTTATGTCCTTCCTTAATGTCAGACAATTGATCTTTCAGTGTTTAACTATGGAAACTTTTCTGAAACCGTAAAGTCTGCATTTTTTTTTCCTTGTTGAAATCCATGTCTATTTAGTCAATGCGAATAATGTTTAACTGAGACTGACATTACAGTAGGTCTCTGTGCTGTTTCGTTTATCAGCATCCTCAAATGTATTCATTGTGAGAGAAAGCTCTTATTTGGGTTTTAACTACATTTTAAATCTGCATATCTATACACATCCTTACACAGCAATGTTCAAGTGCCTTCGTTTGAGTTTGATTTACCAAGACGCTAAATACGTACTGCTCATATACACATCTCTCACATTCATCCCTAAGAGGTGCACTAATTCTGCAGACATTAATGTTTATCTACAAAGTTAAGCAACTGCAAGATCATGCCTGTGGAATTCTGCCTTGGAAAGATCTCTCTGGAAACTCTTAAGGTTGTTGCAGTAAAATATTTGTCCATATACTACATTTGAAAATGCTGGATGAATGGCAAAAATTCATGTGCACTTGGGTGGCTTGGGAGATTCCTTTTTTGTTTAGTTAAATGCCATTTCATTGCATCCAGATGTCTTCAAACACAGATCACCCACTATCCCTTTCAGTAAAAAAACATATCTAAACATACATTATAACCACATTCCGCCACTGACCTTGAAAAACACAAATATTTCTTGCATCCTACATGAGTTAATGTTAAATGGAGATGAAAGTCAGATCAATGGACTTAATTTAATTCGTTTAAGGCCTCAACTGATGCTTGTACACATTTTCAGCTGGCAAAAAAAGTCATTTTACACTTGTTTTCAGTGCGAGTTTAGCGCACATGTTAGTGTTAGGAATTCTGGGGAAAAAGTAGATCCATACAAGTAGCTATGCTTTGTTTCCCATGGTAAAATGCTCTCTGTTTAGTATCTACCTCTGCAGATTCGTAGAGATATACACTTTATTGGAAGCTATTACCGGATTCAGAATAATGCATTTAAACCACGAGAACTGTGATGTCACACATACCATTTGCAAGAGTCTACAAGCCTACATTTTTTCAAGTTCAGCTTTAAAAACAATGGCAAGTAACCTCATAATGATTAATATTTTTAATAAAAACCGTTACAAGCCCTACATATCACTAGACAATTCCCGATTATGATCACGGGTGCACATTATACTAGATGTTCACCTATTCTTATGTTAACATGGTGAAAAGGGATTGACCACCCAGCTGCAAAAATATAAGTACATATGTTTCCATATCAAAAATATCTAATTTATTTTCAGGGTGTACATTTCATATGATTTATGTTTATACAGTTTCCAAAGTGTCTATATGGATATATTTAGGAAAAAGCAATTCAATTCAAGTTAAACTGATACATTTCCTCAATAATTCCTCTCTAAAAATCTGCATAATCTTATTCCTCACTTGTCTGTCTCATGTAAGTTCAGCTGTTCTTTAATACTAAACAATGACCCCCACACTGTTTTACAGGTATATCCTAAAGGTAAGTAAACTGTCAGAACAACATCTTTTTTTCCCCCCTATGGGGACATGTAATTAAAATGTGCCCTGTCGTTTTTTGTGAGGTGTTTAACGTTTGTTTAAACTTTATTGTGAAATGTTTGCATTCTCAACATTTGCAGGCCACACACAGATTATTATTTCATACTTCATTTTGAAAAGTTTATACATTTCAATAAAGCATCTCTCCCTCACACATACTCGCTTTCAATCTCTCACTCGTTCGCTCTTCCAAGAAACAAAGATAAAAAACATGTTTTTGGACCTAGTTTTACACACACACAATTTAAAAAGACATATTATTTTAGCATTTAGCATATAGCATAATGTTTACTGCTTGACAATTTTTCATTTTTCTTGCCAAATCGGCTACAGTGGATTATATTAGAGAGCAGATGTCTATTATTGATTCACATGAATGATTCACATTATTGGTCACCAGACCTTTCAAGGCAAAGGTTTGAAGCAAGGCACACAATGAATGTGAAATCTGCATGCTGATTGCAATTTTTATACCTTCTGTGGTGATAGCGTACCTACTGTTCTTCTCACATAGCGAAATAACTTGCAAGATAGTAGGGGAGGAGCCATCAGAACAAAGTGAAACAAGTGTTTTAATAAGAGAAGTGTCCATTTAAAACTAGAATTCATTGTTACAGTCCGTCCTCTGAAATATAACAACAATGTATGCTTAAAAAATCTATTGCCATATGTACTGACCCCTGTAATCTTATGGTCTTTTTAAAATCAAGTCCACATTATTGAGACATAAATTGCATTATTCAATGTGCTAATTCGTCTCACTAATTCGCCAAAAATACCTCTTTAACTCAAGAAACATGACAACAAATTAAGGAGAGTGAAGTAAATCTTTCCATATGTGCAATTACATTTTGTGTTCTTGGATACTTGTCTGCTTTATTTTTGCGTTTCTGGTTTAATTTAATGTAAAACTGAATAACTCACCATAAGTATCTTTACATACTACTAGACAGAACCTGAAAGAATCGCTTAAGGGTCAAACGGTTTTGCACAGTTTTTCTATCGCACTTGGCCTGAGTGTGTATTATGGAGAATAAAAGGGACTCGATCTCCTGGAACAAGGCCATTCAGATTAGACCAGGATAAATCCAGTCTCAGTAGATAATCTTAAAACATATATGACTCAAACATCTTGGCGTCCAAACCATGGTATACAGATTGTACAGATGGAAACTTCAGAGTTAGGCCTATCATTTTTTGATTAAGAAGAGGAAATGATTTCACGTTAAAGATATTCCCCCTTATGCTGTTGTAATTTTAGTCCTGATGTTCTTTCCACTGAGTTAGAGAGATTTATTTAGCTCCTCTCGATGTTTAAGCAATAGCAACTTCACTGTAATCTCAACAGCCAATCTATTTTCCTTCCGATTATCCAAATATCACAACTGTAAAATACATTTGCAGTCATTCTGAAGTAAACAACTCGCAAAGCATGAACAGTATATACCATGCATGTTGTGATTATTTCAAATCGGGAGAGAGGAGGGGCAAGAAAGTTTATACATTTTTAAGAAACTAAAACAACCCAAATGTTTTCACTGTTTAGCCGCACTCAGTCTAATGAACTCTTGCTTGCTCCACAGTCATTAGTTAATAATACAGCAATTGTACTGGAATACAGTGTAATTCATAGCAAAAAAAAAAACTCAATGAAATCAAAGAGATGAATAATTCTGTTCACATTATCACTATATTATATATATATATATATTAAGTGAGTGTTTGTTCCCCTTTATCCTGGCCACAATTACGGCCCTCCCACATCCCAGTTGACCCAGACTACGAGCTAGAGCTCTCTGCAGGCTCCCATTAGCATCGCTGAAAGAGCTTCTGCCCACCAGAGAGAGGCCCCCCAACCAACAGTGTGACTTCATAATCCTGAGCAGAAAGGGAAGCACGCCCCTCCCACGCCCCCCACCATCAACCGCAGCCCTCCCCTTTCCTACATTTGGCCTCCATTTGTCAGTCCCATGTGAGTTCAGATCATCCCACTGACTTTATATATGGAGGTGAAGCTTAAGTCATCACTAACAATTACATAATGTGGGGGGGGGGGGGAATTAAAAAGACCACCTAGCTGCTGCAGACTGAGTCCCACTCAACCAGTTATTCTGAAACACCTGCCAGACTGTCTGGAATCGCAATGTTTCTAACGCATTTCATTTTGCTAAAGATTGTATGTATTTATTAAATTTGCAATAACTTATTACTCCTAGTTATTCCATGTATTTATATCATGCAAATAAAATGTGACTCACAAAAATAATTAACCAACAATATCAATTAAATGCACTTAAGAAGAACATTCACTATACATACGAGTAATACAGTATATAAAAACAACTGCCACGTGACTGACGTTAACCTGAAAATAATTTAAATAATTCAAGTTTCACATTATATCTCATCCTTGAGAATTGAACTGCATGGTTTCATGCTAAATATTCTTTTTATCAATCTAACTAATGTTTTTTATTTCCTAGTGCAAATCAGTAAATTAGGGTGACATTCTACATTTCAGTTATATGACATGTATCTTCTGCTGTGGTAGACATCCATCAATCCATCTGCATATCCTTATTACCCTTTACAGGGTTGCAAAGGGGGCAGGGTGGTGGGAGCCTCTCCCAGGCAGTACAGGGCACACAGAGAACGACCACCCTGGACAGGATGCCAGTGCATCATGGGGCATGGTAATATAGATATTAAATTACATCAGCTTTTAATGGCAGCAATTTGTAATCCCGATGGCAGACGTGACTTATTGTTCAGCTAGCTAGTTCCCCAAAACGGGTCAGTGACATCCACATTCTCAGCAGCACGGAAAGCATGAGAAAGACGTGACTTCCGACGCCCTGGGTGGGTGGGATTACCGTGCCCTGTCAATCACTGACTGGCTAACCCTACTTCCCATTGTACAGACACTGCATCGTAATTAGCTCGTGTTTACATGACAATAAGTGAGCCTGCGCAAATAGCTGATGATTCCGGAGTAGCGTTCGGTAAAATTGTGACCGAGTGTCACACCAGGCACCGCCCCAAAACCTTGTGAGTCTTCTTCTATTAATTTCATTTGATTTTTATCACTTGTTTAACACCAAACAGTACCAGCCACAGGCTTCAGTACACAATCTTCAAATTCAAAAAAAAAAATTCTACTTCATCTATTTATACAGAAGGAGTGTACTGTGTGACCTTGTGCAACAATATTCATTACATCATTAAGTTACCTCTTCATTAACTTTTCATCATTTATGAGGTTCCTTTTTTTTTCTAATGGCATCTCTTTCTTGGAGCGTAAATAGACAACAGCACCAGAGGAATCCCCAGATGGTTTCTACTTGTGGTAAATTGTAAAACCATATTATAAAAAGGCCCTTACAATATTTCCCAAAAAATCTAAAAAAAAATACAAACTGTGTATAACAGTTTGGAGCTTAGCCTTTATTCTACTATTAGCCATACTCGATGTCATTGTGCGCTGTCCGCAATCCTGTCAAAGACGGCACTTCCACAGAGCACTTTGCTCTCGATATGTCATTGCAGTTGGCCGTCATCTGTCAGTGTTAACACAGATTGCATGAAGAAAGCCTGGCCATAAATAATTTAAAAAAGGGGGGCAATTATAAATATAAAACCAATGATACTGCAGTAGGTCATATCTATAATTGAATGTTTTATTAAAATGTCTCCTATTTGTTTTGTTTTTAAGCTAATTCCTTTTTAGCTCTCAATGGCAGGCAGTTTGCGGAAAAAGTGGAAATACACAAATTAACAAGTGATTGAAATTACTGAGTCACTCATATGGAATAGGAAAGTTAGGAAAAGAAACACAGTTTATAAATAAATTGTGTTTAGCCAGATAGATATGTAAGAGATATGAGAAGGGGTATGCTAATATTGTCTAGCCACTTTCTGACCAATAGTTTAAAGTCCCCCCCCCCCCCCAGACAGCATCACTGTACAACAGTGTCTATCTTCCCTCAACATACCAGCCTCCCACCACCAAATGTAAATTCTCTTAATGTCTTTCGTAGGTTTTGTTTGAATGCCATTCACATTGAGCCATTTGGGGTTTCCATTTTTAACAAAAGTGTATTGATAAAGGCCAATGGGTTCCTTAAGAGTCACATTCTCTATGTTTAATCTGATATTTACTACATATAACAGAGGACAGACTAAATAATGGAAACACCTAATAATGCATTAATATAAAGGACATAAGAAGGGTTCTCCCTCTGCCTTGAGAAGAGCTTCAGCCATTCTTGTAACACTGTCATGCAAGTCCTGAACTAACGTTGTGGGACACTGGAGAGTGTTTCAATAAGAAAAGCCTACGTTTGTTTGAGGGGTAAGCAGATGTACGCCTTCTCGTCTTCCCGTCTACTCTAAAACATTCCGTAAAGTTTCCGTGACGTTTACCTCTGTAACTGGAAAGTCCTGGATGACGTCTGAGATCTTAGCATTCATTAAACCACTCTGTGATTTGTTAAGCAGTGTGTATAGGGGCATTATCAACTTGGAATATGGGAACATAATGAAGGAATAGTGTTGGGTGCACCTGGCCTTATAATGACCTCATATTGCCTGTCTGTGCAGACCAATTACTGGACATAATGACTCCCATGAGATGGCTGCCCATACCAACAGGCACTGGGGGTTGAAGGCATCCTTTGGCTTTCTAGAAATGTAGACCATTCAAGATATAGAAAAAAGGGTGGAAATGCCTCATCACAGCATATTACTTTTTTACATTCCTCTGGGGTGCAGGCTTTGTGTTCCCTATACCAGGCCATGAGCCTCTGCTCATTAGCCTTGGATGCAAGCAGTTATCGAATGGCAGCCATGCCATAAATTCCAGGTTTTCAAAATTCAAAATGTACAATTTTGTCTCAAAAGGGTCACAAAGGTAGTGATTCAGTTCTGGTTGTTTTGGTGCTGATGTTGTGCAGCTAACCTGCCACTTGTATGCCGATCCCTGTTGGCGAGCTGTGCCCTCGCCTTCGCCAGTATCCTTTGTCCCTCTTCGGCACATGCTGCCATTATTTTCCAGAATGTTCCCCTTGACACATTAAATAATTCTGCAGTTTTTTGACTAATGTATCAGCAATATGGGTATTGATTGTTTGGCCTCTTTGCTTGAAGTTGCTTTGAAAACTTACATGTCAAAGCACAGGCTATCATGTCTGTTATCACTGACCTAGCCGCATCTGTACTTCTGATTAAGTTACTGAAATTTAAGTAACTAAAATCTTTTTTTTATGTGGTGTGTCCATTGTCTTATCCATTATGTTTATCTAGTAAACGATTAACTAATAATTTTTTTTCTATTGGCAATAAACAACCTTGATATTTATAAAACTGAAAACAGGAAACTTCTATTATCACTATCATTATTATTATTATTATTATTATTATTAATACCTACTGTCAACAAGCTCTATATATGACTGTTGCATTATCACCACACAGTTGATGCATGGCAGAGATAAGTGACATGATCATACAGGACAATTTGATCATCAGAAGCTCGGTGAGCATCACGTCTCTCTACAGGCTGGATAGTCATCGATACCCGCATGTGATTCACCCATTATGCAGGCTGGCCTACACTACAGATTATGCCTGTCATTTTTTTCCTTTTCTGAATTAATTTCAAAGATGATAAATATTAGATTTTTAAACATTATCAATTACAGCATGTTTTACCAAATATTTTCCTAAATGCTCTATACAGTTTTTTCTACCCTCTCCTTTCTCGAGTATTCTTATTTATATTTATATAAAATATTATATAAAAACATTTTGACTAGCTCATTGCATATTTTTAAAACATGGACATTCATCCCTGATTAAAGACTACCTGGTAATACAGAAATTGATATTCCATCTGTCTATCTTTTAGAAGCAGCATCTCTTTTAACAGTTTGCTTTTTTTTTTGGTATTCCTTCTTCTTTTGTTACCATCTTGATAATCGTCTTCCCTGCCTCAGAATCCTAACGCTGCATTTCTGTTTCTCAGACCCTATGATCAAAATTAGTTAAAATGGTTGGAAGGGAACAGATGTCAGAGCACGCCGACTGCCAGGAAGATTGGACAAAGCCAATCACAGCCTTCCTGTCCAAAGGCAATAAAGGGAAGACCTGAAAAAACAACCGCTGACACTAATACCAAATGTGCTGCTTGTCAGTTCCTAAAGGGCCGCCGACACTGACAACCAGATTCCGTTGAAATAAATTGGTTAAATGATTGCAAGGGATGTGAAAAGTATAGAATGACTTTTCAAAATGGCAGTGAAACACAATCCCTCAATGTGATAGCGCACTAAGTCCTCTGCCTTCAGTGATGAGGTCATTTTTCTGCCCTCAGATGCAACTAAGTCTGAAAATCAAGCAGTCTTTTGTTACTGCCCATCTAAGTTTAGGAGATTAATGTATATAATGTTGCAAAATGTATCAAGCCCCAATTGCGTATCACCTTTATATGCTATCAGAGACGAGGTGAATTTTTTGGTAAGGCTCCGCACACTGCTGAGAGTTTGGATAGTGCGCAGCTTATGTTCCAGAACATATAAGACACTTAAAGGCACATTTGAAAAACCAGAAATGATTGTAGGAAGAATATATATGAAAATCCATAACCATGTCTGTCTCTAAGTGAGAGAGATAATGGCAGTGGCTGAGCTGCTTTGTGGGGATCATGCCGTGAACAGCTGACGTGGGAGCTGCACGCGTAAATGTTTGTGGCAGAGTGCCATCCCACAGCCCGGGCTATGCCTTTCAGCACCGCGGCAGTCAGGGCTAAAATCAAAAGGAGTGCCGGATCTTACAGATGGACACAAGGCTATAGTGACTGGCAAGGCGAGCGGCTCTTTAGAAATATCTGTGCTCTGAAACCGGTGGCATCTCATCCGACGTTGCCAATCCAATTGAGAATGTTTGTCATGACAAACAGAAAAGACCAAAAAAAGAACACACCAGATGCCTTGACATGTGAGATTTCTGAAGAAGGCACTTTTCTTCCCCGCTCTCAGCGTAGGTGGGCACATTCAGATGATCATCATTCTGGGTTAAAAAAAAAATATTTAAAAAAAAAAGGCTCCCATGGCTCTCTGCAACTGTCACAGAACATGACACAGACACGAGATCTTGGTGATAAAATTCAGTGACCTTTACTATTCGTCACATTATAATCCTTACTGTGTTTCATGTGTTGTAACATGCTGGCTGTTGGTGACCCTCGATCTTCAGACCAGTCTGTTAGCATTTCGCCATATGAGAAGCAAACCATCTATCATATGAATGAGACAAATAAAGTCTGGCTTGATTCAAGCATCTCACTGAGATTCAGGCACAGTGAAGGAGCTCACTATAGCAAGGAAAGATCTGGGTATTGAGTGGCAGTTTGGAATATGCCATACAAATGCTGCTGTTAAAAAAACTAGTTTAAAATCCTGTTGTTTTCCTATTGCCCGATTTTCCCTGCAATATTGACTAATACACAGTGTACAATGACTGTTAAGCCTGGAACACACCAAGCCAATTTTCGGCCGTCGGGGGCTGTTGGGACGCCGATAGGAGTGGGTGACTGCCTGCCTTTGCCAGTCTGTGTGGCACGGTCAGACACAGTTAGTCCCCATTGGCTCAGTTTTGGCCAAATAAGCACGTTCAACCGGCATTCAAAACTAGTTGATTGGGCTGTATGAAAACCATCACTTCTGGTCGTGCTGGTGCGTTTCAGCTTACATTTACACAATTGGCAGGAGCTCATAGTTCGTCGCCCTTGGTTGGCGCTATTTGTGTGCGCCCAGCTTTAGGGATAGTACGAAATATGTTCTGTACTATCACATTCTCTCAGGTTTATTGCACCAAAGGAAATACATATTAATTCAAACCATCTAAGGACAAAATAATCTGTCCTTGGTTGACATACTTACACCACTCTTGTAACTCAATCTACTGTAGATGTCTTCCTTTTTTGTTTTTTTTTTTTGCTCTAATAAGCATTTTTTTGCAACAATAACCTCATATAATTTTCCTGTCACTTTGCTGAGTGATGGTCACATGGCTACATGGCTCTAACTTATCCTGGGGATCCCTAGACATTCCCAACCCAGATAGCTATAACCCCCCCAGAGTGACCTGGGTCTTCCCTGGGGCCTCCACCCAGTGGGACATGCCTGCTAGGGCTCCTTTGGGAGCTGGCCAGGCGGGATCCTGATTAGATGCCCAAGCCACCTCAGGTGTCTCTTCTCAATCTGAAGAACGGTAGTTATATGTCGAGGTCCATCAACCCTTCGCTCTGTCATAAAGAATGAAATTGACCAGCCTTTGGGAAAAAACATCAGTTACTAGTATCACCACCATTTGTTCACTTATTCCCAACTTACTTATTTATTCATCCATTACATGCTGCTTCTGACTGTAGCTAGACAGTTTAGGGATGAAAATATGGGCAAAAATCCATGTGTACATTACTGTATATTGTCATGAATTGTCTTACATGTTGCATGTTATACCGAGGGCCCAACCATCAAATCCCTTGTATGTTTTACATACTTGGCCAACTGCAGTCTTGACTTTCTTCTTTCTTAGTCATTACTCACAGCTCATGGCCATAGGTGAGCCCTGGGATATAGACTGACCAGTAAACAGCAAGCCTTATCGTGCAATAATAATAATAATAATAACAATAATAATCATTCAACTACAGCATTCTCATTTAGTCAGCATATCTATCTCAGAAGTAATAATGTCATACAGTTGTTGCCATAATCATATGTTATTTACACAGCTTCAAAATGCATTCAGCTGGACTGTTACAAATCAGCTATAATATTTGCTGCTCAACTGAAATGAGGCAAAACTAGTCTACAACATAAAAACTTCATTTGATTTCTGCTGCCAAAATGGTTCCGCAAAGGAATGCAAATTGTTACCTGATGCAGTTTTATTTTAAAAGGGTCTAAAATAATTCCCCCCCCCCCAAAAAAAAAAAAAAAACAAATTTATGCGCTCAGTCAATCAATCCTATAGTGGCAAAAGAGCAGATGATCGCATCATCGTGTTAGTTTGCCTGACTGGCTAGGCACAAAGAAGGTGGCAACACACTCACAAGCTGGGATGTCAGCACTCGAAAAATCAATCACCATCTGGGGTACATTTTCTGAAGAGGAGAAGGGAAGCTTGTGTGCAGTCATATACCAGGCATGAGTACCTGGCAGTGCTGTGGGAACTATCCTAATCAGCCAGCAAATCAGCACTGTCCATTGTTCTGTTGCCTGAAAATAGCCGTTTGCTGTGCACTAACCTCTGAAAGCCCATAGGCTTATGCCTTGGCCATGAATGGACTGCCCAACTAGAACATTACCGCCGATTTCTGTACACCAACTGCATGCTTACTTCTGTTTATTATTAATAAACGTATTTTAGAGTTAACAGAACAGATGTGCACTTTATTTTGCAGAATGTCTTCAAAATGAGAAGGGGCACTAGCTAATATAATTCTGATGCAGAAATGGTTCTTCTCAGTTCGACATCTGCGTGATAGATGCCACTTAGAGACGAAGTAAGAACAAAAACAGTTACACTGGATTGAAAATGGAGAGAAAAAAAACAATTAACAGTAATTACACAGGAAATAGTCCCTTTCATTCCCTTCTTCCCATCAGAAACATTATCCATTGTTCTGGGGGTTATTTTATTGTATTTTATTTTATTTTTTGCCTTTGAGTTTAATGTCAGGAGCATTCAAGCTTGGTCCCCTATTAAAAAAAAGTTCCAGAAGATAAGGACACCCTTCAAGGTTCATTTGATTAAAAAATCCATTTAATAAATCATAATATTGAAGCAAAAGGCAAGATTTGAAAGATGCGTGTTTGACACATAAAAAATGTGATAAACATGAAAAAGTCACCTACATCCTTATTTAGAGGACATAAGCTTCTCTAGCATGAGAATATTTAATTTAAAACAGTAGCTGAAGAATTATCCTTTCAGCTGCTTCAAATTCTGAAAAATTTAATTTTTTTTTATTTTCATAAAAGAAAAAAGAAACTGAAAGTGATGAAGGACGTGTGTGTATATGTTAACTGAATTCTCCACTACAGTCGTCATTTTTTCGTATGTTATGTGTCACTTGTATTTACTTAAACATATTGTGATTTGAAGCAAAGATGATTTAAAACCAAAGTTCTAAGTGGCACTTAAATTATGTATTAAGAAAACCTAAAACGATTTGATGTTTTATATCAGTCTGATAATCAATATTAGTTAAATTATGGTTTAAGGACAGCTAATTAAATCCATTGCAGTTACCAGCAACATTTATAACAATTTTATGGTGCTCTATTATGTTTAACTCAGAATTTTGCAATATGCTAGCTTTGTCATTATTTTAAAATGTAGTGATTGTTTATAGTAACAGTTTTGTTTATTCGCAATTCTGTATCCTTGAAAGCATTTTTCCCTTGTTTATGGATGTGTTTGGTCAAATCATTACTCAAATCCAGTAAAAACTGATGAATGTGATCCATGAAAACGTGTCAATATTTCAATAGGAAATCAACATACAAATAAAACAGGCTAAACATCGAAGTCTAGAGAAAATGCATAGGTTGTCCACTGACTAGCACTAAAAGCAGACATATAAATGCAAAATAACCATATACTGTATTTCCCAACACGAAACATGAAAACGGCTTCCATGTCTCAGTGACCCCCTCTGCATATAATAATTCTGCGAGCCTACAGTGTGCATTGTATTCTAACTTTTCAAAACTGGCACAGTATTGTCCTTAATACCTAATTATTATTATTTCACTGCTAAGCTGACACTTTTTTCCCTAAAGTGATTTACCATTTACCCATTTATATGACTGGATATTTTTAATGTAGCAATTTAAATTATGTACCTCGCTCAAGGGTACAACAGCATGGCTTCGCAACACTTCAGGTTAGAAATCCATGCTTAACCACTGAGTCACCTCCTGACCTACATCTCTTATTCTGTCTATAAACTGTCTATAAGAACACGTTTTTATCATCTTCTAAATAGTTTATGGAGAACAATAGGAAACTGTGCAAGGTTGATTTTAACAATGATTACATTACTTCAATGCTGTTAAATAACCACAAAAGATTTCACATCCTGAGTTGTGCTGTCTCTTCATTTTTGGTGTTCAATTGTAATAATTTTAAATCAAAGTTACAGTAAGATTATAAATCAGACATTAATATGCAACATATCTCTATAGTATGCAACGACGGTACCGTACTAAAGGCTACAGAATAAAAGTAACACGGCTTAGAAAATGTGCTTGACAAATGAACATCCTGAATCGCCATTAGGGACAACTAAGTTCTGGTAGATCATCAAAAAGTTATTCATCGTTTCATGCAGGAAATCCTCCCGCACAAACACAGGCCTGACATTTTATAAACAGGCTAAAAATCCCAGGGCCAATCCAATTCATACCCTATTAGTGATGGGTCACTCCTTCTTTTGAGAGCAGATGAAGTGGCATAGTCTTCTAGCCGTCATCCTCTGCCATGCAAGCCAGCTAGCTTTAGACTTTCCTAGCTGAGCACAACAAACACAGAGAAGCCGCCATAGTCTCTCAGATGTTCCCATCAGATACAGCCTCTACCAATTGTAGTATTATTATTATTGCTATTATTATTATTATTATTATACTCATTATTTAATGCTTAAGCCTTTATGCTTAAATAATCTTATTTGTTTGTTTATATATTTTTTTATTTTTGCACAGATTTGATTACGAGATTACACTCACACCTCTTTCTGGGGTGTGAACCGCAAATGCATATCTTCAGAGCTCATTTTACGGTTACCGTGATCCATTTCTGCAGGTACCTGCACATTTAAATACACTGCATTTCGCATGCTTGGATTGATCAAACGTTATGCATAAGTTACCGAATTTGACTAAATTGGTTTTAGGAGGGTAAGGGGGGGGGGAGGTATTCTGATTACCAAAATAATTTGAACTTGCAGTGAACTTCCTCAGAGAAATACAACTGCATTACATTACGCTGTACAATTATTCATCTTCATCGCCAGATGAGCAGTATATTGTACTCTCCCTCATATTTTAACACATTAACTTTGCGTCATCCTCTGGAGAGCAGATGGAGCTTAAACCCGACTGCCGTCTTTCGAATCGAGGTTTGTTGGCCTCCTTTATAAAATATAAGTACATGTACTGTAAATCAGCAGAGCTCCGTGCAGCCAGTATGAACATATTTTCTAAACCATATCCACACCGCATCATCACATTTGCACTATAATATCGGAGGCCCTTCGGCAGGTTTACAAGTGTTGGCATTACATAAACAAATCTTTGTGGATGTGGGTGTCCCAACGAGCCGCAGGAGAAACAGAGCCTGGACTGTTAGGAGGAACAGTGTAACTTTAAGGATCTGACCCACCTCTGCCATGGTGGCACTTATGAGATTAAATTGGAATTAGCCATGCTACGTTTACACAGGCCTCTCTCTGCCTGCACAGACGTCAAACAAGGGCAGTCATCCACACTTATCATTACCATCATCACCCACAGACTGAATCATGTGTACAACAGGACTACACTGCTGGAGGAGTATATGATACAGACATCAGTCTTTATCCAACTGGTCTTTATATTCTACTCTCTCTCTCCTCTCTGTCTCCCTCTCTCTCTACCTGCTCATCCCCCCTGGTCCTCTCTCACTTTCCCCCTGTTGCCTGGAAACAGCCTGCTGAGCTACAGGTGGTGAAAGTGAGCGCTCATGTCAACCACCTGTAATCGACTGCATTGGAGTGACCTTGTGCCCTATCCCCTGTGACCCCTGACCTCACTGAATAGGGCTGGTTTTGGTATCAGATGCACAAGCGGCGCTAGCGGCGTGGCTCAGAGCTACAAACGCTATGCTCGTGCTGATTCAGGAAAACATACATTTCCCTCCTTTATGTGTGTAATATAGAAAGACTCCACGCTCCTCGGCTATGGATGAATAGCATGATTAAGAACTGCAGTTATGATTTTTTTCCCAATGAAACAGGCCAGGGAGAAAAAAAGAGAGAAAAAAAAACATTATTAGAATTTGATATGTTGTTTGAAGTTCGGAATGAAAAAGTTTTATTTTCAATAAAGGTTCCTGGGACACAGTACTCATCAATTGACTATCAAGCTGTACTGAACTGGACTAACAGAATATTTTTAAAAAGTGTTCTGTTTGAAAATATTGACTGCACACTGTTTCAAAATATGAGCAATTCTCCCTCTCAGATTACAGAGTATAAATGCAACTGACCTTCTATTATTTTTCAACAAGTTGCATTAAAGACTATTCTTTCACTTTCTCTTCTTCACATAGCTAATATTAGCTTGACAGGTTGACTGTACCTGATTGTGCTAGTGAACTAGCACACAAAAGGACGACTGAAAAACAATTTAAATTACAATTACACATGATAGCTGTTCTCCATCCCCCATATACACAGCCAAAAATCAGACTTACATTTCAGAGTAAGTACACCGACCAACCTTCTAATGGCTGTGCTCACACTGAAATGAGTTGTTGTAATATGAAATCAGTCACACGTCTAAACTGAGATAAAGCATGTGTAGATTACGCATGATTAGAGCGCAAAGCTGCTGGAACAGGTCAAATGCAAAGTTCAAAACAGAAATAATAATAATGAAAGAAATAATAAGTGCTCTTCTTGCTTATATTCACTCCGTCGCATACATACGATTTCTCAGAGCTGGAGATAATAAACATAGCACGGGATCTTATTACAGGCAGCAAACACTTACCATATGTTTGGACAGTTTTGATTTGCCCAGATAAGATGTTCTTCAGCAGGGATTTTCCACCTGTTGCCTGTCAACACATTACAGATATGAGGTGCATAAAACTCAGTAAAGACAGTAAAGTTTTCTGAAAGGAATTAAGTTACACCTGTCAATATCAAATCGCAGATTTGACGTTTATATCTGCATCATAATAAATGAAACTATGCAATTTCTGGACAGTGCTTATTATTAGTATCAATAATAATAACAACAACAACAACAACAACAATAATAATAATAATAATATTTCTTCAACAAAATATTGCTTCTTTTCGTTTAAAAAATATTTGATGATGTAAGTATCAAACAAATATGTTGCACTGTGATATACAAATAATCAAAATGGGAATCAGAAACCCTCGTTAAATATCGCCATGACTCTCCTACTCTTAGCGGATTCAAATCAAATATGTAATAATACCGTTAATAAATGTTTAAAAATCTACAATAGAAGAGTAATGAGCAAAGTTTCTTATAGTACAAATTACTAACACAGTCACACAAGAGCAGCATTGTCAGACTCCACATATTTTTTGTGGTGTTGTTCATTTCCAGTTCCTACAGAAATAACGCTATAGATATTTATACATACGAGTGGAAGATACTCTTCCTTTGGTGGAGCTCAATAGTATGTTGGTACATTTTAATAAAGACACTATAATGGCACACTATTATTAGATCACATTAATCATTATGATGCCAAAGGCAGTGACAGCAAGGCCAAGAAGGATTGAGGATGCTAGTAATGGGTATAAATGAGCCATCATGTGACAAAGGGCTTTTTTTCTGAGGAAATAGGAATAAAACCAATATGAACCAGTTATCAATTAAATTAGAGTAACTGTATCACATTCCAATACAGAGATCACACAAAAGGCAGAGACTATAAGTACAGGAAATTGGAATGTGTGCAGTAGGTGCATCTGATAGAGCACTGTTACTCTGAACAGTGATAAACAGCAACGCATCTCTCATCTGCCTACAGTAAATATGGTGGTGAAGTTCAAGCAATGACCCGATCTTGAAGACCAAAGAGCAGACAAGAACATAATGACCAAAAGATCACACACAAGGAATTTGGGTAAAATCTGATAAGATAGTAAAGAAGTCAGTAAGAGTAAAGAAGAGCATTGCCCCTCTAACTAAAGTTACATCATCTGTCCACTGTTCAACACTGTTCACCTGAATATCACTAATACTGCTCACTCTTTTCAGACTGAATCGCAGACTCACAACAGCTCCATTAAAGAAAACAATTCACAGGAATATATAAGGAGTTCTGTTAGTGTGCTTAGTTTTCTTCTATAATAATAATAATAATAATAATAATAAACACATACATACATGCATGCATGCATATATAGTTAGCTTCCTTTGTTTTCACAGTACTTTTGGCAGTATTTTTTGAAAATGCTTTATTTTCAATTTATTTTTAAATTTTTCTGTTATTTTAGTTTGCACGTCTTTTTCCCATTTCCACTGGATCAGTATTTCATTAATTAAGAATATCAGACCTGACCTTTGCATTAATTACTGTTAGTTGCCCGAGACCCGCTTTGTACTGTCACCTCCCGACGGCACTACATACGTCCGGCTTTCTATTTCCAGATACGTTCACAAGGTATTAGAAGAGACTGAAACATATAGTTGGTAAAAGAAAAAAAAACCCAATATGTCCTTTAAAATGTCAAGTGGTGATTTACTCAAATTTAACAGGACAAGAAAAGTTATGAAACATAATTGAAAGTCAAATTAGAGTGAGAGGAAACCTTCCTTTCCAAATTTAGATGATTTATTGAAGCCACAAGTGTATCTTCTGAGTGAAGTGTCACAGAATAAATCCTAATGAAACATTAGGTTCTAAGTTCATCTGGCACCACGAAAAAGGAGAGAAATGATTACAGTATTTTAATAGATTCTTTCTATTAAAAGACCATTTTTAGGCACGTTTTGTAACAACTCGGCACCTTGTTGACGTGACTGCCGATGTGTCGAACGCTCATTCATTTTCAAAAGCGGATAAAAGTTTGCGGCCATATAAAGCGTGACCCTGCTGTCAGACAATAATGGCCTTGTTGTTAAACTGGCACAGGCTTTCCGGGGCACAGCCTTCAGTAGCGGGCCTCAACAACGGGGCGTTTTTCTCATGATCAGAAATAAAATGAGCAGTGTCATTCGTTTGGATCACAATCAGATGCTATGTGACCTATTGTTGTTTTCTCTTTTCTTTGTTTCTTTAAGTCCAACATAACAATGGAAATTTTACGGATTCCGATTTTACAATACGCTGCACAAAGGTAAACTTACATTTATAAGGCCTCATGTGAAGGTCAGAATCGGTGACCCCGTCCTCAGGATAAAAGGGCGTTTCTCTATAGTGAGCCTGTTTGGAGGCTTATCGTTTTCTCACGGTTGTCATAAGGGGCAAAGTATCATTAATTAATTTAATCTAAAAGTTTACCTAAAACTGGGCAACAATGTGTAAATAACACAGATAATCTGTATCCCAAACCGCAGCAAAATTACAAATAGTATGCGCTTGACTCATTCACTCAGAATTCTGCATTCCCACTGTAATAAGCACGTCAAGCAACTCAGACGAGCAACACGAGGAGTTTGTCGCACAGACACTTGGCTAAGCCAAGCAAAGGGAATTAAGGGAGAGGAATACTCTTTTGTTGTTTCTGTTATTATTGCCATCATATAATTAATTAATTTTCTTCACTGGGTAGGTCCTAACTCAGGGAATGTGGGTACTTGACCTGTAATGGGAAACATTACCACCCCAGTTGCATGTTAACAAACAAGTCTCCGTTCACATTAACAGTGGTGAAAATTAAATTTGAGCTCTTTGTCTGTCAATGCCCTACCCCAACAACGGCCTTTTTCTTTCGTTTTTTTTTTTTTGAGCACAATGGAGTCATTAGGCCTCTCTCTTCATTACTTCAAAAAACAATCATTAGACACCAGAGTATATACGTAATTAGAAAATCACTTCCTTTGCAATCCTGGCTAAGTAGTTTACATACTGTAATTACAGGGACAAAATCAATTTTTAATCATTTCACTGATTGGGCTCATCAGCTCAGTAGGAACATTGTATCCTGCTTGTTGTGCAAAAGTAACATCTGGGCTAAAACAATTACCCTTTTGTGTTCCTATTCAAAAAAGCTTTCTGCAAAAACGGCGGCCGCCATAAAATCAAATTGCAGCCATCGTTTTGCCCTTGAATAGCGTACAGTGGATCCATTTAAAAGCATTATGAATCGATACACTGCATTACACTATTTTCAAGAAGCTACATATTACCCTTCGCCGTTAAATGTGTTTATTAATGCTTTGATTCTGTCTGTTGTGTTTTTCAGTTGTTTTTTTTTTATCATCTGCAGTATGGCACTTAACATTTAAAAAAGTTTCCTTCCTTAGGAATATGACTTAATAAAGCAACGGTATGCAATACTGTGTGACATTTTTACAGATATAATACAGCAATTCATTTCCATCATACTTTCATTTATTTCTTATTTAGTAAAGATCTGACCCCTACCCCTCTGAATACGGCAAATTAATCAAAATTTGAAAAATTGATCGTGCGTGATGTATGCAAATTACAGTCGCTTCTGTTTCCCTGATCAATAAGGTTAATTAAAAATGTGTTTTATTGCACTTTTGCTGTTCTGACATGCTCTTCACACTGGCAGTGTGAATGAAAAAGCATTAAAGTGACAGTAAATTTTTAAAATACAATTTTCCACGGGACCAGGCAGTGATGAAACAAGACGACAGTTCTCAGGTAGGCAATGAGGGGAATTTTAAAGTTAGACCGGAAAGCCAAAGCAAGATTTGAAAAGTCAACAACAGAAGTTTGTTATACTGTCGTGACTTCTTTCATTAATCAGTTTCAATAACTGGAGGTCTGTTTGGCCACTCAGGAAAACTGATTGAAAACAGTCCGCTGAAGATCTCCACCAACGACAAACGCGGTTAAAGTTTCAGTGATAGTGTACAGATTACTAAGGGACGCTTTTGGAAATTATTATTATTCCCAAAATGCTCTTTTGTGATTTGCTTTGAAGGGGGAAGTGCTTGAATGTGTGGGCTGCAGAGGGGTTTCGCTCATTTAAAAAGCTTTCCAGTTACACAATTAGTAGAGAATGTAGGGCAGCCTCCTTCGCGTTCCAGTTGGTCCCGCCATAAAGAAGAGAAGGCTTTTCTTCCTCTCTACTCATGTACAACAAAAACAACAAGAAAAAAAATAAATAAAATAAAACATTCACAGACTGCAGGCACTTGCTCTCACCCAGGCTAAAAGCAATGCAACGTGGGCAGGCGACGTACAAGTGCGTGCGATAAAACACAGCGACCATATTGGCGCCAGTCGTGTGAGAACAGTGACGAGGTTCGGGGCCCTTCTCTCGGACCCTCGGCTCTTCCCCTGCAACTTTGCATTTATCTGCGACTCAGCTGATTAGCTGGCTTCAGGGGCCCAGGCCCAAAAGGCCCAATTATGACTTTGATTGTGTTTTTGAGCTGAAGTGATTTTTATATTGTTCGTCCTTCAGATTGTCCTCCTACGATGGGCTGGTGTTAAACGTAATAGTTTAATGTGAAAAAAAACTCCAAGTGCCATCTGTTTGCCAGTGGATTTCCAGTAATCGCTCTTGACTGATTACACTGATGACTATATGAACCTCTTAAATAATTATCCGGCAATGAAAAAATTTTAAATAATTATCATTAACTCCATCGCAACTGCAGCTGTGCCATCTTGACTATAAACAGCAAGTACTGTTTATCCTTCTTCTCTTTAAAGATGTCTTTATTGGTTTTAACTAATTTAATTCCAGGTATTACATTAACTGAACACGTTTCTGCAAATGTTCTTGTGAACGTCACAACCATAAAAATAACACACAAACATATATATATATATATATGTGTATATATATGTGTGTGTGTGTATATACACACACACAATACCATACTACAGTAATATAAATATGCCAATATGTAGGGTGTTTGTTGAATATAGGACATGGGCAGTTGCAGAAATTTATATTCAGCTGCTTTTTCACAGGCTACTGAACAGTCAATGAGGGCAACCGGCTCTTTTAAGGGTGTTTGCTTGTGTGTGTGTGTGTGAGAGAGAGAGAGAGAGAGAGAGAGGGTAAGAAGGGACACATAACGGGTCAAACCCAAAAATGCTGATATTTCTATACACCAGTGCAAGCTCAGAAGTTGTATTAAAAATCTTAAGTGTACAAGTAAAGAATAATTATTACTCCTTAAATTTTACCCTGAGCACGACGCAATAATTTTTCTTATAATTCAAGTACTGAGACAATATTCATCAGTCAGAGCCAATGTAGGCAAAACCTCCAAACTGTCACACTCATAATCTCCCATCAGTCTAAGTAATGTGGATGTATTGCCACAGGCTTTGGGAATAAATGGTGCACCTGTTTACCGTGTCACCTTTATTTGGTAATTGCCTCCTTGAGCGACATTGGAGGAGTTAAAAAAGTATAAAATAAGACCATGCTTCAAGTGCATTTTGTGCTTTGAAGACTGGTAAATGAAGGCCAGTGATACAATGATTCTTGATTAGAAAGATGAACATGTTCTACAGCGCTTTCAGAGAACCTGTCAATTTGCCTTAAAAGAAAAAAAGCGGGCATTTCCCGTCGCCATCGCATGCACATCACAAACGAAGGCCACGGTCGATGCTTTCAGCCCCACCTTCACAAAACTCCAAGTGTGGGGACAGGCAATTTGCCTTATCAAGGCCATTGTAAATCCAGAGGACAAACTAGGAACCGAACAATATTTTGGCAGTCATAAACTATGTCATGCAACTCTTTGTCGCTGTATAAATTTCTGTTTATCACTCCATAAAATCAATAATGCATTCGCATAACTTTCTCAAAATGGCATTTGATTGGCAAATACACAATCTGTGGACTGTAAAGTGAAGCTATCTGCTCTGCAGCGTGAGAGTTTCTCCCTATTCAACGAAATATCACTGATCCCTGGAGTTACACGAGCACTGCATCCCTCTTAAAATAAAAAAAAATCTGAACTATCCCAGGCTACCCAAATAGTCATCGGGTACGCCAACTCATGCAACCCAATAAACCCCAAAGATAGGTGTTACTGATCTCCCCATAGTACCTCTCTACATCCCACTATGTTCACCCAGATCACCCATTTCTAATTCAAATATATGCATGGCCCTTTCCCCCCACATCCAGCACAGGCCGGCATATGTCCACAGAACATCACACTTAACGCAGTTCACAAGACTTCATTGTTAATAGTACTCACATTCCCTCATACTTAACATTGTCACATAAAATTGTCAACAAAAAGTCATTGTTGTTGCCGCCCACCATGCCTAACACTGTCACTTAAGTGTCCACAAACCCTCATAGCTAACACGGTCAACTCGATGATATCAACAAGCACTCTCACCTAACACGGTCAACACAACATTACCCCCAGACCCTCACACCTAACACTGCCAATAACACTATCCACAGAACCTTACACCTTCCCATGATACACACAGCCACACACGTGGTCAACACTGTCACACAACACTAGTCACAAACCCTCAAACCTAACACAGTCAAAATACAGTCTAGTGAACCTTATACTTAACCCTGTCCAAAAAAATCTCAAAGTGCCACCACCATTGTCTTGGACATGAACATCTCTCTGGCAGACTTACATCCATCTGGCTATGTGCATAGAAATGATCAGTCTGCTATGCTTCTGTTGACTCTGTTGTTTTCCTATAATTAGTTTTTTTTTCCTTGTATAACTGCATTCAAGGTTATTTTGAATCACACAATCCCCCCACCACCCCCAAATTAATCTCAGCCAATCCCTTATGAATGCACCTTGTTTTTTTCCAAAGCTTTTTTTTAAATATATTTTCATTTTATATTTCCCGCACTGAAATAAATCCAAACATGCGGACAGAAAGTAAATTTAAATAATTTCTTGATTTTCTTTGTGATATTGGTATGACTAAACGCTCTGCTTTAGCATGAACAGGCCGCTCACTAGCAATCGAGGACGCTAAGTTTGCTGTTATTCAAGCCAGTCCTCTTAATAAATAAACCTCATTCCTGCCAAGCTAGCTATGGCAAATCCATACAAGTTGAACAGAATACTGACCATTTGCAACATTAAATGTCGTTAGCATTAGCCAAATGCTCTGCCAGTCCAATATACTTGTAAATGTTCATCCCAACAGAGAGACCATGAAAGCGATACTCTGTAGAACAGAATAATATCAAATAAAAATGCAAGCAATGCATTACAGAAGTCACTAAAACAGTGAGTTTGAGACAAATGTACTTTCCTACTGGACTAGCTTTTTCTATCACCTCACACCCTTAAACAGTTAAAGAGTATGCCTGCAACCTTGTTGCTGACTCTTCAACAGTCAGACGTGCATCTCATTCAGCAACGCAAGGGGGAAAGCCCCCTGTGACTAAGGGCTATCAAACATTTTTGACAATTCAGACAAAAATTTGACGCAAGTGATCCAACCCATAAAACACCACTCTCCACATCCTCGCTCTTTAAAAGTATAACGCGTAACCTAGTAACTCAGTTTCCAGCTGACCCGTACGGTCCACAGGGGTAGGGTGCAGATGCAGATCTCAAAGCAGGCCACCCTTGGAGTTTGTGAGGGAGTTCCTATCACAGCCCCTATTTCAATAGTGTGCCAAAGGAAACATGTGCGCACACACACACTCAGACGCACACAAAAAAAAAGCCTCTCTTGCCTTAAGTCACAATCTAAATTGGCTCCCAGGAGCTTCTTACCTACCTTGTTCACTAATGCTCAGCGCACGTTCTCTGAGTGTTTAGCATATGCCGTGTAACCTGAGATCCTCCACACGTACATATTGTTTCCAGAGGTTGTTTTTTTTTTCCCCTTTCCTAAACTATTTCCCATCAGGAGCTTAATTAAATTCAAAATAGTGCATGCATATCTGTTTTCCTGAATTCTCAATTCCCGCTGCATTCCAAACGCACAGTTGTGGGGAAGATATAGAGAAGGTTTTTCCTAAAAAAAAAAAGTTAAATGAACTCTCCTCCTGTTTCTATTTAATGTTGATGAGAGTCTCTCAGCATGCGCTACTTACTGCATTTCCACACTTTATAGCACTTGTGAGGAGCTTTGAGGTGTCTGAATGGAAGCCACACTCACCCAGCACTCCTGAGACACCAGGCCGAATGCAGCTGTAACAATTCTGATGGGAAATTAGCAACCAGTCTGAGACAGTACAGAGAGCTGGGGGGGGCACTGGAGAAAGCATTGTTATATGTGTTATCTTCTCTGGCAGAGACATTTATTGATTGGGATCAATATAGCAAAATAGAGGGAGAATCAGAAACTGTCAGTTGGATTAGGAGGTGTGAATGATTATTTATCCTGTATATATTACATCATCTTCACAACCTTTGTGAATCTGCACATTGCAAACAAAAGGGAGAAACACCTTTTTCACAAAATACAAAATGATAGATGTTCCCTTGCAGATACTATTGTGGGTTTTTTTTTTCTTGTGTTAAATTGTTCCTCTGCTGCAGTACTATAATAGCCCCATACAAGACTAGCACAGAAATATTGTGGAACATAGGAGTAAAATGTTGATTTTATAAATAATTTGCAAAAAACAATATATGTAATGCATAATAATTTTCCTTTGACAGCAGTCTGGCAGGCAAAGTTAACATTTTAGCAGAAATATATTCCTTGCCTCCAATAGTCCAATGTAATTCATTTTCCATCTCTGTTCATTAATCATTGTTAAAATTAGTGATCCATTTCTTCCACTCTGCCATCTGCACTCAGCTTCGTTACAAACATGACACCTTCCCGCATAATAAAAGCTGACATCCACGAGGAGGCCCTTCCAAATAGCTTTCTGCATATATGCACCTCCTCAACTGATGCTGTTGTCAGACAAAAAGTAGGTTATTTAAGCAGTTGCTGCATTACAAGATGCACACACACACACACACACACACATTAAGCTAAACTGGAATGCACCAGATCCAAGGCATCAAGGGCCCTGTATAAAATGCGGATCTCTGCATTTCGCAAAGACTGGAGTCGACAAACAATAAGCAATAACGGCAGAAGAATTGTCATCATTAAAAGTGTGTCACTCGTGCGAACAAGATTGCATTTCACAATAGATAAACATCTTACATTTATATGCCCTGACTTCTTCTCTCCCACTTTTTCTTGAAAACATTTTGTACTGTCACACCCTACAAGAGTACCGGAGGACTCTGTAATGGACCCACTCTTAAAACTGGACGCTGTGATAAAGGCCCGGGATAGATAGATAGATAAATAAATAAATGGCATTTTATAACATCCAGTTAAGCCAGGCATGCTCTTTGTTCTGCCATTTTAAAGAATGCACCTCAGATGCACAAAAAAAAAAAAAAAGAGTGGCGCTTAAACACGAG
Organism: Petrocephalus sullivani; assembly: GCA_026780845.1. Lineage (NCBI taxonomy): Eukaryota > Metazoa > Chordata > Actinopteri > Osteoglossiformes > Mormyridae > Petrocephalus > Petrocephalus sullivani. Next base: position 23,705,291 of record JAODKM010000020.1, read on the forward strand.
TGCAACCCGCTTGGGAGCGTAGCAGGATAATGAGCCGCCCGACCAGATGATGCACCTCTTAAAACACACAGCCGCGTCGCAATCCCCTGCATATCCAGCCCAGAAGTCGCTGTTTGCTTTCAGCAGGAAATCGCGCCGGCTACCCTCAGCCGCATGCGGCCCCCTTAGCCAGCAGACGCAAACACGGGCTCCCCTGTGAGGTGTCGCTTGAGGCCCGTAGAACAGTAAATTAATCTATATAATGCCCAGAAAGAGCCGGGCTTTTCACAGTGCTAACAGCCAAGTCCAACAAAGAGTACGAATGTGTGGAGGTACAGCTGCCCCCCCCCCCCCCCCCCCCCCACTCCCAACCCCCCCCCCCCCCCCCCCCCCTCGCTCTCATTATCTATTGCTCCCCCCC